>SJYV01055679.1:163933-221035 GCA_006410875.1 Neotragus pygmaeus
AAAAAACCAGACAATGTGAGAAAACTACGTGTGACAGCAGCTCCATTCTAACACACTTAGGAAAAGGAGGGGAAATTGAGTTTTTCACAATATGCTAAAAAAAAGAAAATATTACATAAATTAGAGACCTGGAATTGGAAGGCACAACAAAACACAAGAAAATATGAGACTAACTCTACATCTTCAAAACAGGAAGCAATTTTAAAAAATAAGACACAAAAAGTACACATGAAAAAGGAAAAGCTAAGGGTTGCCATGCAACAAAGTTCTGGCCAATGAGATAAAAACTGGTTTCTGCTTGACGGTGGGGGCTTAGGGAGGACATTTCTGGCACTGCCCTTCTTGCGTTCTTCCTGCCTAGAGCGGTGAAAGCTGCCTCCCATCCAGAACAGAAAAGGAAGAGCAATGCAGAGACAACCACTCTAATATCATTGACCCACAGAACAATGCCAGCCACTCCCACCGCAAGGCATCTTGGGATATGAGAAAAATAAGTCCCTGCTTGTTCAAGCTACTTTGGGTCAGCTTTTCCTTTACTTGAAGCCTCACTGATAGCAACCACGTTCATAAACAAAGGAGTAACTAATAAAAGACTAATCAGGCAGATTAGATAAATCAAGACGTAAACTTGAGGAGACTATTAAGTTTTATTTAGCATAATTTCTTGTTAATACTGCGTATGTCATACCACATCATGAAAAGCCAAGAGGAAAAAAAAATCGAATACTGGTGACAGTTGTTGGAGATCAAAATTGCATTATCCTGCACTGGAAAAGTTCCTCAGCTATGTGAATTTGTATCACTCCTGCCTCTCACTCACAAGAAAGAGAACCAGCCTTAATATTTCTTTCCTTTCTAAGCATAGGTTCAGTTGGAAAAAGTACAAAGACATCAAAGATTGAATTCCTTCTCCTTGCTCTCCAATTAAACAAGGAAATACAAAATATTTTCTTTTTATTTGTAAGGTATTTTGCAAAATGCTATAGAAAGGCAAAAAAAAAAAAAAAAAGCTTATAGTGTCTGTTTTCATTGGCTAATAAGCACATTATTGGACATTTTAGTACTGACTACTTTGTTACCACTATTTTCCCTGTATAAATTTGTAACAAGTAAAATTTGAGTTATATATTTCCACATTAACAGTTAAGTATTATTGAACCATAGCACACAAAAGTAAATATACAGGACGGCAATTAAAATGCAAATTGATATACCATGCGCAACATGAAAGAGGCATTCTTCATTTGATTCCATTATTTACACTATATTTTTTAAACAGCAATGACTAAAAAGTAGAATATTGCTTTAAAATCATTGCTGAATATTTCTTCCCATCAAATATATCTAAATAAAGACTATAGAATTGCTACAAGGCATTGGCCAATTAAACAAAAGATTATTTAATATATCATTAAAATTCACTACCTTAAGGACCACTTTCATTCTATTTCTTAAAAACATTACAGGAATGAAGAGAAGTCCATCTAAATGCAAGTTTCAAAAAATTGCCATCTAACTGCTATTCTGAGACTAAACAACATTTCTTGCCTATTTCTATGAGTCAGTTTCTTTCTTGGTATCTGGAAAAAAATTATTTAGCATCTTTAATCTTGAGGTGAATGGGGAGAGTTGCTATTCTTATTTGTAACTATTCATCTCAATTCAAGCAAGGAAAAAATATATTCAAGTTACTGTTTCTGGGTGCTAAATTGAATCAGGTGTCCTCTCCTCTTAAGAAAATTAAGTTGCTTTTGTGCAAGAGTGTTTTAATGAGAACCGAGCCAGCCGACAGTGATAAATGGCAATGACACCAGAGAGAGCATGTAAGCAGGACAATATGTGCACGTTACAGTCTTACAGCCTATTTTTCACTGACTATTCTGAATGACTTCACTGTTTCTTAAGGGGCCTATTAATCTCAAATTTAGTTATTACACAACGTTTATTTGAACATATATTCTGCAGATGATGACAGTTAATAAAGGAAATCTTTCACGAGCTGTATTTTTACATATTGCTCCAACTCCAGCTCCCAGTCATTTGATGGTATTGATAGAATAACCAGCATTGTGCTGAGGCTTTAAAGAGAGAAAAAGGCACATATATTCAGATTCCTTGCTAAGCATATGGGGACTCTTAAATAACTGTTAAAATGCATACCAAACTAAGGAATGGTAAAAGTAAGGACATCTTAACTGTTCCACAGAAATTGTTCAATGTGAAACCTCATCCTTCTAAGATAAACCAGACACACCTTTGAACACTTTTAGAGCTTTGGTGCATCATACAAAAGAGTTCTTGCACAAACAGTATGCATGGAAGAGAGGGAGAGAAGACAAAACCAATTTTCTGGAGGTACAAAAAGAATCAAGTAAAATAGCTGCTTTGATATTTTGCCTTGGTAGGCCGTTTTGATAAAATACCGTATACCTAAAATAGTGGCGATACCGTATTTATTTCTGATCACCTAAAGTCTTATGGACGTGGATTTGAGCAAACTCCAGGAGACAGTGCAGGACAGAGGAGCCTGGTGTGCTACAGTCCATGGGGTCACAAAGAATTGGACATGCCTTACAGACAACAACAACAACAACAAAAGCTTATGAGAATTGTTATATAACATTTTCCTAAAAACGTATCTATCAGCTCAAATACCTTCATCTGGAATCCAGACTGTGGTTCTTGTTTCAAGAGAAATTTGCTACTTTAAGTATAACTGCTTCATAATAACAGAACCTAATAACATTAGCAAAAAATATTTATACCAGTTCAAGATTTTTAAATCTGCCATATAATTAAGATGAACAGACTTACACATTTTCAGTTTCATTCTTCTGAAATCTCAGTCTTCGAAGGTGTTCAATTTCAATGAAATCAGAATTTTTAAGTGAGAAGAGGCCCTTAGATACTATGACAATCCCTTTATAAATGAAGGAACAGAACTCCAGAGAGATAAAAGATCTTTCCCAAGGTCATACTGGCTAATGGCAAAGCCAGAAGAGAACTCATCGCTAGCTGTTCACTGTACCCCTTCTACAACACCCACACTGCCCCTCTTACCTATTATTTTAAACAGCTATTTGTAGCTTTATGATATAAAAAGGGCACACACCAAAATACTCATAGTGGTTATGCTGGGGTAATAGAATTATGGATATTTTTTCATTTGCGCTTTTTCCAGATTTTCAAGGTTTTTGTCCTGATTATGTATTTATTAGAATAAAAGAATACAATAAATGTTATATATTGGGTACATAACATTTTAGAGGTTCTCCTTCAATCTTGAGGCAAACCTTGAAAAGTGCTGTGCGGAGCTAAAAATTGAATGTTTGACCAAAAATTGAATGAAATTGAGGATAATGTTGAGAAGAAACTACCTACATAGTCTTACTTGTTATATTAATGCTGAATACACAGAGGAACAAAGTATGATTGTAATTCAGAATATCAACTATTAAATTGAAAATATGCGTTACTTATTTATTCATAGCTTATTAAACACTTGTAAATGTCTAAGGTGAAGCTGAACAAAACATACTTGAAATGTAACACAAAATTTGACATTACATCTTTTTTTTAATGTGAATTTTCTCAGTATTCCTGAAGTTTAATTGAGCTTAATCTTTTGGGTTCCCTATGTCCTGCCAAAAAGGAATAAAGGTTCCTTTAATTATTCATTCATTCAACACAAATTTATTAAGCAGTGTATCACGCTAAGCCCTGAGAATACAAAAATAAATACCATAGAGTGTCTGCTCAGAGTTTCAGGCTAGAAGACAGGCATCATAATGGCTATGAGAAGATCAATGGGATCAAAGTTATGGCAGCAGAGAAATTAACTACTAAAATTTCCTTTTTCAATACTTTCTAGTGATATACAAGCACTTTTCTGATCAATTAATGGAAGCTCTGTTTAATGCCAAACACATGAACTAAGCTCTCAGCACACCAACAGAGAAACTGGCCAAGAATTCCCCTAATGCTTTGCTTAGAAGGGCATCCACAAAACATAAGTGACAACCTATGTCAAGCCATCGAATGTTTCTTTCAAATTTTAAACTCTAGCTACCTAACTGTTATTTCTGCTCTTTTCCATCCATTAGGTCTGAGAATCTCAGAGCTTCTGAAAAGGGCAATGGATCAATCCTGCAGTAATAACTCTCTCATCAGCTTTTCATTAGCAATAAAATAGCTTTCCTATCACCTTCAGGGAAATAACTTACCTTAGACTTTACAGAACTGCAATGGAACTGCAATCATCTAATCACAGCACTTTTTCACAAAAAGGGCTACACTGACATCACTAACAAACAGAACCTACTATCCTATTCTTCACGTCTTCAGGATCAGACTTCATAACCTCGTTTAGAATTTTAGCTTTAAAATCTGTATTTTAAACCACATTTTTTTTCACTAACAAGATGTTTCCTCTTCTGAATTAACTTCTGAGATCATCTTTCTATGTTAGGTCCCCTGAGAAGACTGAAAAACTGCTGTGTCGATGGTAAACAGACACATGAAATGATGCTCAACATCACTAATTGATAGAGAAATGTGGCTTTGCTGGTGGCTCAGACAGTCAAGAATCCACCTGCAATGCAGGAGACCCAGGTTCAATCTCTAGGTTGGGAAGATCCCCTGGAGAAGGGAATGGCACCCCACTCCAGGATTCTTGCCTGGAGAATTCCATGAACTGAGGAGCCTGGTGGGCTACAGCTCAGGGAGTCTCAAAGAGTCAGACACAACTGAGTGACTAACACTTTCATTGTTAACTGTAAAGAGTAGGTAAGTGAAGTCGCGCAGTCGTGTCCGACTCTTTGCGACCCCGTGGACTGTAGCCCACTAGGCTCCTCCACCCATGGGATTCTCCAGGCAAGAATACTGGAGTGGGGTGCCATTTCCTTCTCCAGGAGACCTTCCCGACCCAGGGATTGAACCCAGGTCTCCCGCATTGTAGGCCGACGCTTTACCGTCTGAGCCACCAGGGGAGTCATTTTTAATTGGAGAAATGCAAATCACAGCTACAATGAGATATCACCTCATACCAGTCAGAATGGACATTATCAAAAAGTCTACCAATAAGAAATGCTGACGATGGAGTGGAGAAAGAGCAATGCCCCTACACTGGTGGTGGGAATATAAATTGGTGCAGCCACTATGAAGAAGAGTATGGAGGTTTCTTAAAAAACTGAAAATAGATCTGCCCTATGATCCTATAATCCCACTCCTGGGCATACATCCAGAGTAAACCATAATTCAAAAAGATACATGCACACTTATGTTCACTGCAGCTCTACTGACAATAGCCAAGACTTGAAGCAACCTAAGTGTCCATCTACAAATGAACAGATAAAGAAGAGATGATCAGTTCAATTCAGTTCAGCTGCTCAGTCGTGTCCGACGCTCAGTCTGCATGGACTGCAGCAGGCCAGGCCTTCCTGTCCACCAATTCCCGGAGTTTACTCAAACTCATGTCCATTGAGTCAGTGATGCCATCTAACCTTCTTATCCTCTGTCATCCCCTTCTCCTCCCACCTTCAATCTTTCCCAGCATCAGGGTCTTTCCAAATGAGTCAGCTCTTTGCATCAGGCCAAAGTATTGGAGTTCTAGCTTCAGCATCACTCGTTCCAATGAAGATGTGATACACACATACACACACATAATGAATAGATAAAGAAGATGTATTAGTGTTAATTGCTCAGTTGTGCCCGACTCTTTGTAATCCCTATGGACTATAGCCTGCAAGGCTCCTCTGTCCATGGGATTTACGAGGCAAGAATACTGGAGTGGATTACCATTTCCTTCTCCAGGGGATCTTCCTGACCCAAGGATTGAACCTGGGTCTCCTGCACTGCAGGCAGATTCTTTACCAACTGAGCTGATATATATACACACACATACATACATACATACACAATATAAATATTATTTACTCAGCCATAAAAAAGAAAGAAATAATGCCATTTGGAGCAACATGGTTGGACCTAGAGATTATTATATTAAGTGAAGTAAGTCAGAGAAAGACAAACATAACAAGACATTATTTACATGTGGAATCTAGGAAAATGATACAAATGAACTTATTTACAAAACAGAAATAGACTCACAGACAGAAAATAAATTTCTGGTTACCAAAGATGAAAGGGGGAAAGGGAAAAATTGGAAGTTTGAAATTAACAGATACATACTACTATATACAAAACAGAAAAACAACGAGGACCACTAAATTCAATATCTTGTACTAACCTATAATGGAAAAGAATCTTTTATACATATATATTTATATGGCTGAATCTTTGCTGTACAAAATCAGCATAGGAAGAAAATGATACAAAGATGTTTATAGAAACAAATGAAATCAAAACCTTAAAGACTACAGAAATCAATGAAATCAAAAGCTGGTTTTCTGGAGGGGGAGGGGGCGTGGAATCAAGAAAAATTTTAGAACATGGAAAGATTGCCATACTTTTTCTGTAAAGAGTCACTCTTCTATTTCGTCCCAACTGGTCTAACACAGCTGAATATACGGCAATACAATTCTGACATAACCACGTGAAGTTGCTGCAGACCCCACAAGCTTAAGGCTCAGTCTTCCACAAGACTGCCCTCACTTAAGGTGGCAGCTGAACTTTCATAGTCCCCAAGCCAGTGGTTCCCCTGGCCCTCTCTGGTTCAATAATTCAATAGAATAACTCATGGATCTCAACGAAGGTGCTATATTTATGAATATATGGAATGAGGTCTGGGAGCTTCCGGTCTGGGTCCCCATGGAGTCAGAGCACATCACTCTCTCAACACATCAATGTTTCACTAACCAGGAAGCATCACTGAGCTACAGTGTCCAGAGTTTTTGATTTGGGTTTCATTATGTAGGCATTATGCAGACTTCCCTGGTGGCTCAGATAGTAAAGCGTCTGCCTACAATGCAGGAGACCTGGGTTCGATCCCTCGGTTGGGAAGATCCTCTGGAGAAGGAAATGGCAACCCACTCCAGTATTCTTGCCTGGAAAATCCCATGGACGGAGGAGCCTGGTGGGCTGCAGTCCATATGGTTGCAAAGAGTCAGGCACGACTGAGTGACTTCACTTATGTAGGCATAAATGATTAAATCACAGATCATATGATTGAACTCAGTCTCCAGCCCCCTCTCCTCCTTTCCAGGAAGTCAAGTGGCTAAAAGTTCAACACTGTAATCATGTATTTGATCTTTCTCCTGACCAGCCTCCATCCTGAATTTATCAGAGTGACCTAACTAGCACAACAAAGACACTCTAATCACTCAATAAATTCCAAGTGTTTTTGAAGCTCTGTGCCAATTACCTGGGACAGAAATTAGCTAAGATATTTAATGTGTTGCTGTGGTATAATAAAAATATATCTAATCTCTGTCCCAGGTAATTGGTGTATGTGCCTGAAGAGTCAGACACAACTGAATCAACTTAGCACACATGCACACTGATTACCTAGGACAGAGATTAGACATATTTTTTATTATACCACAGCAACACAATAAGTATTTTAGGCTTTGTAGCCGATATAGTCACAAATTTTCTTTCTTTTTTTTTTTTTTACTTTTTATTTTGTATTGGGGTATAGCTGATTACGAAGGACAGGGAAGCCTGGCATGTTGCAATCCATGGGGTTGCAAAGAGTTTGACAAGACTTAACAACGAAACAATAGTCAATTAACAAACAATGTCCTGATAGTTTCCGTTGAACAGCAAAGGGACTCATCCATATATATATACATATATATATGTATGTATGTATGTATCCATTCTTCCCAGGTGGTGCTAGTGGTAAAGAACCTGCCTGCCAATGCAGGAGACATGAGCGATGTGGGTTCAATCCCTGGATCAGGAAGATCTCCTGGAGAAGGGCATGGTAACCCACTCCAGTATTCTTTCTTGGAGAATCCCATGGACAGAGGAGCCTGGTGGGCTACAGCCCATAGGATCATACAGATAGGACATGACTGAAGTGACTTAGCACACAGGCACATTCTCCCCGATACTTCCCTCCCACCCAGGCTGCCACATAACACTGAGCAGAGTTCCATGCGCTATACAGAAGGTCCATTCGAAATGGTCACAAATTCTTAACCCTGTTATTACAGCACAAAAGCAGCCATAGATAATGTAGAGGATAATGAGTGTGGTTGCATTCAAGTAAAACTTCATCTATGTATAGTAAAACTGATGCTCATTTAATTTCATGTGTCATGAAATTTTATTTTCTTTTTTTTCTAACCATTGAAAAAATGTACAAATCATTATTAACTCATTTACTATACAAAACATGCTGCAAACCTGATTTAGCCTGCAAGTCATAACTGCCCATTTTTGCTCCAGGAGAAAAAGAGAAGTTAGAAATGATCAATAACAGGGATGAAAGAAGTGACATCTTGAAATCCTTCAGATATTTAAAGAATAAGAACACTGTGAACAACATTATGCCCCCAAATTTGAAAACTAGATGAACTGGATAAGTTCCTTAGAAGACCCAAATTACCAAAGCTCTCTAAAGAAGAAATACATAACCTAAATAACCTATCATATATTAAAAACATTGAATCCGTGGTTTAAATTTTTCCTACAAAGAAATCTCTAAGACCAACTGGCTTCACAGGTGAATTATACCAAACACTTAAAGAAGAAATAATATTAACTCTGTAAAAACTCACTCAGAAAATACAAGAGGAGGGAAAATGATTTTACAAAATGAACGTTAGCCTGATAATGAAACCAAATCAAAACATCATAAAAGTAGAAGTGTTAGTTGCTCAGTCTTTGTGACCCCATAGACTATGGCCCATCAGGCTGATTATCTTTCGATTAAAAATAAATAAATTTATTTCTTAAAAATCATAAAAGAACTGCAGAACAATATTTTCATACACACAGACACAAAACTTACAAAATTTTAACTAATCAATCCAATAATATACAAAAAGGACAATACATCACAATCAAGTGGAAATATTCCAAGAATGCAGTCAGTTTAAGATCTGAAATCAGTCATGGCAATTCGCTTCATCACCAAATTTTTAAAAAATTATCAAATCAACAGATGGGGAAAAAGTACTTAACGAAAGTCCATATACATTCATGACAAAAACAGAGAAAATTAGAAATGATAAGCATTTCCTCCAACTGATAAAGGGCATCTTTATGAAAAACCAAACAGACAACATCATACTTAAGGAGAGACTGAATGCTTTCCCCATAAAATCAGGAACACAGCAAGGATGTCTGCTCTTTACCACCACCTCTATCCAACACAGGTCCAAAAAATCCTCACCATGCGATAATGCCAGAAAAAGATATAAAAAGTGAAGAGGTTGGAAAGGAAGAAATAGACCCATTTATTCACAAAGTATATGATCCTAGAAAATCTCAATCAAAAAACCACCAAAACTTTAAGAAATAATAAGTGAATTTAGCAATGTTGAAGAATAAAAGGTATAAAAATCAATGAATTTCTATATACTGGCAAGGACTAACTTAAAAATAAAATTCATAAAAAATACCATTTACAACATCACATCAAAATCATGAAATATCTGAGAAATATTTAAAATCCTAAATAGAGAGGTATGTGTTAAATCCTCAGTTATTAAGATGTCAATTTTCCTCAGATTGATCTATAGATTTAATGTAATTCCAAGCAAAACCTTTGCAGGATTTTTAGAAGAAAATGACAAGATGATTAAAATTTATTTGGAAATCTTGAAAAACATAAAGTTGGAAAACTCACACTAGTTGGTTTTGACATAATATAAAGTGGTAGTAATTAAGATAGTGGGGTACTGGCTTAACGACAAGGATGTAGATGAATGGAACAAAATAGAAATTCCAGATATAGATCGATATTGATATGGTAAATTATTTTTTGACAAAGGTGCTACAGTAATTCAGTGGGGAAAGAATTTTCAGAAAGTGGTAACTGACATCTCTATGCAAAAAAACTTCTAGAAGGTAACAGAAAAAAATCTCTGTGACTTTGGGGGAGGACAACACTTCTCAGATATGACACAAGACTCAACTCTAAAATTAAAAAATGATAAATTAGACTTAATCACAGTTAAAATAATTTTTCCTTCAAAGACACTGTTAATAAAATGCAAAAGCAAGCTACATATTGAAGAATGTATTTACAAAACACATATCTGATAATGGACTTGTAGGGAGAAGATATTTTAAAAATTCTTACAAATAATAAGATGACAATCCCACAAAAGTAAGCTAATGATTTGAATAGAAACTTCACAAAGAAGAGATATGGATGACAAATGAGCACGCGAAAAGATGCTCAACATCATTAGTTATTGGTGGTATGTAAAGTAAAATCATGAGATATCACACACACCTACTAAAAAGGCTAAAACTTAAAAACTGATAGCTCAAGGCTGGTAACGATGTGGACCAAGTAGAACTCTCATATATCACTGGAATCCAAAATGATAGAGCCAAAATGGAAAAGTTTAGCAGTTTCTTTTAAAGTTACACATATACTAACTACATGGCCCAGCCATCCTACCACTGGGTATTTATTTATCTAAGAGACAGATATTAATATATTAAGTATAAAAACTTGTACTTAAATGTTCAGAGCACTTGACTATGAAAACTAACTCAGTTTCTTACCTTTATTGAATGGAAGTAATTCATAAATTTTTTGTGAGGATTAAATGAGATGACAAATATAAATTCCCTTATCAAGTCTCATATATAGTAAGAACCAGGAAGCCTTCATCATACAAGTGTTCATTCTCCAGATTCCTGAAGAATTAAGGTTAGGTCTGTACATGGAAAGACATCAAAGCAAGGGAAGGTTCACCAATGAAATGACTATTTCTAAAATGATTCTCAAGAAAATATTTCCCCCTCCCACACCAACACTCAACTACGTCACAGTAATATCCATCTATGTACTCCAATTTGATTCATTTATTCTCATCAATTGTATAGTACTTTAAACACCTGACAATATAACATAAATAAAATACAAATAGGTTGCCAAATATAACTGCAGTTTCTATAGAAGATGCAAGATTTCATTAGTCAGTAAAGTCAAAAGAAAGTCAGTGACAAGTAAGATAAAAGAAATGACAAAATAGGTATTTAAAAGAGAGTAATCAAAAATTTTTTAATGAGATCAACTGTGAAAATTAATGAAGCCTCAATTTCTCTTTGCAAATTTGTATCTTTATGATTGTGTTGAAAAACAAACAGGAGGAAAAGATGTGACATCATGTCATCATACAATTTCCCTGGGAAAATTACATAGGTCCCTACCTTCCAAAACAACACGACTCTAACAATTAGCAGGCAGTTATAACCTGAACTCTGTTCAATAAATTTTTAAAAATAAGCTTATTTCCATAATTTACTGCTTCATTTTTTCAAAATAAAAACTAAATATATTTTTCAGTAATTATTACTAAATGCTCATTTCTTTTTAAAGTTAGTTGAGTTTAAGTGAGCTTTCTTCTGTATCATTTACCATTGAATAATGTGGGTCTTTTTAAAAATTTTAATTATTCAAATTTTATGGGGGGGTCAAATAGAGTAATTTCTTTTTATTTCCTATAAAAGTATTACTAAGTTGAAAAAGGTTTCCATGTGCTACATTCAGCAGAATGTAATTTAATTTTCTACAAATAATAAAATACTGCAGGAAGAAATATCAGCTGTTATCTTCCCAGTTTCCCTAAAGTTTACATAAAATGTTTGGACAAAAGCACAATGTGGGAAGTGACTTGTTCAAGATCACACAGTTTCTGGCAGTGGCCGAGTCAGGATTAAAAGAGCTGTCAATAACTCTTCCTTATTTAGGCCATTAATCTTTATTAGACTGTAATATATTATGTAGATAAGATATATGTGAATATCAAAAATACACAGAATGGAAATTAAGTAGACACACTAAAACATAAAACACTAGTCAGCAAGCAGTGAAGCATTAAACGACTTCAAGTTTTTATTAAGGTTATCCTTCTGGTAGTGATTGAAGGTATATTAGCTTAGTGGGCCATGCAATAGCTGTAACACCACAACTAATGGACTGCCAAGAGATGATTTAATAAAGACGCCCAGCTGAACAATGGTGTGTAAGTAACTCTGACAACCTGAGGCTTTCTTCTGGTCAAACGTTTTATATCTGTAAGTGACTTTCTCTAAAAAAATTACCTGAGAAGATACTCTCAGAAGGATTCCCTGCAATAACAGCAGTCCAAACATTCTTATATAAGTCCAGATTCCCCAAGATCTAAAGATGTGATTAAAAAAAAGAAAAAACTTAAAGGTCTTGTCCCCAGATCCTTCTACAGACACCATTCATAATACGTTTAGAGACCTAGTTAAACAACACATTCTGCAACTACACTGTGTCTTTCTTTTGGTTGAAATAAAAGAAATAGGGCAACTTTTCAAATGTTGCCCTCAAGATTTTACTCTAAAATATGAGTAGTAGAAATTAGGAGGGGTCTAGGGAGGATGAAGTAAAAATATTAAATACACAGTTCTATAAAATGTTACATGGACTCCTCATCTTTACAACATGGACCAACTTGCACTGAGAATAGTAAACAAAAGTTGGGTGGGGAGAAAATATCAAGTAAGCCATGAATCAAAAAATTAATAATGCTGAAGAGTGATCACAGGTCAGGGAAAAGATGCCTTTGCATCCTTTATAACCTTGCAGGAAATGTTGCAATAAGTAGCAAAATTTTAAAAAACATCCCTCAGTTCAGTTCAGTTCAGTCCCTCAGTCATGTCCGACTCTTTGTGACCCCATGAATCGTAGCACGCCAGGCCTCCCTGTCCATCACCAANCATATTGAGTGCAGCACTTTCACAGCATCATCTTTAAGGATTTGAAATAGCTCAACTGGAATTCCATCAGCTCCACTAACTTTGTTTGTAGTGATGCATCCTAAGGTCCACTTAATTTCACATTCCAGGATGTCTGGCTCTAGGTGAGTGATCACACTTTCGTGATTATCTTGGTCATGAAGATCTTTTTTGTAAAGTTCTGTGTATTCTTGCCACCTCATCTCAATATCTTCTGCTTCTGTTAGGTCCATACCATTTCTGTCCTTTATCGAGCCCATCTTTGCATGAAATGTTCCCTTGGTATCTCTAATTTTCTTGAAGAGTTCTCTAGACCTTCCCATTCCCATTGTTTTCTTCTATTTCTTTGCATTGATTGCTGAGGAAGGCTTTCTTATCTCTCTTTGCTATTCTTTATAACTCTGCCTTCAAATGAGTATATGTTTCCTTTTCTCCTTTGCTTTTAGCTTCCCTTCTTTTCACAACTATTTGTAAGACCTCCTCAGACAGCCATTTTGCTTTTTGCATTTCTTTTTCTTATGGATGGTCTTGATTCCTGTCTCCTGTACAATGTTATGTACCTCCATCCATAGTTCATCAGGCACTCTGTCTGTCAGATCTAGTCCCTTAAATCTATTTCTCACTTCTACTATATAATCATAAGGGATTTGATTTAGATCATACCTGAATGGTCTAGTGGTTTTCCCTACTTTCTTCAAATTAAGTCTGAATTTGGCAATAAGGAGTTCATGATCTGAGCCACAGTCAGCTCCCAGTCTTGTTTTTGCTGACTGTATAAGAGCTTCTCCATCTTTGGCTACAAAGAATATAATCAATCTGATTTCAGTGTCGACCATCTGGTGATGTCCATGTATAGAGTCTTCTCTTGTGTTGTTGGAAGAGGGTGTTTGCTATCACCAGTATGTTCTCTTGACAGAACTCTATTAGCCTTTGCCCTGCTTCANAGAGCTTCTCCATCTTTGGCTGCATAGAATATAATCAATCTGATTTTGGTGTTGACCATCTGGTGATGTCCATGTGTAGAGTCTTCTCTTGTGTTGCTGGAAGAGGGTGTTTGCTATGACCAGTGCATTTTCTTGGCAAAACTCTATTAGTCTTTGCCCTGCTTCATTCCGCATTCCAAGGCCAAATTTGCCTGTTACTCCAGGTGTTTCTTGACTTCCTACTTTAGCATTCCAGTCCTTATAATGAAAAGGACATCTTTTCTGGGTGTTAGTTCTAAAAGGTCTTGTACTAGTGGTAAAACAAACAAACAAAAAAAAACTACCTGCCAATTCAGGAGACATAAGAAACATGGGTTTGATCCCTGGGTCAGGGAGATCCCCTGGAGGAGGACATGGCAACCCACTCTAGTATTCCTGTCTGGAGAACCCAATGGACAGAGAAGCCTGGCAGTCTATGGTCCATTGGGTCACAAAGAATGAGACACGACTGAAGTGACTTAGCAGGAACACACCACATTACTAAGTTGCCTACCAAGTCAACCCTGAAAAGTAGGGTTAAAAACAACAACAACTTACTAGCATGGTTTTCCTTTTATTTACCCATGATCCATCTCCCTAGACCTAAGTGATATGACTGCCTGATGGGACACAACCTCCTGCACAAAAATAGATACCGACTGAACCCAAAGACTGGAGAGAGACAGGTAGGAAAAGAGGGCTATGTCTTCAGTACAAAAACAGCCATGATATACAGGCACATACTAGAGGGCGCTAGACTTGGCTGAACTAGGTCTGAGTCCAGCACGAGCACGAAAGGGACCTCCAAGATCAACATAACCATCGAGCCTGCTTCCTCAATTCAAAAGTAGGTGTAATAATATCTATTTGTAAGTAGTAAGTGAGAATTGAATGAGACAATTCATATAAAGTACTAGCACAGTAAATGCTCAATGCTGCTAAGTCACTTCAGTCGTGTCCGACTCTGTGCGACCCCATAGACCGCAGCCCACCAGGCTCTGCCGTCCCTGGGATTCTCCAGGCAAGAACACTGAAGTGGGTTGCCATTTCCTTCTCCAATGCATGACAGTGAAAAGTGAAAGGGAAGTCGCTCAGTTGTGTCCACCTCCTGGCGACTCCATGGGTTGCAGCCTACCAGCCTCCTCCGTCCCTGGGATTTTCCAGGCAAGAGTACTGGAGTGGGTTGCTCAATAAATATCAGTATTAACTATACCATCAATATTATATTATTAAGTGGTAAGAACTATTAACCTATGACTTGCCAAATTAGAAATCCAGAAATACAGGCAAAATTTCCAGTAAATTTGAAAAAGTAAGAGACAAACATCTTAAGGTAGGGGGATAAAAAGGAAGGATGTATATTGTGGTGTGACACAAGCAAGTCTTTTAAAAAATGCAGTGTTGTTTTTTACAACATAACTCACTGTGTTTTGAATCATAACTTATTACATAGAATTCTTTGTTAGTATTTAGAGATTTGTCAGACCTCAGAAAATATTCAACACTTTTTAAAAAAAATTGGGTTAAAACCTGAAACAAGCCTTGGAACGGGGTTGGGAGAAAAGGTAGAAATGAACCTCATTAGCAGAGTGGGTCCCTTACAGTTCTAACTAGGATTGGGGTTGGGAATAAAACAACCATTTAGGGTGCTCACAGAGGCTTCTGAAAGGCAAAGGCTGAATGGGGAACACAACCAGAGGGAGAGCAGGGTCATTAGAGAAGCGGACGGCTCCCAGGAGAACAGAAACCAATCCCTCTGGCGAAATCTTTGCATCCTTCTGTGAAGTGCATCCCAATCCACTCATCATTTCTCCAGCTCTGGCTTTTCTCACACCCCTGATAAAATAACAATGTGGGGAAGGTGTAGCAAGGTACAAATGGTAAGTAGAGGGAGGAAGATGGTCCCCAGAAGTTACCACTGGCGTCAGAGAGGTTGAAAATGGAACCCCATCGGCAGCTTCGAAAAATTCCCAAAGGGTATGTGGACAAAGCTTTCTCGAGAGCAGTACTGAGGAAAGGAAGGAGAAAAGAAGGAACGCTAGGATCCATGAACCTAAAACCTGAGTATCATCATTGAAACCAAACCAGTTATCCAGTCAGTAAATATTTGATGCATTCCTTCTGTGTATAAGGAACTGGGCTTCTGTTTTGTTTTGTTTAATATAAGATGTGACCTTTGTCCTCAAGAATATTTCAATCTACAGTGGAGTATGTATTTCAATATACAATGGAGTATTCAGTCTACAGTGTGTGTGCTAAGTCGCCTCAGTCAGGACTGATTCCTTGAGATCCTATGGACTGTAGTCCGCCACACTCCTCTGTCCATGGGATTCTCCAGGCAGGAATACTGGAGTGGGTTGCCATGCCCTCCTCCAGGGGATCTTCCCAACCCAGGGATTGAATCTGCATATCTTATGCCTCCTGCATTGGCAGACAGGTTCTTTACCACTAGCGCCACCTAGGATATATCAAATCCAAAGCTACTTTGAAGAAAACCAGACATTGGACAAATGTTTGTTTAAATCAAATAGAGTGCTTAGATTTTCTTCAAAATAGACTTCCTTTAAAATAGTTTATTATTTACCCTGGGATGGGCTTCTTCCTGTGCATAATGGCTATGTGTGAGGCAGATAAATAACTGTTCTGACAAGAGGTAGAGTACACAGCATGCACTGTGGATTGGTGGAAAACAAGGATGTAAAGAAAGGCATAATCTTTTGACTATTTCTCTACTTATTTTATGGTCTTACTGTTTCCACACGCACTCCAAACGTATAACTGAGCAAAATCTTGCTATAACCACAAAGAAGGACTGCTTAAAACTGGTCCTTTCCCCTTTTATTCTGTATATGTAAATGCACAATTACCTTTTTAGAACATAGTCTTTTTGCTAATATAACACAAGGTATCTATCTTAGACTTTAACAAAGCTTTCAATGGAATAGTAAAATGATTTGAAAGAATTATAAAGAATCATGTAGATCCTTTCTTGCCAGATATATGGTAACCATCCTACTAGCCTTAGGGAGCCTATACTAGACCCAGACTTTCTGCATTTGCTGAGCTTGAGACTCTCCCTGAAGTTCCTCCTTTTTAATCTGCAGTTACCAACACAGGCTGGGATGAGATGGCAATAATATCAGTGACCATCATCTCCCGATTCTTCCTGTATGTCAGGCGCTGTGTATACATCATCTTTACACAATTATCTCATGCATCAGGTATGGTGCTAAGTAATAAACACAATAGATATATTTAAAATATACTGCCATTTAAAGTTGGAGAAGGCAATGGCACCCCACTCCTGTACTCTTGCCTGGAAAATCCCAGGGACGGAGGAGCCTGGTAGGCTGCAGTCCATGGGGTTGCTAGGAGTCAGACACAACCGAGCGACTTCACTTTCACTTTTCACTTTCATGCACTGGAGAAGGAAATGGCAACCCACTCCAGTGTTCTTGCCTGGAGAATCCCAGAGACGGGGGAGCCTGGTGGGCTGCTGTCTATGGGGTCACACAGAGTCGGACACGACTGAAGCAACTTAGCAGCAGCAGCCATTTAAAGTTAGCTTAAATTAATGTATTAGAAAGTTATCACACATACAGGAATATTTGGAAACTTCCCCAAATTGAGGGCTTCCCCATCAGCCAAGTCGTAAAGAATCTACCTGCAACACAGGAGCCACAGGAGACATGGGTTTGATCCCTAGGCCAAGAAGATCCCCTGGAGAACAGCGTGGCAACCCATTCCAGTATTCTTGCCTGGAGAATCCCATGGACAGAGGAGCCTGGCAGGTTACAGTCCATATGGTTGCAAAGAGTTGGACACAACTAAAGAGACTTAGCGCACACACAACTGCATTTAGGCAAATGCTAAAAGTACCTCCAGAACTGTCTACAATACTGGCCCAACTAGATTTTCTTTTCCATTCAATATTCTTTTGGCATTTGAAGGATACCATATTATAAAAGTAATTTAAGCTAATTAACTAATTTAAATTTAATAATTTAAGAATATATTCTAGGATTCTAGCATGGAGGGCTGCAGTTCATGGGGTCACAAAGAGTCGGACATGACTGAGGGACTAAGCATATAGCATACACACATATATTCAGATTAACCCTTTCAGTTAAATAATGTCTATTTGAACAATTTTCTGTCTTTTCCGTCTTGAATTTTGGTTTAACCTACAGTTACTTCCACTTAGTGAGGCTTGATGATAAAAAGGCAGATCATCTAGGAAAAAGAAAGAATCTTCACGTGATTGAAATCTATTCAATGAATAAAGCCACACATATTAAAATAATCATCTAATAACTGAAAATTAACACTGCTATAATGGCAATTAAACATTATTATGTCATGCATTTATGAGTACTCACTCTAGGGCAAACTGAATGATTTACATTCATTATCCTTTCATTTAAAATTCATATTATGCCCATTTTACAGGTAAAGTAGATGAGAAGTAAAGTAATTTATCTAAAACTAGAGAGCTAGTCATTAATAAAGCCAGGATTTGTACAGGCCTGTAGACACCAAAACTCATACTCTTTTCAACTGTATTACAATGTCAACATTAAAAGCCTCAACTGAAAATAAAATGCTACTGCAATCTGAACCCTTACTAATATCAAACTCATAACCCCCTCTCGAATATCCTTCCACCTCATTCAACCATTTCTTCACACCCACTCCGACCTACACCCAAAAGATAGGTTTAGGCAGTTTTCTAAAGCTGCATCAAAAATAAAGAGAAATAAAAGTGGTGTCAATACAAACAATAAATTCTTTAGCAACCTAAAAAAAATTTTTTTCTAAAGAATATCACTATGGGACAAGAATAACTATGGGACAAGAATTAAAGAATAATGAAGGTGTGCAAAAAAAATGCACTATCGTCAGCACTCTACCTGGGCACCAACGTGTAAGAGCGTCTTAGATGAAAACAAATCAACAACGTAAGTGCCTGTTTTGGAAAACACTGCCTTGTGCTATATATACCAGTGTTAGGATGGAAAGCAAGACCAGAAATAAATTAAGAAATGAGCAAAACCACTCGTTGTGTTATAAGAAAAAGAACTTTGTAATAAACTTTCTCTCTCAACTTAAGAGTGAAGTCTTCCTACAGATTTCCGTCCCTCATTTACATATCTGTGCAGCCCTATTCTTATTTTTTTTTTCCCTTCCAAGCCCCTTTGCCCTTTCAATCATGAAGCATATTACTCCACTGTCAGTGCAAAGCAGTTCCTAACAACAGGGAACCCAGCTGGGATAGGCAGAGGGCAGCAGGCTCATGCATTAACATAATAATCCAACTGTGTTCCCATAGGCCCTTAGGGCAGACAGCATATTAGGTAGGCCTCCTGTGCAGACCCTGGTGGAAGCTGCCTGATCACCTGCCTATCAACCTGTGGCAGCTACAGTGGGCTCAATAGCACCAGCTCCTGCCAAGCAGTGGTGCCCAATTACCTTACTACAAAAGACAGAAATCCATTTTTCTATGTCTATTTAATGTACTCAGTGCATTTCCTTATTTATGATTTTGAATCTGCGTTTCTCCAACATTTCCAGAGGATTGACTTACTGCCTTTTAACTTTTGAAAGTCTTGTTTGTCCAAAGGCTGTATCACTGCAGTTGGCAGGAATGGGACTGAAAACCAAAGTTTCAAATACAAGAGCCCAGTTGGTAAAGCTTGGTGACCAACTAACTGCTTGGTCCCCAGTTGTCTAAAGATTCTTTCATCATTCAAGGATAGAGAGGACCAGAGGTGTGGGGAAGACCTGAAAGGCTGCCATCGCTATTTCCTCAAGGGGACAGAGGTGGGAGGGAAATCCTACCTCCTTGTCTTCTTGAGATGCAGTTCTTCTTAATTCTAACCCAAGTCAATTATAACGTTCCTGCAAAGTGTAAGCCTTTGTGCATTCTGAGCCCTTCATGTGGGAAGAGTGTGGATCACTACAACTGGCTGGCGTAGAGAATCATAAAAGATATGATGAAAAAAAAATTTTAATTGCAAATTATTATTAAAGATTCTTTAAAACAAACAAAAAGAAAGCCAGCCCATCTGTATGCTTCTTACTTTTTATGTGTGTGAAATTACATGTTGTTTGAACACTGTTGGTGGTTCCTGGAGTCGTTGACTTACTCTGCGTGGTTTTCTTTCCAAGCCACTCTGTGCCTGTGCTTGGGCGCTCAGACGTGTCCCACTCTTCTGTAGTCTGCCAGGCTCCTCTGTCCACGGATTCTCCAGGCAAGAAAACTGGAGTGGGTTGCCGAGTCCTTCTCCAGGAGATCTTTCTGACTCAGGGAGTGAACCCAGGTCTCCCACATTGCAGGCAGACTCTTTACCGACTGAGCCACCAGGGAAGCTTTACATGCCACAAAATCAGTCAAATAAGGAAAATCCAAGGGTTATATTCTACTAAAAAGATATTGTTTATATGTTACTCAAGATCACCTTCAAAATGTTATAAACACATGCTTGAAATTATAATTCACTTCAGTGAATGAAACACAGTCTCATTCTTTGATGAAATTGCTCCGTTAAAAAAAGTTGCAAGGAAGGTGTATAATTTGACATTTAATTTAATATGGGAAAAAGTTACTTTTAGAAGCATTTCAAGTAATGCTATTTAAAAGAGCACAAGGCTACCAATTTGGCTAGAGAAACATTTTCTACCAGTCAAGTATTTCTTTAAAAAAAAGAATGAGTTTCTAGAAATATTATATTTTGGGGTTTTTTAATGGCTATTTTAATAAAAAATGAATCCTCCAGTCAAACAAAAGTGCATTTATCTAACATTTCTATGAATTTTAAATGATAGGGAACTAATAGTATTGTTTAAGTCAACCAACCTGGTGTGCTTTATATCACATTCTAATAATTAGGTAAGAATTCAGTATTAAGGGCCATATCTGCATATACCATGGATTTTCATTGTCAAGGTTACCTCTGTTACCTTGGCATTAAAAATCTGGAGATTATGTTAACAGATTATGGTGACCATGCAGCAACCTGTCAGTTCTTTGATTACCTCCACACATACCAGGCAGGATTTTATATAATGTAAATTCCCTCATCAGAAACAAATCTGTTCTTCACCAAGCAACCAAGGGAAAATTCAAATAAAAGAGGAGGGAAAAAAAACCTAACTTTTTTCCCTTCTTCTGTGAATAAATCGCGAGCTGTTTAATGGCCTCTAAACAATATACTATGATATATTATATGTTGACAGGAGTGTAAATACAAAATACTAAACTCAATAATAAATATTAATGCTTATACATGTGTTAAACAGCAAAATTATACACATTCCCTCCTTGATCTTGTGGGGATTCCAGAGGCTCTTTATTTTTCATAAATTCTTATATTTTGACAAAATATAATGTATCTTCCAAGTCATTAAGTATAGAAACTTGATATTTGATTAAAAAACAATAAACAATGGCCATGTAGTGACAGATGGCAGCCTAGACTTTACCATTTTAATTCCTTCAAGGGGTATGTTTCTATTTCAGCATAAACAAGAGAAAAGCACTGATAGAAAATAGCAATTTAGCTAGTCCATCAGTAAGAACTTGATTTTAACTTAAACAGCAAATTACACAGCTAGAATACTTCAGCCTCTAAAGAACAGTAGAGAAAGAACAGAATTGTGGTATCATTTCTAACATCAGGAATTCAATTTTGGATGAGGTTAAGAACGAAAAAAAAAATCTAAACGTAAACAAAGCAAAGTGCTATTTCAAATTTTTAAGTAGGAGCAGATAGAAATAGAAAACAATGCAAAAGAAACCATATTTATTTTGAAGTATGATACACCAAAGCTTAAAATCTGCTCCCTCCGCTCCCTGCAGCCATTCCTTTAGACTGTGTATTCCTCTATTTGAAATACACCACATCTTCATTTTTATTCTACTAGAGTAGTCCCTTCCCACCAGGGAATTATGGAGAAAGGACCCTCTTCTCCCCATATAAAACAACTTGATTTTAAGGACTTTACCCAGTTCAATATGGTAGTATAGATGTGGCTTCAGAGATGGTTTGTAGCCAGTATATTCTGACATTTCTGCCAAGGATAAGATTAAGTATGAAATATCGAAATTACACGTTAAAATAGATGCCATTTTACTTTGTTTCTTCCTGAATAGCCCTTCAGCTGTTGAGGCACATACATTTTTCCCCAGGCAAAATCCCCAGGCTAAAATAACTAAGCCTCATATCTTCAGGAAACCCAGCTTCCCAAACATTATTCTGAGGTATCTGATTATCCATGAGCTGTAGTTTCATTTCGTAGTGAATCATGTATATCTTACTTGAAAGAGGGAAAATACTCCACACGAAACGTTCCTTTTCAGTCAATTGCTCATAATAGTTACAATCAATGACAATACTTAATTTTCTACAATTTCTAAAAAAATGTTTTTCATTTTAGTAATAGGGTTAGGCATTACAAGGATCCAAGAACTGATCATTTTGTATTCAAAACATAACTTTTCTTCCAAGATTGCCATCTCTAGCAGCATGCTACCCTACACTTGCCACTGGGGAAAGGGCCTTATCATTTGCTAAGATCTAATCCTATCACTTTGCAAGCTCTGAGCTGCAGGCAATTTAAAGTAAAAGACCATCATTTTAAAACAGTAAATAGAACCTACTTCCTAGGAGGTACAGTGGTAAAGAATCTACCTGCCAACACAGGAGATGCAAGAGAATTGGGTTCAATCCCTGGGTTGGGAAGATCCCCTGGGGTAGGAAATGGCAATCCACTTCTGTGTTCTTCCCTGGAAATTTCCAAGGACAGAGGAGCCCGGCAGGCTACAGTCCATGCAGTGGCAAAGAGTCAGACACAACTCTTTGAGCACATACACACAAGTACTGTATAACACAGGGAACTCTATACTCAATGTTCTATGGTGACCTGAATGGCAATGAAATCCAAAAAAGAGGGGATACATGTACAGGTACAGCTGCCTCACTTTGGTCTACAGTAGAAACTAACAACTTTGTAAAGCAACTACACTCCAATAAAAACTGTAAAATGAATAAGTAAAAAATAAACAGCAAACAGATGTTCTAAGGCTATTACTCCAAACCTCATGCGAGGATAAATATAACTCTAAAACTAAAGAAATTTGGCAAGCAAGTAAAGGTAAGTAAGTAAGCAGCAGATCTTTCAGACCATCCTAGATTAAAAAGAAAAGCTTAAGATTCTACCCTTAACCTCAAAACTTTTAAAATTAAGAGAAATTAAAATGCAATTGGGTCATCACATTCTAACAAAGGCAACTTGATTATACCACAAGCAATTTTATTTAGCACATTATCCCATCACAAAAAGTTTATAGATTACTCCCTCCATGGCCGCTCAAGTACTAAATCATTATGCATGGTTATTAAAAGAATTTTAAAAGAAGTCTTTATTACCTGCTCTTATAACTTAGTTCTTGTTTCAAATCAGAACCTTGCCTAGAAAGCTACAGCCAGAATGTTGAAACAGAGTTAAGAACTCAAAGATGAAGAAAAAGAGAAATAAAATATGACAGAGGTTGTTGTTCAGTTGCTCAGTCCGACTCTTTGCGACCTCATGGACTGCAGCACGCCAGGCTTCCCTGTCCTTCACCATCTCCCAGAGCTTGCTAAAAACTGAGCTGGTGATGCCATCCAATCATCTCATCCTCTGTTGTCCTCTTCTCTTCCTGCCTTCAATTTTGTCCAGCATCAGGGTCTTTTCTAATGAGTCAGCTCTTTGCATCAGGTGACCAAAGTATTGGAGCTTCAGCTTCACATCAGTCCTTCCAATGAATATTCAGGATTGATTTCCTTTAGGATGGACTGGTTGGATCTCCTTGCTGTCCAAGGGACTCTCAAGAGTCTTCTCCTACACCACAGTTCAAAAGCATCAATTCTTCAGCACTCAGCTTTCTTTATAGTCCAACCCTCACATCCATACAAGTCTACTAGAAAAACCAAAGCTTTGACAAGATGGATCTTTGTTGGCAAAGTAATGTCTCTGCTTTTTAATATGCTGTCTAAGTTAGTCATAGCTTTTCTTTCAAGGAGCAAGCGTCTTTTAATTTCATGGCTGCACTTAACATCTGCAGTGATTTTAGAGCCCAAGGAAATAAAGCTAGAGGAGGGTAGAGGAGAAGGTAATATAAAAAGAAATCTATGAATAAGGAAGATAGAGTGAATAGATAAAATGCAGGAACTAGAAAGCCCACACTCTTCAACTCCTTAAATTTGATAATATCTAACTTTTTAAAAACATAATTAAACACATCTCTGTATACAGTATTGTGGGAGAAATGCCTCATAAAGAACTGACATACATAGTAATGATTCATAAGCTATGGGTGATGTCGGGGGAAGGAACAGGGCTGGGCAGGGCCAGAGATGAGCTCCAGTAGTCAGTGGAGTAACCCAAGGTGAAGACATTCACAGGTTCATAGCCAGTAGCATTGGTAGCTTCTGAAAGCTAAAAAGAGGCATTACTTTTTAATCTTCTTAGCAAATCCATATTTTACGTGTGTGTGCGAGTGTGTGTGTGTACATGAGTGTGTGTGTCCTGGGAGTGAGGGGAAAGGGGGAAACAAGAACAGCTCCCTCAACTACAAAGGGTACAATGCTGCTTCTACCACTGGACTTCAGTCCTGGAAATATGCCTTTCAGATCAAATCTTTCAAATTGACTACTATCGTGGTACTAAGAGGTGCCTCGTTACTCTGACTACTACTTGCTTAACATTAGCCATTAACCGGGGCTGAAAAATATTTATGACAGTGGTTGTAACTGACAGACTGCTGATTATATGTGTGCTCAGTGGTGTCCGACTCTGAGACCTCACGGACTGTAGCCCACCAGGCTCCACTGTTCATGGAAGTTTCCAGGAGAGAATACTGGAGTGGGTTGCCATTTCCTTCTGCAGGGGATCTTCCCAACCCAGGGATGGAACCCAGTGAGTGTCTCCTGCCTCTCCTGGCGTATCCAAAAAGCCACAAAGTACGGGAAGGATGTTACTTTACAGAATGGTGGAGCCGGGAGGTGTGCCTGGCCAAACAGTGGGGCTGGACGCAGGGTTGATGGTCCACAAAAGAGTGCTGAATTTTTTTCTGTTCCTGCTTCAAAAAGCAGAGAGTGATGCTGAACTGAAGGGACTAGAAGTACATTCTCTGATCCCTGAGCACACCAGGTGAACACAGCCCCCCGGGTGCATTGCAGGACTTAACAGTCAGCCCATGCATGAGCACTGTCTGCCACACTGAGCTGATGTCTCACTGAATTGCAGCAGACTGCTGCTAAACCAGAAGAGGAGGCTGCAGAGGAGAAAGATATCCCAGAAGAAACAACTTATGGGCTGGGAATAAATTCAGCATGACATAAATGCAGATAAATAAAAGGAAAAAAAAAAAGAAATACAGATAACCAGGACCTGTTCTGTGCTTAACTGCTCAGTTGTGTCTGCAACCCAGTTGCCTGCCAGGCTCCTCTGTCCATGGGGATTCTCCAGGCAAGAATACTGGAGGGGGTTGCCATGCCCTCCTCTAGGGGATCCTCCCAATCCAGGGATTGAACCCAGGTCTCCTGCATTGCAGATTATTTACCGTCTGAGCCACTAGAGAAGCCCAATAACAGATAGAAATGGTGTTCACAGTGGTAGCTAGTAAGAAAAACACAGGTGGAAGGAGAAAAAATGCAGATGGCCCTTTGTCACAGAAGAAACAACAAATTCTCCTCTGGCGGTGCGGGGGTGGGGAGGGGGTGAAATTACAGTTGCCTTTCTAGTTCTTTGTGCTTTTATTCTTGCTTCCATACTTAAATCTAGAAACAAAGAGGTCAATCAATTAAACCTTATAAACTGCTCCTAGGGGCTTCCTTTTCCTCAAGGAGTTACAAGAAGGCTTGACCACAGCACACAGGAGAGGAAATCTCTGCACTATGCTGCAAACACATATTTCCAATTAGGTTTCAGGACATTTTTACAGCTTTTATGCCAAGTTTATATTACCAGATGTTAAGGATGTGTGGTAGCACTTAAAGCTGGGCTAAGCATGCTCTGGATAACAATGGTTTATGATGATCTCTCAAGGAAAGCAGGAATAAGGCATTTACATGATTTTGTTGTTACACAATGACATTGAACAGAAACAAAAACACAGGATGTGGGGCCAACCTAAATCTTTTGTTCTCTCTTTGGATACTCTCATCTTGGGGTTAAAAACATCAGAAGTTATCATTAGGTTTTTCCTCATGCCTTAGAATAAATTTAGCTATATGCTTTGAGAGGAGTGGGGATTAAGATTAACTCAAAAGAGCAAATATACTCCTATTGCCCAAACCTGTGTGTGTCTAAACAATACAAAATTGTACCTATAAAGCAAACAGGTAAAGGATGGCAAGCATTTTTAATTAACATTTCATTATAATACCAGTGTGAAAAGAAAGAGGTCAACTATTAATAAGGGACAGGTTTCCCACCACTGGGATTTATTCTGAATTCATTTTAAGACCAGGAAGCTGTGATCTAAAAATTTCCACTCCAAAAGGGTTAAAAAGTTGAAATAACAGTACTTTAAAAGTGAGGAACAACTATTTGTACAGAAGATAATCATGAAGTTCCAGACTCTTTAATTTGTAATTTTAATTTAGAACCATAATGTCCACTTATTTCGTGATAAATGATTACACACTGGATAGCCTTATCTATTTTGGAGATTTCAATCAGGCATGTGACTTCCTTTTCACTTCTCTTTTTTGATACATGCACTTTTTAAAAAATCCACAAAAGAAAACATATCAAAAAAGAAATATACTCACTAAAATTTAAGGTTGCTCCAACAAAAGGGTTAATTAGAGAAACAAATTTTCTCAGACTGTTGATAATGGGAACAACACATACTATGTGCCCATAAGTAATTCTCAGGTATCTTTGATCTTCAGCCCCATGCGGCTTCTGGTGCCTACCGTAGCCTGGCCTCTGGGACTCTCTCAGAACCAGACATCTGGCTACTTTGTTGTTTTAGACTAATCTCCTCCCAGGAGAGCTCAAGAAATGACACCAGGCAAGGAGGGTCCTGGCAAGGGAAAAAACATTACACTATTTACAGCGGATTTCTTTTTGAGTGGACGAGAGTATCAAAATCGTCTTCAAATTTCTACGGGGGTCTTGGGAGCACTTCTGTGGTTTTCCTCTAGCATCATTTAAATTGGATGTACACATTCTATGTTTAAGGCCCATCAATCATCTTTAAGAACCCACTGAATGTTAATCACAGAATATTACAATGTGCAGGAGAAAGTTGTGAGCAAAAATACAAATCAGATTAGTTCTTCACCCATCTGTTAGGGTTGGGTGGTGACTGATAAAACAAAGATTTTAATTGTTAGCTGAAGGGTTACAATAAAACTGTGGGATAATGTCTAAGATTTGCAAATACAGTTGCATGCCTCCCGTTACGCCAACTCCCTATCATGTTTCTTCTTTCAACTGGGATCTTTTTTTTAAGATTCTTAGCTATAATACCAGTCTACCAGAAAGAACTGATTAAAGTGCACTTCTGTAACGTGCCTCTGGAAGAAAACAAGAGGGCACAAGAAGTGATACAGCTTTAAAAAAACAATTCAGTCAAGGACAAAATGCTATTTTTGAAATAACAAAGATTAACAATATTTTCCCCTAAGGCAACAAATCATCTTTAACTTCTTAATTCCTTTTACAGATTATTGTTCAATCCCCTGACTCTATACATTCTGAGAAAGAAGCAATAATTTACCATTTGTTTCACAAACAGAATATAAGCCGATTGGGATAACTGCCTAATCTGTGAACTTGAAAATTGGCTCCTAAAATCACATTGCAGTTATTTGTCATACATCCAAATACTCTATGAAATCAAGTATGACACTGTAACATGAAATTATGTTTTTATGTTCTTCTATAGAGACACGGGGTTCCCTGGTGGCTCAGACAGTAAAGAATCTGCCTGCTATGTGAGAGATCTGGGTTCAATCCCTGGGTTGGGAAGATCCCCTGGAGGAGGGCATGGCAACCCACTCTAACATTCTTGCCTGGAGAATCATCATGGGCAGAGGAGCCTGGCAGGCAACATGAGGTCACAAAGAATTGGACACAACTGAGCAACTAAGCACACACATATAGAGTCACACCAGATCGGCTAAAATACCAATCTTAGGTAATTTTAGGTCTGAAAAGGAGTACGTCAAGGCTATATATTGTCACCCTGCTCATTTAACTTACATGGCGAGTACATCATGAGAAACACTGGGCTGGATGAAGCACAAGCTGGAATCAAGAGCACTGGGGAAAATATCAATAACCTCAGATATGCAGATGACATCACACTTATGGCAAAAATCAAGGAAGAACTAAAGAGCTTCTTGATGAAAGGGAAACAGGAGAGTGAAAAAGCTGGCTTTAAACTCAACATTCAGAAAACTAAGATCATGGCATCTGGTCCCATCACTTCATGGCAAATAAGGACTTTATTTTGGGGGGGCACCAAAATCACTGCAGATGTGACTGAAGCCATGAAATTTAAAGACACTTGCTTCTTGGAAGGAAAGTTATGGTCAACCTAGACAGCATATTAAAAAGCAGAGACATTACTTTGACAACAGAGATGTTACTTTGCCAACAGAGGTCTGTCTAGTCAAAGCTATGGTTTTTCCAGTAGTCAAGTATGGATGTGAGAGCTGGACTATAAAGGAAGCTAAGCACTGAGGAACAGATGCTTTTGAACTGTGGTGTTGGAGAAGACTCTCGAGAGTCCCTTGGACTGCAAGGAGATCCAACCAGTCCATCCTAAAGGAGATCAGTCCTGAATATTCATTGGGAGGACTGATGCTGAAGCTGCAACTCCAACAATTTGGCCACCTGATGCAGAGAGCTGACTAATTTGAAAAGACCCTGATGCTGGGAAAGATTGAGGGTGGGAGGAGAAGGGGCTGACAGAAGACGAGATGGTTAGATGGCATCACCGACTCAATGGACATGGGTTTGGGTGGACTCCGGGAGTTGGTGATGGACAGGGAGGCCTGGCGTGCTGCAGTCCATGGGGTCACAAAGAGTCAGACACGACTGAGCGATTGAACTGAACTGAAAGACAGTGATTTTCCATCACCCCACCTGCATCCCTTACCAGCACTGAGAGGAAAAAACGTCAGAAAAGGAGCAAAAGAGTGAAAATCACAATAATCAAACCACTTCCCTTCCAGACCTATCTCCCAGATAAAATGGAGAATTACTTGTACAGAATCATGAAGGAGGGGGTTTAAGAAGATTATATGATTTGACTCTGACTGGAGATTTCTGACAGTTCCAGTTAAACCCCAAAGACCTCTCATGTGGCCATTGATCTCCATGACTTCTGAAACATCCATACAAAGCTGCAATGAATCACTGTGAGAAAACGTAGGAAGCAGCACTTACTTTAAAAAGTAACAGTGTGGAGATTCCTTAAAAAACTGGAAATAGAACTGCCATATGACCCAGCAATGCCAAAGACCCATTTGTCTTAAAATTTGCCAGGCATACACACCAAGGAAACCAAAATTGAAAGAGACACATGTACCCCAATGTTCTTCACAGCACTGTTTATGATAACCAGGACATGGAAACAACCTAGATGTCCATCAGCAGATGAATGGATAAGAAAGCTGTGGTTCAGTTCAGTTTAGTCGCTCAGTCGTGTCCGACTCTTTGCGACCCCATGAATCGCAGCATGCCAGGCCTCCCTGTCCATCACCAACTCCCGGAGTTCACTCAGACTCACGTCCATTGAGTCAGTGATGCCATCCAGGCATCTCATCCTCGGTCATCCCCTTCTCCTCCTGCCCCCAATCCCTCCCAGCATCAGAGTCTTTTCCCATGAGTCAACTCTTCACATGAAGTGGCCTAAGTACTGGAGTTTCAGCTTTAGCATCATTCCTTCCAAAGAAATCCCAGGGCTGATCTCCTTCAGAATGGACTGGTTGGATCTCCTCTCAAGAGTCTTCTCCAACACCACAGTTCAAAAGCATCAATTTTTCGGTACTCAGCTTTCTTTATAGTCAAACTTTCACATACACACATGACCACTGGACAAACCATAGCCTTGACTAGATGGATCTTTGTTGGCAAAGTAATGTCTCTGCATTTTANGCAGATGTTTTTCTGGATCTCTCTTGCTTTTTCTATGATCCAACAGATGTTGGCAAGCTGATCTCTGGTTCCTCTGCCTTTTCTAGATCCAGCTTGAACACCTGGAAGTTCTCAGTTCATGTACTGTTGAAGCCTGGCTTGGAGAATTTTGAGCATTACTTTACTAGCGTGTGAGATGAGTGCAACTGTGCGGTAGTTTGAGCATTCTTTGGCATTGGCTTTTTTGGGGACCGGAATGAAAACTGACTTTTCAAGTCCTGTGGACACTGCTGAGTTTTCCAAATTTGCTGGCATATTGAGTGCAGCACTTTCACAGCATCATCTTTTAGGATTTGAAATAGCTCAACTAGAATTCCATCACCCCCATTAGCTTTGTTCGTAGTGATGCTTCCTAAGGCGTGCTTGACGTCACATTCCAGGATGTCTGGCTCTAGGTGAGTGATCACACCATCGTGGTTATCTGGGTCATGAAAACCATTTTTGTATAATGCTTCTGTGTATTCTTGCTACCTCTTCTTAATCCCTTCTGCTTCTGTTATGTCCATATCATTTCTTTCCTTTTTTGTGTGCATCTTTGCATGAAATGTTCCCTTGGTAACTCTAATTTTCTTGAAGAGATCTCTAGTCTTTCCCATTCTATTGTTTTCCTCTATTTCTTTGCATTGATCACTGAGGGCGGCTTTCTTCTCTCTCCTTGCTATGCTTTGGAACTCTGCATTCAAAGGGTATATCTTTCCTTCTCTTCTTTGCCTTTCACTTTTCTTCTTTTCACAGGTATTTGTAAGGCCTCGCCAGACAATCATTTTGCCTTTTTGCATTTCTTTTTCTTGGGGATGTTCTTGAGCATAGTCTCCTGTACAATGTCACAAACCTCTATCCATAGTTCTTCAGGCACTCTATCAGATCTAATGCCTTGAATCTGTTTGTCACTTCCATTGTATAATCGTAAGGGATTTGATTTAGATCATACCTGAATAGTTTAGTGGATTTCCTTACTTTCTTCAATTAATTTTAGAAAGGCTTAAAACTTAAAATTATCTAATATCTTTTTGCAGATCATTCTCTCCCATAACTTCATATAAAAATAAAAGAGTCTATTCACTTCATATCAGAAGATATGACCAAACTGGACTTTGCAGTTTGAAGCTCGGTGTTCAAAATTTGTGAACAATTATGTCTCACTCTCCAGGACTTCAGAAATTCTTGATATTCATGAGACTGTATAATAAGCATTAAAGAACTAGACCAATGATGTTAAAAGACAAAGAAGATGTTCATAAAATTCAGTATTACTAATATGCAACATTAATGTAAATAATTTAATTATCTACTGGGGAATGAACATGTAGATACACATTCAAATGCCATATGTTAATGTCAAGAAAATGAGTGATCTTTGAACTTCTGCCAAAAGTCATTTGAGAAGGAAAAGGTTTTTAAGGGAATCACATTAGAAAGAGATAAATGACACTGTTAAACAAATTAACCCTTTCCTCAAATTCTTTCAAGGCAATAGATAGATAATCATAGCAGGTGCTAATCCAAGACTTTCGTAACTTCCCTACCTCACTAATTATGGGGCAACTGAAAGAATCTCTTGGCATAATGAGATGTTGGTTAAATCCAGTTATCTGCCAATTCCATTCCTACACTTAGAGAAAACACACATCCATGATGCCTGGCTTCACTTTAAAGGTAGGGCTTGATCTCAGCCGGTCCTTGGTGCTGCCTGGCAACACTAGAATCCTCTCCAGGTGACTCACTCTCATCTACATGGCAAGTCCACATTTTCTCCTCTCATCTGAAGCATGAATAGCATTTACCCCACCCTCATTCTCATGTGCTATGAAAAAATAAAAGGCATCAGCATAAAGCTTCCAAGTGTCCCCCTCAACCCATTTACACAAATCTATAGCCATGCACTCTGTCTTCCCTCCTATTATTATGAATAAATGGTCTAAGTTCCTACTGAAGCTCATATAACCCAACATCACTTGATCAAATAAATTGCTCCAGCACTCTCTCTTAAATCCACAGCTCTCTCTCCACTGTACAGTTCCCATCATGATAGAAAATGCTGTCCTTTCCGAAAGAGTAAATCTTGACCACACATCCCTCTCTAAAAATAGCCCCATTTCTCTATTCCTTTTTATCACAAAGGACATCGTAACCACAGTCTATACTTCTTGTCCCTAATTCTTCTCTTCCTGTTTTCCTTAAGCCTACTCCAAACAAGCTTTTGCCCCTGCCCTCTACCAAAACCAGTCTGTTAAAGGTTAACAGTAACCTCTGCATAGCTTAATTTAACAGTAAATTCTCAGAACTCATTTATACAACTCCCATCAGCAGAATCTGACATGCATGCATGTTATGTCACTTCAGTCATGTCCAATTCTTTGGGACCCTATAGACCGTACCACACCAGGTTCCTCTGCCTATGGGTTCTTCAGGCAAGCATACTACAGTGGATTGCCATGCCCTCCTCCAGGGGATCTTCCCTACCCAGGGATCGAACCCAAGTCTCTTAAGTCTCCTGCATTGGCAGACAGGTTTTTTACCACAAGTGCCATCTAGGAAGCACTCATCATATCCTCCTTCTTCAAACCCCTTCTTCACCTGGCTTCCTGGATACCATGCTCTCTTGTTTTTCCTTCAATCTCATTAATTATACTCTCTCTGTTGCCTTTGCTGGTTATTCCTCATTGCCTTAACCTCTTAATGTTGGAGGGTCCTCAGGCTCAATCCTTGAACCTTTGCTCTTTTCTGTCTACAGAATCTCATACACAATCTTGGCTTTAAATATCATTTATTCATTGATGATGCCCTAATTTATATCTCCAGGTTTAGGCCAGTCCCTCAACTCTCAACCCTTCTATCTATAATTGCTCACTGACATCTTCAACTGGATATGTAATAGGCATCTCAACATACCAAAAAAACAAAAACAAAAACACACAGTTCTCCATGTTTACCATATGGCTGACATTACAAGTGTTCATCAATCCAGTTCCCCTCTCCTTGAGTGCACAGGAATATGGTAAGGCCACATGACTTGTTCTGGCCAATGTAATGTGAGCAGAAGCACCACATATCACTTCCAACGGAAAAATAAAAAGTCCATTTGTGACTCTTTAAGCTCATTGGAAACTCCAGTACTTTGGCCACCTCATGCGAAGAGTTGACTCATTGGAAAAGACTCTGATGCTGGGAGGGATTGGGGGCAGGAGGAGAAGGGGACGACAGAGGATGAGATGGCTGGATGGCATCATGGACTCGATGGACGTGAGACTGAGTGAACTCTGAGAGATGGTGATGAACAGGGAAGCCTGGCGTGCTGCAATTCATGGGGTTGCAAAGAGTCGGACATGACTGAGTAATTGAACTGAACTGAACTGACTCTCTCTATCTCTGCTATGGCACACCTAAAATGCTTTGTGCTCCATCCAGATGATGTACCTTTAAAACATAAGCCTCTACTAACCAGGTTTCCTTAGTAATGGCAAAGATCTTCCCACTGACCCACACAGGACAGGTACCATTAGCAAGAAATAACTCTTTATGCTTAACTAAGATTTTGCAGTTCTTAGTTATCACAGTACACTGTGGCTACCTAGGCTAAACAAACCCACATATCTGCTGTCACACAGCACTCTTCTCCATGTCAGCAAACTCCATCCTTCCAGCTGCTCAGTCAAAAACCTTGAAGTCACTCTCGACCCTTTCTTTCTCTCACACCCCACATCCAATCCATCAGCATATCCTGTGCCTTCAAATACAATACAGAAAAACCCAAATGAACTTTTTGGCCAACTCAGCAAATACAGAATCCAACCACCTATTAGCTTCTCCACCACCATTCTGCTCTTCAAGAGATACTGTTTAGAAAATGAAAGACAAACCAGACTGGGAAAAACATTTACAAAGCATGTGTATATATAATGAAGGTCTTGTATCCAGAATATAGAATTCTCAAAGCTCATCAATAAGAAAGCAAAACACTCAATTTTGTAAAAAGCAAAATTTTAGTAGACATCTCCCAAAAGAAGACATAGATAACAAATAAGCACATGGAAAGATAAAAATGCTCACCATTATTAGTCACTGGGTAACGCAAATTAAATAAAAATCACAATGAGCATGGGAGGTAAGAGAGATTCAAGAGGGAAGGGATATATGTATACCTATGGCTGACTCATGTCTATATATGGCAGAAACCAACACAATATTGCAAAGCAATTATCCCCCAATTAAAATTACATATATCCTGCCTCATTCAAACGTATTCTTTTCTTAGACTACCCTGATGGTCGAGTGGTTAAAAATCCACCTGCCAATGCAGGGGACACAGGTTCAATCCCTGGGCTGGGAAGATCCCGCGTGCTGCAAGGCAACTAAGTCTGCGTGCCACGACTCCCGACAGCGAGCTGTAGAGCCCAAAAGCCGTAACTACCGAGCCCTGCGCTGCAACTACTGCAGCCCAGCGCCCAGAGCCCGCGCTCTGCAACAGGAGAAGCCACCGCGACCAGACGCCCTAGCACCACAACTAGAGGGCTGCCCCAGCTCGCCGCAACTAGAGAAAGTCCACGCCGCAACAGAGACCCAGCACGGCCAAAAACACATGAATTAATTAAAAAATGTCTTAACTTGTATTCTTCTCCGAATGATAAGATATCAGGAGAAATAAGCGACTACAAAGCAGAGTCCCTTGGTACAAAGTCGCAGGGCCTCTCAGCCAAGAAGAACCGCCTGTAAGCAGCTCCCACAATGGACTACAGCCATCCCGATACCTAAGCACTCCTCTTCGGCTACGGTTCCCCAGGACTCGGATAATTTCTTTGAACTCATCTTAGAAACCTGGCCTCATTTCTCCTTGTTTAATACTATCTTCACCTGCCATTAAACTTGTACTGATCCTTTTTCCATGACCGTAGTTTGCCCTAAAATTTTTTAAGAGCTGAGGAACGGCCACAGCGGGTGTCCTCAGTTCACAAGCCTTGGATGTAAAAGCCCCTTGGCTTGGATTCCTTGTCCTCTGTCTCCTCATTGCTCACTGAAGTAGAAAAATCACGATCTATCTCTGTTTCATTCACCTCCCTTGCTCTTCTCCTTGAAATCCTAAATTCCACTCATTACGGTCAATTTTAGCCTCTTTCTAACACATGAATCTACCCGCTTCTTTCATAAGCTGCTATAGTTATGCATTTTCTGTGATGTGATTCCTTTGTCATAAAATGAAATATGAAATAAACAGATAGCACCCACGTATGTTTAAAAAAGCTAGCCCATGACTCACCTCGTTTCCACCGACTGCCTTGGTTAATATCACTGCAGAAGACACAGGCGGAGGCATGCAACCTACTGTCTGCAACCTGCAACAGAAAACAAAAAGCAATTATAAGTAGGTTACTTTTTTTTTTTCCAATTATAAAAGTTTCACTACATTCATTCTAAAACAGCAGAGCTGGGAGAACGTTTATTGGTGCACACGTCCTGTCAACTTCAGACAATTCTGTATGAGCCAACGCGGCTTAGTAGAAACTCTCACTCCATGCCACAGATGTGAGTGCTCTCATTTTTAAAATTATTTAAGCTCTTATACAATTCAAAAAACAGTCAGATTATGGTGAGTGTGGTGATCGAAAATAACCCAAACAGTTTATCATTTGTTAAGTATATATAAGCTTAGTCATTTTCAGGTATCTTTTCCTTATATGTTTTATAGGAAGGCTTTTGGCAAAAATAAAACTTTAAAACCTCTTGCAGGGCTTCCATGGTGGCTCAGTGGTAAAGGATCCGAAAGCCAATGGAAGAGACATAGGTTCAATCCCTGATCTGGGGAGATCCCACATGCTGTGGAGCAACTAAGCTCATGTGCCACAGCTATTGAGCTCTTGCCTGGGAGCCAAAACTACTGAGTCTACATGCTGCAATTACTGAAACTTGAACACCCTAGAGCTTGAAACAAGAGCCAATACTGCAGTGAGACATCCATGTACCTCAACTAGTCAGTAGCGTCCATCACCAAAACTAGAGAAAAACCTCAGCAGCAACAAAGACCCAGTTTAACCAAAAATAAATAAATAAAGTTATACATATATTTTAAAAAACCTCTTGCAAAGTTCAAATGTATTTAACAAAAACACAAGCTCACATTTGCTAATTCTTTTCCACAAAATAGCAATTCTGAAACTTTCATCTCATAAAAGACATTTTCATGTTGCTATAATATTATTGTAAAAATAGGCATGACACAATCATACACTGCAAGGAGATCCAACCAGTCCATCCTAAAGGCAATCAGTCCTGAATGTTCATTGGAAGGACTGATGTTGAAGCTGAAACTCCAATATTTTGACCACCTGATGCAAAGAACTGACTCATTGGAAGAGACTCTTGATGCTGGGAAAGATTGAAGGCAGGAGGAGAAGGGGATGACAGAGGATGAGATCGTTGGATGGACATGAGTTGAGTAAGCTCCAGGAGTTGGTGATGGACAGGGAAGCCTGGTGTCCTGCAGTCCATGGGGGTCACAAAGAGTCAGACATGACTGAGTGACTGAACTGAACTGAATCATATACTTCTTAGATTCAAACCCTGTAATAAATTCTAGTGTCTATTCTAAATTTGGTTCTTATTAGTTATGTACATACTCCCTAGATTGTAATTAGAAGTCTACTCTCTTAGTTTAGAATAGAAAAATATATTGCATCACAAACAAATGAAATTATGAGTAGCAAATCCAAGTATTAAAGATAAAAAGACATTATTCAGCATTCATACAGAATATACATTCTGGGGACAAGGAAGAAATGGCCCAACTAAAGTAGAAAGTTTATACAAGGAATCAAGGACACAGAGTACCTGACTAATATTTGAAAGTAGGATCACAGGTGATTTTTTATTCTCTTTTGTAATAATGTATTATCTAATATTTGCAAATGAATTTACATTAGCTCTGAAATAAGAAAAAATAAAAGTTTTCATTAATTTTGACTGAAGACTTAAGAAAAATCCTTATATGGAATTTTAGCTCAATTCACACGAATATAGCTTTTTTTTTTTTTTTTTNATTCCAGGACTACTAGGATAAAAAAAAATAGTAGTCCCAGCTGTTATTAATTTGATTATTAACTAAAAAACAAGTAACATGAAGATTAGATTGCTACTTCCTAACTTACAACTGTTCACTTGCCTCGGAAATTAGCAAGGCCTAGGGATGGTTTAACACTACATAATGATGCAATCTAGGGCATCTTAAGTTAAATGGGTCTTGAAAATGACTTAATATTGTATTAGTTTGAAAAGGGACCTTAATGGAGGAAGTGGCTTTGATGGCTGCTTAGATACCATGGTAAAACACAGGATCCAGGCATTTCATCATCAGAGCCAAACTGGCTGGATGAAGGTTTCCTAGGTGGTTACAGAAGAATTTGGTCCTTAGAAAATGCTGGTAAGTATGACATTCTTCCTTCTTCAACTCCTGCATCCCACAGAGTTGGCTGCTTGACAGGATAGTGTTAAACAAGAAACTAAAGGAGTGAGATAATCAAATCCTGCCAGATTTCCCAAGGCATAAAGAAAAACTGTTGGAGAAGGAAATGGCAACCCACTCCAGTATTCTTGCCTGGGAAATCCCATAGACAAAGGAGCCTGGAGGGACGCAGTCCACGAGGTTACAAGGAGTTGGAACCGACTTGGCAGCTTCACAACAGAGAACAGCTGCAGACATTAAGCAGCCAGCAGGGGATGTGGTTAGAGCAATGTCTCAAGCAAGGGCTTGGGTGAGGCACCTGTTCCACAAAGAGAATCAGCCAAGGCCAGCAGGAGACCTCCAGGGAAGATCCATCCAGCACCACACGAGTGGCAAGTATCTTTCTGTATCACTGGATCCCATGTTTGAGAACCAAGTGTAGAACTCAGGTGTTGACAGAGAAAGCCTGTGCTGCCCCCCACCCCCAAGCATCAACCATCGTCCTTGAGGTGGGAGGGGGATTCAGGATTGGGAGCTCGTGTACACCTGTGCTGGATTCATGTCGATGTATGGCAAAGCCAATAGAGTATTGTAAAGNCTGCCCCCCACCCCCAAGCATCAACCATCGTCCTTGAGGTGGGAGGGGGATTCAGGATTGGGAGCTCGTGTACACCTGTGCTGGATTCATGTCGATGTATGGCAAAGCCAATAGAGTATTGTAAAGTAAAATAAAGAAAAAAAAAATTTACGAAAACTAGAATTTAACCTATTTAGGAAATCTCATTCTAAGTCAGTTTCAAAAGAGCAAGTAATTAGTGACAATATTTCAAATTCTTGAGTCAAAATTTCTCAGACACTACACAGGGATCCCTTCTATATCAAAAATGCCCATTGATAAGATTTATAGCAACTTGACAACTACAGAATTCATAAATTTAGTCAGACCATGCTTTTTCCAAGTTGCTACTAGGATGGTTAAAATGAAGGTAACTAAATACGGTTTTCAATCAAAGCATGCTTAAAAGAAAATTAAAATAAATACAAGCAAGATCTAATGTGGAAACAGAATTTTAAAACCATTTCCAAAAATGCCCCAAATCCTGTAGTAAGAGTTCCTATCTACATATGAATAAGCATATCTTAGAATGACAACTTTACAACCTCAATAATTTCTTCAAAGGTAAATGGGTATTTTCTTCTTTTATTACAGTTCAAAGGAGAATCATAAATTCTACTCATTCCTCTCTTGGATGTTAAAATATCTTGATTTGTTTAATTCTAAGAGAATCTCATATTCAGGGATAGCTAGATCAGTAAATAAAATTACCTGTGTGTGTTCATGATAGATGGTGGTTTAATGTGAAAAATTCCTACATTTCAGTTAAAACATTCATTAATATGTTTATATATTATTATGTAATAGATATGCCATATTAACAGGTAATAGATAAGCCAGCAAAGAATATACTTAAAACACACACATACACAAATTAGTTGAAAAGTATAAGAAGCAACACTTGAGCAGCACAAGTCCTAGAAGCTACAGAAGATCCACAAGTTATGGAAACCTAACTGAACATCAGTGACTCCAGAGTGCCCCAGCAGGGGCCACTACAGCGATCCACACAATCAGAGAAAGACCGGAAGCAGATGTTTCAGTTCACTGTATTAAAGACATAACCACTCTAACCACGCCTTCCTTTAGTCTCCACTGCCCAACTATATGTGTCTATGATACAGTTACTAGGTACGAAACGCAAGTCCTTTGCAGAGGTCCAAGTCACTTCTGTGATAGTGAAGCCTTCAGACTGTAACTACACATGGCTTTACAAAAGGAATCTGAAATTTCAAAGCGGTAAGCACAAATTAAATTTTTCTCCCTGCTTTTCATGTGCCCCCATAGGTAACAGTACCTCTGTTTTTAATGATAGTCCGCTGTTAAAGAATATTGTTGCGACGGCAATGTAGGAGACAGTTATTTCTGGCTTCAGTGGTCCTAAAGAGAGAGAAATGAGTCACTGTTAGATAAGCATTTCTGACAGGCATTTACTTGACACGAAAGAAGAATCCATTGGAGGAGAACAAACAGGACTTTAAATCTTGGTGTTGCCTCTACTGTACTAACGAGCTGACAGAGGTGAGTGTTCACTGTGAGGCAGCCTAACTCTGGATAGGATTTTCCGGGGGGCAAGGACCACAGCTGTCCAGTTCAGCACAGAATCCTCAGACCAGAAGAATGAAAAGAAACACTGCTCTCACACAGCAGAGCAGACAGGCAGCATCCTTCTACGTAATTCTGATTTTATCTGCCACAGTATCTGTGCTTATATAACAATCAAAATTCTCCCCAACCAGCACCACCAAAAGAAGAAAATCAGTGGAAGAAGTCCCTTTCTTTTAAGCAAATATTATCTTATTTCTCCTAGGATATCAGAGATCAAAGCTTATATTCATGCATGTTCAGTTCTGCCCGAGTGCACTCAGAGCACAAGTATTTTTTGAGCACTTACTATATGAATGAGATAATGCATATGGAGTAGCAGGCTTAGTTGCTACTTAGTTGCAACCCCATGGACTCTGGCCCTGGCAGGCTCCTCTTTCCATGGGATTCTCCAGGCAAGAATACTGGAGTGAGTTGCCATGCCCTCCTCCAGGGGATCTTCCCAACCCAGGGATCGAACCCAGGTCTCCTGCATTGCAGGCGGATTCTCTACCGTCTGCGCCACCTGGGAAGCCAGAGTAGCATAGTACTTAACAATATATTGTTTAGATTGCTAAGATTAAATTTTGCCAGGCCCCAGGAATCCTGTGGTGAACCAGATAGGACTGATCTTTCACCTCTGGAAAATCTTCTCTAGAGACAAGCTGGCACCACCCTAGAGGTGTTAATACTACGGGTATAACAGGGACGACCCTAATGTTTATTTATTTATTTATTTATGTAGCTTATACATAATTGGGGGCTTCCCTGGTGACTCAGTGGTAAAGAATCCAGCTGCCAAAGCAGGAGACACAAGTTCGATCCCTAGGTCAGGAAAATCCCCTGGAGAAGGAAATGGCAACCCACTCCAGTATGTCTACCTGGAAACCCCACGGATAGAGGAGCCTGGCAGGCTACAGTCCATGGGGTTGCAAAAGAGTTGGACATGACGTAGCGACTACACAACAGCAACATGCACAACTGACTTGAAGACCTAATGCACTAACCAAAGGACAACCCTGCAGCTCTGAGAAAGAGCCACTGTATACCCGCGTAACAGCGGCTCTCCAGCTGCGGGGATTTTGTCACCCATGGACGTTTGGCAATGTTCCGAAACATTTTTGGGGGCTGTTATAACTCAGGGGGTAGGGTGCATTACTGACATCTCATAGAGACCAGGAATTCTCCTAAACATCCTGGAGAATGTTTTTCAGAATTATCACATCCAATGATACGAATTATCATATCCAAAATCAAACGTATCAGAATTATCATATCCAAAAATGTCAATAACAGTAGAAACTAACACAACATTGAAAAGCAAGTATCCTCCAATAAAAAAAGAAAGGGGGGTTCAGATGTACCTGTACTTCATTATTTCTTATATTGAAAACTAATGAAATAAATCCAAATAAATATTAGCAAATTTTTTTCAAAACATCAGTAGTGCCAGGGTTGAGAAACCCTAGCACAGTCGAACGTTTAAAAATCTGAGATCATCTCATATTTGACATTTTATACAGCCCTCTTGCAGTAGGTTGAACAGTGTCCCTCCAAAATTCATGTCTACTAGAACCTGTGAAGCTAATTTGGAAATTGGGTCTTTGCAGATGTAATCAGGTTATTAATAAGTGGCCTAATTGGATTGGGGGGAGCTGTAATCCAGTGACTGGTATTCTGGTAAGTGGAGGCAACTCTGGATATGGTCACAATCAGAGGGAAGATGGCCCTGTGAAGGCTGAGGCAAGGAAACAAGGATATCTGGTAACCAACACAAGCCAGGAGAAGCAAGGAAGAGCTCCTCCCTAGAGCACTCGGTGGGAGGACAGCCATGATCACATTTTGATGCCTGAATTCTGAAAAAAAAAGCCACCCAGTCTGAGGAAATTAGTCGTGGCAGCGCTGGGGAATGAATACACTCCTGCAGAGCCGAACAACAGGGCCAAAAACCATGGTTCCTCTGCTGCCTGCCACCTTCCCCCATTCCTGTAGGCACCGCTCAATGAAAAAGACCAAACTCAGGAAAAATCACCACTCAGTCAGTCAACAATATTTTACAAAAATACTTGTTTATTTGTTTGGCTGCCCCAGGTCTTAGTTGCAGCACGTGGGTCTTAGTTCCCTGATCAGAAATGGAATCCAGGCTCCCTGCACTGGGAACTCGGAGTCTTAGCCACTGGACCCACCAAGGAAGTTCAGTCCACAAACCTTTTTTGAGCTACTACAATGCTATATTTTCGGAGAAGGCAATGGCACCCCACTCCAGTACTCTTGCCTGGAAAATCCCATGGACGGAGGAGCCTGGTAGGCTGCAGTCCGTGGGGTCCCTAGGAGTCGGACACGACTAAACGACTTCACTTTCACGATGCATTGGAGAAGGAAATGGCAAGCCACTCCAGTGTTCTTGCCTGGAGAATCCCAGGGACGGGGGAGCCTGGTGGGCTGCCGTTTATGGGGTCGCACACGACTGAAGTGACTTAGCAGCAGCAGCAGTACATCAGTGAAAAAAAGAAACAAAGATCTCCTTCAACACTGTGATACATTATTTTAGGTACCTGGCATTCACACAAATCATTTTGCTCTGATCTGAGAAAAAAGGAACAAAGGGAGAAGGCAGGTAAAGAGGTATTACACTTCAGTGCAGTGAAAGCGGTTCAAAAAAGTACATTTTTTTTTCCACCAGACTTGTGAGTGAATCTGTCTCAGCAACTCACACTTTGGAATAATATTTCATCAAAGCTGAGGAAAGGTGATTCAGGACCAGATTTGAAAGTCAAGGAATAGGGTTCATTTTGGAAGTAAATGCCTTCCAGGAATTTTTAATATCCAGTTTGTTTGCTTTTTCAAAAAACTCATATCATTTTTCTTTTCCTCCAATCCCAAGTTTTTTTTGAGATCTATTCTTCTCAACTGTGCTTCTGTCCACAGTGGTGACCCTGATTTCCTGTATATGATGGGTTAGAGTTAGCAGTATGGACTTCTCTGGTGGCTCAGATAGTAAAGAATCTGCTTGCAATGTGGGAGATCCAGGTTTGATCCCTAGGTCAGGAAGATCCCTGGAGAAGGGAATGACAACCCACTCCAGTATTCTTGCCTGGAGAATTCCATTGACAGAGGAGCCTGGTGGGCTACAGTCCATAGAGTCACAAAGAGTCACACGACTGAGTAACACACACACACACACACACAGAGTTAGCAGTATATTTCCAAGTGATAGCTAGGCAACATATCCAAAGATGCATCTCCACAGCAAGCACATGAAATGACTTGGCCTGCACGTTTCTTTTGGGCAGCTAAAGCTTACTTTAGTTAGCCAACAACTGAATCTTTTAAGAAGCTAACTCTTCCCACACTCCAGACACACATACATATATAGATAAACATCATAACTATTAACTAACGGGCACAATTCAGTGGAATGAGCCTTCACTTTGAATGCTTTAAATCCTAAAAACAATGTGTACTTTTTTTTTTTATTAGATGCAGATCTAAATAATTCTAATCCATGAAAGAACCTGATGAGGCTATTCCAGGTCCACTGACAATGTACCATTTAAAGGGGAAGGAGGAATCAATTCTAATTTGGAGAAACTTAAAGCCCCTTTGAGACAGCTGCTAATGGATCGTCCACTGTGAATGAGGAACTAGAAGCTGGCAGGGCTGAAATTAAAAGCTGGTAAATATTTGCACAGTGGTGAGAGTTGAAACTATGCTGTGGAATGATATTTGGCCTCTCTCCAAGGTCATGATTATATCTTCCAAGTCATAAATATAACCAGGTTCAGATCTTGAGATGGCTATAAAGAGCAAAGGAGAAATGTAAATTCGAACTTTTCCTTAAACGAATGCAAAAAAAAAAAAAAAGGTTTATCAGTGAAAATGGGATGGAGTGGCAACACCAAAAGAAAAACTGACCATAAAAAACAGAGCAACTTTGGGACTTCAAACTCATATTTTTTAAATATGAGAATGGGGGTGTGGAGACAGAAAATTACTTGGAATGCTTAAGAATGCAACAAACCATTATTTCATAAAACCTACTATCATCAAGTAAATTTCATTCCTAAACTTCATCTAAGGTGTTCATGCTAATGTTCTTAAGTTTGTGCAGGAGCATGTTTCTGACTATGTTTTCTTAAAGGAAAAATGAAGCAATTTCCTTTTTAGAAGGTACGTCTTATTAATAGCAATAATTTCAGTTATAGATGCAAGTAGAAATAAGAAGCTTACTCTATGCTTCCAAAGAAGTAAACCTTTCTTTCCTAGAATGAATAGCACAGTGTTGAACTCTGGTAAATTCCAAGATGGGTAGAGCTCAGGGTGCCCCTGGGTTGAAATGCAACAGAATATCTATACCTGAAAATCTGCACATTCACATCTCTCCTGGCTCTTCACTTTCAACTTTTTAACAATTTTAAACATGAAATGTCACTGAGTAAAAAGAACAGAAAAGTAAGAATTAAATGATCTATGCTAGTATCTGTTCTACTTTTTCCCACATGGAAAGTCACTCAACTTCTCTCACAGAGTGTTCTCACCTCTGTAAATTTCCAGCCATATATAACTCGCCCATTGGTTATATAGATTGCTTTTAAAGGGAAGTCACAGCAAAGATGTGATACTTTAAGTGTAGAAGTCTTACACTTCAAAACAGAGTGAGGTCATTAAGGTATTGATCCAGGTAAAGATGAGGAGAACCTCTTAACAAGTTGAAAACAATCAAAACTTCCTGCTGAAGAGAACAGAAAACTGTTCAACTGAAAATTTCTCAGTCAATGTAAGCGCATTAAAAATGTATATGAATTCCAGTGTACAGACCCAAAAATGAAACTTCTGACTACAAGTGACAAGCAAAAAGAGGTGCTTTAGATCTTTCTGTAGAGCACAAGAGGCCAGAACACTTCCACCATTCCTCTCCCGGGTCCTAGATTTTTGTTGTTTTAACTAATGGAATCAAAGTGTTATTTGGAAGTTTGTTTTTATTGAAGAAGTTTTGCAGGTGGGAAGGTCAATTGAAGTATCAAGAACTTATCCTGAGGGCCTGTATAACAAATCCCAAACATTTAACGTTTTTTTTTTTTTTTTTTTTTTTAGAAACAGTAACTTTTACACTTGGATATCTCTCTCAAAAAAAAAAAAAAATCACATGAGTACACAGTTGTCTAATATTAGTTGAATCTGCTCAGCTTCTTTTGGGCTATAAAAATCAGGGTATGGAAAACCCTGTCTTTATTACAGAGAGCCTTTCTTTATAATGGTTATTCATTTTTAATGATTTATTGCCAAGAATGTATGGATGTTGCAACTGGTATGATATATCGGAAGTCCCGGTTCCAGTCCTTCCTCTTCCCTGAGCTAGCTAACTTGACCTAGGGTGAGTCACCTGACCTCAGGTCTCCATACCTTCAGCTGTAAAAGAAACATGTTGGCTTAAAAGGATTTAAAGTTCCCTCTCAGCTCTTAATAGTCTCCTCTTTTATAATTAAACAAACAAACTCTAGATTAATGGCACAGGGACTAGTGAAAATGGGAAACAATATTTCTAACATACAATAACCCCCAAAACTTCACTAATTAGAATCTGAGGGAACAAGCAAGAATGCATCTCATACCTGTCACTGTGCAGGAAGCCCTGGGGAAATGATTCAATAGTCCACAACCCTCCTTCCCACTGAGCAGCCCAGGAATGTAAGAGAAAAAGGAATTTGACCAAACCTAGTCTCTGCAGATCTCAACATAGAGGATCACATATTACCTGTAACTTCACTTTAACACTAAGCAAATCAGAGACCTAACACTGTAAGCTACAAAGTCTGCAAGTGAAGCTAGTGAAATGTACATCCGAGAGCACCACAAAGATACTCTCTAACACTCTTAATACCCAGCAAACTGCAGGGACAAGGGAACTGATTGGACAGAACCTGAATACTAGCCTTCACAAATTTCCCGAAAGCTCACAGAGAAACTATGTCAAAGTAGAAACTGGTATCTTCAGCAGGATAACCAGCCCAACAGCTTTACTCTCACAGCTATACACCCTCCACACTGTGGACTAAGTTGAACAGAGAAGGAAGTTTTAATCTCCACTGTCTTTGTTCAAAAAATTCTTTTTAAATGTTATCTGAAGCTACCTCTAAATGGAGGTATTGAGAACAGAGGGTAGAAGGAACCGCTGTTCTCCTGAGAGATCATTTCATTCACTTTCATCATGTTTGAACAAAAAGGTACAAATAACTTCAAATAGCCTCCTGAGTGTTCGCACTGGCATGAAGATTGTGTGCTCACTTCCGTCCTTATCTGTCCCTGTGTGGCTGGTGTGTAAAACCTGTCAATAAGCATGAAAACTGCCAAACAAGGCCAAGCAGACAGTGAACTAAAGAAATTCAATTAACATTTATGAAAAGTGGGACATGCTTGTCTAAGGGTGGGAGGAGGGGTGGTGGGACTGGAAAGGCTAATACTATTTCCAGTCATTTCCACCAAAGCCCATCCACACAGGACAAGGATTCCACTATTCAGAGATCTGGGTGTGATTTTTAAGCCCGTCTACATTTTCTTGCCAAAATACACAGCACACAGGATCTAACACAGCCCGTATCTGTGAAACTGCTAAGTGTAGCCACTGTGCCGGCCGTACACGGAAGCAGCGAGTGCAACGTGTCAGTCGGCTTGGGAGTTTGTGGAGCGGCGGCAACTGCAGAAAAACACCACTCTCCAACATGTGGGCCACCAGATCGGAGTTGGAAGAGGAAAGGGGGGAAAAGGGGTCCCTTTTTCTACCCCCGCCGCCGGCCCGCCTTTCCTTTTTTAACGTGGGGGAGGGGAGTGTCGGAAACGGACAAGGTAATGGTGTTTACTCCGAGACAGATAAGGAACTCCTGGCAACCTAGCGTCCCTTGGGATGTGATGCTACTTTGAAGGCAGGAGGGATAAGTTTCATTCTCGGTAACCTCACTGCTTGACACTAAGGATTCTCATTGATTGTCCCCGGCAAAGGCAACCTGCGTTCAAATTCCCTTGCCTCCTTCCTAGTTATAAATCCTCTCTGGGGCTGGCAAATCGAAAAATCAGCTAAAAGGCCAAAGACACCATGGGCTGGTCAGTGCCCCTAAGAGAGGCAGACGTGCCCCTAAGAGGCAGACACTCCCCAATTCCTGTCTCCCTCTCCTGCCCAAGACTCGAAAATTAGTTCTGAAGTGGGTACCGCGGCGGAGCATGCAGAGGTGGAGCACTTACCCCCATTCACCCCTATGGACGGCTCCAGCTTTGCTCCCGCGATCGCCAGTACTATTCCAATCATGAACCATTCTTTCCTCATTCTCTCCAGCAGCCTCATGTTTGTTAGGGTGGGTGGGTTTTGTTTATTTGCTTGGCTTTTTTTCTTTTTAAGCTGCGATCGCTTAATCCCCGGGGCTTCTCCACACTTTCCACGCTCCCACCTGACATGCAGCAAAGCAAGTCAAATTGCCACTTGTAAATTAAAGACCTGGGGGTTGCTCCGGCGGCTTTGAGGAGGGCTGGGAGTAGTAGTATCCAGTGACAGGAAAGTCTCACTGAGCGCCGCCATCACTACCGTACGGCCCCTAATAGAAGCACACACGAAACCGCGGCTCTAGCCGCGCCTCCCAAGCGCAAACGCTCAAAAGCGAACGTTTGGGCGAAACCGGCCGGCGCTGGCGATTAGGGAAGGAAAGCTGGCTGCCGGGTAGGGCCGACAAACTCGCCGCAGTCGAGACCTGAGGAACCTTAAAAATGACAGGGACGGGGAGGGACGTGAGGCGCCACAGCCTACTTGTTCTATCAAAGGCTCCAACAACCCCGCCCTGTAGGCACAGCAACCCGCCCTCTCGGAGTACTTCTGCGGAAAGATTCTCTTTTGATTCGCCTTGAGCCTGCGGGANACATGACTGAAGCAACTTTGCACACACACATGCACACACTGATGCGTGCATCAAGCCAGGAGACTGGGAAACTGTCAGCAGCTAAGAGCAAATGCTCAGGGCCTCACATCTCCACCTGTCTCTTATACACATCTAGATGTGTATAAGAGACAGGTGGTGCTCTTGGGTCAGGGGTTTCTCCGTCGGCAGCTGGAGCGGCGGGCTGCAGGGTTGTGGGTGGCGAGCCTCTTCGAGACATTACGACGCTTCCTCGACGCCGGCGTTGACGTGTACGCGGGGGGGAAGGGGAGGCCGCGCTCGGTCTCCGAGCTCTCGGCGCTTCAGGAGTTAGCCGAGCTCGTCAGCCGCCTCGGGAAAGATGCGCCCTCGCGGCGGGTAAGCTTTAGGCTCGAGAAATGGGTTGAGGATTGGGCACCGAGCAGGTGCCCACAGACAGAAGACCGACGCGTCCCGGGAGGGCTTGCCAGAGCCCCAGGTCGGTCGCCCCCGGAAGGGCACTCAGCCCCAACCCCCTTCGCCACCACCGGCCCGGGAGTGGGGGCTTTGGAGGTTCAGCCCCTCTGCCGGAGACCCGATGTCGAGCTCTCTCCCTACCTCTCAGCCAAGCTGACGAGGGTCAGAGTGGGGGTCTNGTAAAGAGTCTGCTTGCAATGCAGGAGACCTGGGTTCAATCCCTGGATTGGGAAGATTCCCTGGAGGAGGAAATGGCACCCTACTCCAGTATTCTTGCCTGGAGAATTCTATGGACAGAGGAGCCTGGTGGGCTACAGTCCATAGGGTCCCAAAGAGTTGGACACGACTAAAGGACTAACACTTTCACTTTCACTTTTTACTTGTCAGGCACTGTGCTGGGCACTTTGCATGCATTATCTGGACCCTGTTAAGTAGATACGACTACTATTCTTACTGCTGTTTTTCAGATGAGAAAGCTGAGATTCAGAACAGGTAAGTTTCTTGCCTAAGGTCACACAGCTGGAAAGTAGCTGAGCCACAGCTCAGGTATGTAACCCACTGAATCATTTTACTATGAGGTGTAAGATCTCAGGATTACATAGATGACAAAGCTACCACTCCTGGCTTGAGGGGCTACAGTGAGTAGACCTCCTTTGTGACTCCAGCATCCACAAGTCGTTCAGTGTGGGGAGGGGGCTGTGCTGTGGAGGCCAGCACGGGGGTCTAGGGGCGCAGGAGCGTGAGATGAAAGGACTGCGCTCTCTCTGCAGCCTCTCCTTCCTCAGCACCCAGACTCAAACCTACATGCTCTTAGATATACACCCAGTTGGGACTTCCCTGGAGGTCCAGGGGTTAAAACTCCATACTTCCAATGCAGGAGGTTCGGGTTTGATCCCTGGTCAGGAAGCTAAGATCCCACATGCCACATGGTGCGGCTAACAATTAGTTTTAAAAAAGATATACACTCAGTTCATACACAGTCTTGCATGTGTGTAGCTATTACAATAATCTCTTGCCTCAGCCCTGCAGGCTGATCTCCCAGGTCAGATTCCAGGACCAGTACCAATCCTCAAGGGCTCAGGGTAAAGAATCGCCTGCCAGTGCAAGAGATAGAGGAGACCTGGGTACAATCCTTGCATTGGGAAGATCCCCTGGAGGAGGGCATGGCAACCCACTCCAGTATTCTTGCCTGGAGAATCTCATGGACAGAGGAGCCTGGTGGGCTACAGTCCATGGGGTCGCAGAGAGTTGGACATGACTGAAGCAACTTTGCACACACACATGCACACACTGATGCGTGCATCAAGCCAGGAGACTGGGAAACTGTCAGCAGCTAAGAGCAAATGCTCAGGGCCTCACATCTCCACCTGTCTCTTATACACATCTAGATGTGTATAAGAGACAGGTGGTGCTCTTGGGTCAGGGGTTTCTCCGTCGGCAGCTGGAGCGGCGGGCTGCAGGGTTGTGGGTGGCGAGCCTCTTCGAGACATTACGACGCTTCCTCGACGCCGGCGTTGACGTGTACGCGGGGGGGAAGGGGAGGCCGCGCTCGGTCTCCGAGCTCTCGGCGCTTCAGGAGTTAGCCGAGCTCGTCAGCCGCCTCGGGAAAGATGCGCCCTCGCGGCGGGTAAGCTTTAGGCTCGAGAAATGGGTTGAGGATTGGGCACCGAGCAGGTGCCCACAGACAGAAGACCGACGCGTCCCGGGAGGGCTTGCCAGAGCCCCAGGTCGGTCGCCCCCGGAAGGGCACTCAGCCCCAACCCCCTTCGCCACCACCGGCCCGGGAGTGGGGGCTTTGGAGGTTCAGCCCCTCTGCCGGAGACCCGATGTCGAGCTCTCTCCCTACCTCTCAGCCAAGCTGACGAGGGTCAGAGTGGGGGTCTGAGCTGGCTTGTCTGAAGAGTGCACGCTTTTGCTTGACCCCAGACCTTGCCCAACCACCATCAGGGCAACTGTGGGAAGGGGGTGAGCTTCGGCAAGGAAAAAGTGGTGAGCGACCGATTTGTGGGGGGGGGTCCCCATCCCCGTCCCCGTCCCTTGCCTTCCATTGCCCCACATTCTCTCCGTCCCCATTTCTCCCTTTAAGTGTTTTCTGATAAACAGTGACATTGATAGTTTCATGAATGGACTTCCTGCCCATAGACCCTGCAGGAACATCAGCTTCTTCTCTTATGCACCCCAATAAATAAATCAGGAGAATGCTGTATTCTCATTTACTAAGAACTCTCTGATCTGTTTACGGCAGAATCAAACTCAACTGGAAACGATTTTTAGTTGTGGTGGTTACTTAAAGGGAAAGAACACAAAGCACTGTGAATTCGGCATCAGGTGCCTCTGGATACTGTAACGTATACCTCGAAATGGAAGCCAGCAGTCCAAAATCAGGGTGTTGCCAAGGTCACGCTTCCTCTGGAACTCGCGAGGAGAAAATCCTTCCGTGTCTCTTATAGCCACTACTGGTTGTTGGCATCACTTGGCTTCCTTGGCTTATGGCCACAGCACTCCAGTCTCTGCATCTGTTTTCACATTGGTGTCTGCTCTTCTGTATGTCTCCTGTAAAGACATTTGTCATCCCCTGGAGAAGGAAAAGGCAACCCACTCAAGTATTCTTGCAGAGAATTCCATGGACCGAAGAGCCTGGCAGGCTACAGTCTATGGGGTTGCAAAGAGTTGGGGCACCACTGAGGAACTAACATCCCAATAGGAGTCCACGTTACATGGTTCTCATGGACTTTATGTCTAATAAAACGGTAATAGGAACCTATCCCATCAGGCTGTTAAAAAGATTCAGTGGTATAGTGTATGTCCATTGCTTTGCATGGAAAATACTCATTCATATATTCCAAAAAAATGTTTTTTGAGCTTCTACTTTGTGCTAGGCATTATTCTAGATACAGGTTGTTAGAAGGAAAAGTGAGAGGCAAGGTTTCAGCTTTCCTTGTGTGTTCCAGTGACATAGAAAAGTAACAGAAATGCCATGATGATAACATAACAGGTCCAACCAGTGAGAGAGAGTAACAAGGAAGCTACTTTGAGTGTTTGGGGGAGGCCTTTATGAAAGGCTGCAGTTTAAACAGACCCAAATGATAGGGGGATGTTCAGAATGCCTATATTTGGGAGATGAACACTTCAGGCAGAAGGAGCAACCGGTGAACAACCTTTGTAAAGGCCCTAAGGTGGGAATGATCTCGACATGTGTATTAGTCTCCTATTGCTGCTGTAACAAATTAACTCAGTGGCTTAAAACAACATAAATTTAGTACCTCATAGTTTAGGGGTTCAGAAGTCCAAAATGGTTCTCACTGGGCTAAAATCAATATGTCCACAGGTCTGCATTCCTTTCTGGGTTTCTAGAGAATGTATTTCTAGGATGTATTTCTAGAATGTTTCTAGGAATGTATTTCTTCTTCCTGTTTCTAAGGGTTACCCGCATTCCTTCCCTTCATCTTCAGAGTCCACAGTGGTCCATCCAGTCTTGCTCATGATCAATCATTCTGGCACTGCCTCCTCCTTTTACTTACAGAGACCCTTCTGATTCCAGTGGGCACACCCAGCTAATCCAGGGTAATGTTCCTATCTTGATTTAATTCTTAATCACAATAACATAGTCACAGGTTCTGGGGATGAGAATGTGGTCATCTTCAGGGGCCATTGTTCTGCCTACTACAGCATGTTAAAGGAAGGAAGGCCAAAGGACTGTAATTCACTCTGCTGGGGAGCCAGAGGAGGCAGGGGCCCCAGCATCCAGATCATGGAGGTATTTTTGGACCAGGTAATAAAGTTTAGATTTTATTTAAGTGTGGAAGGAAGCTAGAGGAAATATTTTGTTTTTGTTGTTTAGTCGCTAAGTCGTGTGTGACTCTTTGCAACACCAGAGTAGCCCAGTAGCCCATCAGGCTCCTCTGTCCAAGGGATTCTCCAGGCAGGAATACTGGAGTGGGTTGCCATGCCTTCCTCCAGGGGATCTTCCCCACCCACAGATCAAACCCACATTTCTTGCATCTCATGCAACTGACACACACACACTATTTGGGTGAATGTTGGTATCAATTTACGAAGATGAGAAAGAGAGGGAAGAGCAGATTTAGTGAAGAAAATCAAAATGTATTCTGAGATAGCTGGAAGAGGGCTTGTGAGAGATCCAGGTGGAAGGACTCTCCGTTCAATGGTTAGGACTTGGCACTTTCTCTGCCAGGGCCTGGGATCGAATCTCTGGAGGGGGAACTGAAATTTCACAAGCTGTACAGCACACCCAAAAAGTGAGAAATAGGAAAGAAATTTAGGTGGAGATCAAGCAGATGACTAAGCAGTTCACAGAGGGCGATCAAGGCTAGAGAGACAAAAATGTAGGGGTCATAGGAGTCTTGGAAAGCCATATGATTGGACAAGATTTCCCAGAGAGACAGCGTGAACAGAAAAAAAAAAAAAAAAGCCTTTAAATAAGGAACTATGAGGCAAGTGTGTGTTTGTGTGTGTTTGTCACTCAGTCATGTCCAACTCTTTGTGACTCCATGGACTGTAGCCTGCCAGGCTCCTCTGTCCATGGAATTCTCCAGGCAAGAATACTGGAGTGGGTTGCCATGCCCCCTTCCAGGGGATCTTCCTGACCCAGGGATTGAACCTGGGTCTCCAGCATTGCAGGCAGATTCTTTAGCATTTGAGCTACCATCCAGAAATCTCACCCTCTTTCCAGAAATATGGCCCCACTCAACCCTGGCTTTATGTATCCTATACAATAAAAATTTAATAAAAGGATACCTGGCAATGCACAGTAACAATTTAGTTGGTAGTACTTAGTTCAGTAATCAATCCATGTAATTTATCACTGATGAATAATTGGTGAAAAGTATATAGGGTGTGGTAATATTATTTTATATTTTTCTTTTGAGAAGTTGTCATTTGTATTCTTTTAAACATTGGAAGTAATTACAAATTAAATGAAAACAAATCCATAATATAATCTTCAACATATCATGTAATCTTCCAATAAACCTATATATGAGAGCAATTGGTTTGATCAGAAAATACTTCTACACTAGTAAATATTGTTTAGCTCCAAAATGTTCCCATGAAAGGAAATGCTGCCTTATTCTCCTGTACAGTATTCTAAATATAGCAAAGATAAAGATATATAGTGGCCTTGCCAATTACAGCAGAAATACATGCATGATTTGAAAATATATCATAGCTAACTAGCTAATTTCCAAATAAATATCTGGTAGTCCACTTCTCTGACCATTGCTTTATGGAGATAAGAGCATTATTTTCTTCTTTGCTTTTGGCTTTCCTTAGAACAACTCACAGACTAAAACAGTTTTGAAAATTGCCGCTCAAATATAGGAGGTCGTGTTTTACATCAGACCAGAAGTATAACCACTTCCATTTTCAAGGCACAGGAATTTAGGCTCTTAGCTCCTATTGTCCTTGTGTTAATGAGATTGTGCTGGAAGATTCCCTCAATTCAAATGTATTTCTGCCCTCTTCATATTGATAGATGCTGGGTTCGTTAGGTGAGAACAAAATGCTTCTGTCTTTCTCGAATCAATAGTGGGCAGATATGTCTCTTTGCAGAAGACCTTCTGCAGTGGTGGTTTGTGAAAACTCTCCACCTAATAGTTTCTCAGTCTCTTAAGTGGAAATCCATCTCAGGAAATTAAGGACAGAGAGGAGAGTCAACAGCAGTGGATGATAAGCAGGGAGGAACAGTAAATAATGGAAGGAAATGCAGCCAAAAGAGAGGGATCATTTCATGCTGTTAGATGACAAATCCACATCAATGCAGTTCTTATACCTGTAAAGATAGAAAAATGCTCATGTTGACAACTCTTCATCACATAATCTGTGTCATTAATAAATGATGAAGGATAGATAGAGTAAAAGAAATAAACTGAACACTGAATAGCAATATCACAGAAGCACTTGGAAAAACTAGCCATGCTGAAAACAAAGACAAAACTTGGCACCTTTACCAGAGAAGGACTGAGATAAAAAGGGGAAATTCAGAAGATGTGTGTGTGGAACGTAATTATGAATAATGGTATGGATTTTGTTGCTTAAAATAAATATGTAACTTTACCATATTATCAGAAAAAAATATATAATTACCATGTAACTTTTTAAAAATATTGGTTTCCAGGGAAAAGATAGCTGCCTACATTCCTGGAAGGCAGGTGAATAGATCATTTATGGAGTGGTTGTCCACTTCATATTCCTGAGAGAAATGCCAAACATATTAAAATTCTCCAGAGGGCAGTTTTTTCTCCTCCTAGAAAATTACACATAGCTTTATCTCTGAACATCTTCTAAGATGGGACATCAACTGGAATTATAAGTCCAATTAAAAAAGAGCAAAGATCTAAAAGAAATTCAAGGACTTCTTTGGTGGTGCAGTGGTTGAGCCTGCCTGCCGGAGCAGAGGACAAGGGTTTGATACCTGGTCCGAGAAGATCCCACATGCCTCAGGGCAAGTAAGCCCAGGTGTGACAGCTACCAAGCCCTTGGGCCCTGGAGCCCGCGCTCCAGAACAAGAGAAGCCAGTGTGACGAGAAGCCCCCACTCACCACAGGGACAGACCCCATGTGCAGCAACAAAGACCCAGCCCAGCCAAAAATACATAAATACTAAGTAAAAAAAAGACATTCCGAGATCTAAGACTCTGTGATGTGGAGACCCATGTGCTCTTCACTGGTTTCATGGAGCTCTCCAAAGCTGCAGTTTTCATAGACTTCATTGCTTAATATAACATCTGTGGAATTATTATGGAATGGGTAGTTGGACCCATTCTTAGTGGCAAAACTCCCGATTCTCGCAGGCACAGGACCGCCAAATAAAAGGTTGCAGCCTCCTTTGCAGATAGTGTAGAGGTATGTGACGACGTTCCAGGAACAGAAGGCAGCTGGAAGCACCTGATGTCTAGGATGATTCTTACAGGAAGAGAATATTCACTTCTTTATACTCTTCTTGATGGTGGCAATGCAGATGTAAAGGCTTAAAGACTGGCTGAGCAGCAAGACTGGGGCTTCCTGCAGCTGCCATAGCTTTTTTTAGACCGTCTGCTTCCAGATTGTATGTCTGTATTGGAAAAACAAACTTCTCTCTTGGTCATTACTGTTACAGTGAGCTTTCTATTGCTTACAAGTGAGAAATGAAATATTTCCTGCCGTACTAGTAAACAAAGATATCACAGTCATCAGCAATTGCAGCCCTCCAATGGGAGCCAGTGAGCCCCGAGGGAACTCAGGCACGAGGAGTATACCTGCTATCTAGCAGCCATCAGACTGTAGCCACTACCTCTGATAAGCCCTGAGGAACTCAGAAAGGGAAAACGATACTGGCCCCAGATAGCTGAGATGTATATCAAAAGAATGATTTCAGTGAGTCTGGACTTTTGCAACTTCCCTACACAGAAAAGTGCTAAATTCTTTAACTTGGGATATCTGGTTTTCTTTAACTCACAAAAAATACTTTTGAAGTTCAGACCACCTGCCCATTTTTGCAAAACTTTTTTTTTTTTAAACTTTATAGTACTGTATTGGTTTTGCCATACATTGACATGAATCTGCCACGGATGTATACGAGCCCCCAATCCTGAATCCCCCTCCCACCTCCTACCCCATATCATCTCTCTGGATCATCCCCGAGCACCAGCCCCAAGCATGCTGTATCCTGTATCGAACATAGACTGGCGCTTCGTTTCTTACATGATAGTATACATGTTTCAATGCCATTCTCCCAAATCATCCCTCTCCTTCAGAGTCCAAAAGTCCGTTCTATACGTCTGTGTCTCTTTTGCTGTCTAACCTGGCTCCTCCCCACAACCCACCTCCTCGAGCACTACTCCCACTACGCTCAGGGTTACTTTAGATGCTGCCTCCTGAGTTTAAGCCCTAAAAATCTCTGCCGGATAAAGTGTTGCTGTTGCTGCTGCTGCTGCTAAGTCACTTCAGTCGTGTCTGACTCTGTGCGACCCCATAGACGGCAGCCCACCAGGCTCCCCCGTCCCTGGGATTCTCCAGGCAAGAACACTGGAGTGGGTTGCCATTTCCATCTCCAATGCATGAAAGTGAAAAGTGAAAGTGAAGTCGCTCAGTCGTGTCCAACTCTTAGTGACCCCATGGACTGCAGCCTACCAGGCTCCTCCGTCCATGGGTTAGGGTTACGGCAAGAGTACTAGAGTGGGGTGCCATTGCCTTCTCCGGGATAAAGCGTAGCTTTCAACTTTTAGGTTGTGTGTATTTTTTCGCTCAACATCAATATGCCATGCATTTTTGAAAACTTGAAAAGAAAGCCATCATCTCTTGATCTAATGAGTGATCAAAAAATGAATTCCTGGGAATTCCATGGCAGTCCAGTGGTTAGGACTCCATGCTCTCACTTTGGAGGGCACCAGTTCAATCCCTGGTGGGAAAACTAAAGTCCCACAGCCGGCACAGCCAAAGGAAAAAAAAAGAAAAATGCTATTGCTTAATTGATTGTTTTCCATTCATACAGTCTTTCTTGAGCTTACATCTGGTAGAAACTGAATCACTGGTGACAGATTTTCTTGTTTTGGTTTTATTTTTCTACATGATTTTTGCGAGGTTCAGTTCAGTTCAGTCTCTCAGTTGTGTCCGACTCTTTCCCCATCTATTTCCCATGAAGTGATGGGACCAGATGCCATGATCTTCGTTTTCTGAATGTTGAGCTTTAAGTCAACTTTTTCACTCTCCTCTTTCACTTTCATCAAGAGGCTTTTTAGTTCCTCTTCACTTTCTGCCGTAACTTCATCAAAAAAAGAAGAATGTCCAGGAGCTGATGATGCCCTCTTTGAATCATTACTATAAAACTTCTCACTACCCCTTCCAGATGGGGACACAGTTTGGAGGGCGTTAACTTGCTGTGGCCCCCTTTGTCTGGCAAATCAATAAGGCTGTTTTTTTCTATTTTATCCCAAAACTCTGTCTCCAAGGTTTAATTTGTTATTGGGGTACAGAGGCCAGATTCATCTTCAAAACTAAAATGAAATTTTAAAACTAAAAATCATTCTAGTACAATATTCTAATTATACCAAAAAGAGCCAATTGTACTCCTCTTGAAATTCACAGCATGGAGACAGAGCTG
>SJYV01055679.1:238600-252863 GCA_006410875.1 Neotragus pygmaeus
CAGTCTGTTGTTCCATGTCCAGTTCTAACTGTTGCTTCCTGACCTTCATACAGATTTCTCAAGAGGCAGGTTAGGTTCTGCTATATATTCTAAATATTTCTATCAAAACCCAGCACCTCAAAGCCTGCAGATCCCATTTTGACAGATACCCTAGAGGTTTTAAGAACTCTTGATCAGAATGAGACCTTGTAAATGGCCTGCTTCTTATATTTGAACCATAACATATCAGCCTAATATAAAGCCTTGATGCAATTTTTTAAAATCTGCCAAATCAAATAATTTTTTAACTGGTTGTCTGGAGCTTATATTAAACCTTATATATGGAAACAAAATATTACATTTTGGCTTTTCAAAATTCTATGTATATAGTCTTTATCCTACAGATTGAAAAAGTTGTTCTTAAACATTGACATTTCTGATAACCTTTTTAAAAAACTTATTATACCAATAAAATAAGCTATAGTGTACTCAACCAGAATAAAAACAAATTTAAGGAAGAAACAAAATCTCTGAGATAATCACTATTAAAACTTTAGTAACATCCTTTCATATATCTCTTCAGGCTAATATATGCACACATATATAAAATTTTGAATAAATAGTATCATATTCTATATGTATTTCAGAATGCTCTTTAAAAGCATTTTGTTAAATTCTTTATATCTTTCCTCTTCCTCTCTTATCCATCTCTCCTCATCAGGACTATAAAAAATGTTAGAAAACTATATTTCTCACTTGAATGCACAGTGGAAAAGTCCCTCCAAATCAACTAATACATGTACTGTGCTTAGTCATTCAGTTGTGTCCAACTCTTTGAGACCCCATGGAGGACTGTAGCCCACCAGGCCCCTCTGTCCATGGAGAATCTTCAGGCAAGAATACTGGAGTGGGTTGCCATGCCCTCCTCCAAGAGATCTTCCCAATCCAGGGATCCAACCCAGATCTCCAGTATTGTAGGCAGATTCTTTACTGTCTGAGCCACCAGGGAAGCCCAAGAATACTGCAGTGGGTAGCCTATTCCTTCTCCAGGGTATCTTTGAGACCCAGGAATCGAACCAGGATCTCCTGCATTGCAGGCGGTTTCTTTACCAGCTTAGCCACCAGGGAAGCCCCAACTAATACATACCTAACACTTTTTGAAAAACTTTTTTCTAAATTTTAAAATTTTTTCTATATTTTATTAGAGTATATTTGATTAAAAATATTGTCTAACACATTTTCTTTTGTGAATGCATAATATTTCATGGTATGAATGAACTCCAGTTTGCTTATCTCTTTTCCTGGTGATGAGCACTCCGTTTGTAGTTCCATTAACTTAATCCTCTGAGCATCCTTTCCTATGCATCCTTATGGGCTGGTAGATTAGTTTTTATGGTATTGCTGGGAGAGGGAGTGTGTGTGTGTGTGTGATCTTAATAGAGATACCCAGAATTGGATTCTCAAAAGATATTAACAGTTTACATTTTCTTTTGCATTTTATCTAATGTTTATATTTATTATTTATATGCATAAGTGCACACATAATTGGGAGTAACTACTATAGACTTATTACTTCTTTAATGATGCTGGAAAAATTCAAGTCTTAGCTGGCTCATCGATCTTATCACTTGTATTTTAAAAGTAAGGGACTTCCCTGGTGATCCAGTGGTTAAGANTAAGTGCACACATAATTGGGAGTAACTACTATAGACTTATTACTTCTTTAATGATGCTGGAAAAATTCAAGTCTTAGCTGGCTCATCGATCTTATCACTTGTATTTTAAAAGTAAGGGACTTCCCTGGTGATCCAGTGGTTAAGACTCCTCACTTCCACTGCAGGGCACACTGGTTCAATTCCTGGTTGGGGAATTAGGATCCTGCATGCCACACAGTCAAAAAAAAAAAAAGTGAAAGAGGCCTTCAATAACCATGTTTCCCAAGCTCTGCCAGGTAACCAAATAGATCTCCAATCAACAGTTCTGAGAGACACAGTGGGAAGGTACACACTCATTCCACCAGTTATGGAAATTCAGAATGCTATTTAACAGAGGAAAACAGCTCCATTTGGCCAGCACTGCCTTCTGATTTTTATTCTGCTACTGCTAAGTCACTTCAATCGTATCCGATGCTCAGTGACCCCATGGACTGCAGCCTCCATCCATGGGATTTTCCAGGCAAGAGTACTGGAGTGGGGTGCCATTGCCTTCTCCGGATTTACATTCTACTGCTATGCTATTTGCTTCCAGCCACCTGAAAGCAGTATCAAAATTGCTTGAAATCATTGACTAGAATTTCTATGCTCTGATTTGCATTATAAACTTAAAAAACAAAGCCGATTTAAAGCTATGAAATCACAGAATCTTGGTAGCATTCTTATTCCTTAAGTGCAAGGAGAAAAATCAAGATTACTCATCAAAGAAATATGATGCCATTTAACTCATTGTACTGATACAAGATGAATTATTTATAGTCTCATTATTATAGTTAGAGTTAATGTACCAAGCACATTCAGGCTCGGGTTTCACCAAAATGTTCTGATTGATTTTCTGAAGTACACAGTCATTGGCATGTATTTGCACAGGTGAAAACCAGTGTTGCCTTGATGGTCCTCCCAGATATAGCAGTCTCTTAGCCTGACCTAAGCTAAGCTCTGCACTGTAAACTGGAAAGGGCATAAGACTATACAGCATCAACTGCTCTATTTTCCATCACATCTTCAAGTAAGAAAAAATTGTTACCTTCTACTGTGACCACAGAAAAACTGTTTAAAGTCACCTTATTTTAAAAAATATTTTAATTTTATTTTAGTATAGTTGATTTACAATGTTGTGTAAATTTCACATGTACAGCCAAATGATTCAGTCACACATACACATAATCATTCTTGTTAAGATTCTTTTCTCATATAGGTTATCACATAATATTGGGTAGAGTTCCCTGTGCTATATAGTAGGTCCTTATCGGTTAAAAAAAATGCCTTATTTTTTAAAGTCTTCTATTGTGATTATTTAATCCACATCATAAATAGCTATTCATCTCCAAGTAGACAGAAAAACAATCTTGGGATATAAATGAAGCTCAGACTTAAAAAAAACAAAACAAAAAAACTTCTGTCCAGTAGCTGTTTATAAACAGCAGAGCAAACGCCCAGCAATAATCACGGCGTATATGCCAGTCCCCTGTGAGCTGTGTATTAATGTCTGGCCGGTAATTTAATGGCACCTCTAGGCATAAACAAAGGTTTATTAAAATAGTAAGTAAAATATCCCTGAACACTGGATTGCTTTTTAAATTTTCCTATTCTGCTTTTGAAAATTAAGAAAGCCTATATTGTGATGCTGAAAGACACTGATTAAATCCACACTTGGCATCTTTTTATTCTTTTTATTTAGGCTCTATTTAACATAGCCCAAAGCAAATAATCTACCTAAATTTATATTAATTTTTTTTTTTAATTTCTGGGAGAAAAACTGTAATGGGAAAGAATGGAGTCCCTTTCTTCTGGTTTGCTTCTTCAATCTACCTCTTAGCTTTACCTCCACTCTCTCCTTGCAGGGATCTCCACCACCTTCAAAATGGCAAATACCCTGAAAGTTTTTTTTTTTTTTTTAAACAAATGAAAGCAAATTAATCTTACAGAGACTACCTCATGAATTCATCTTGGGTCAGCAGCTTTGAAGTTCTTGTGCTCTCCTTATAACAGTTGTATCTACTTGGCATCTGGTGGTTCATAAATCAGAATTATTTTTAGTTTTTCAAAGGAAAATAGTCTGAGGCTATCACCAACATCATTGGGCATTTCTTTGTAGACTCCCAGCAGGTAGAATACACTGATATCTGGAGACTATCGACTTCAAAGAATGCGGTTATAATTTCTTTTGTGGATATATTACACCACTATACTCATAGCTTAGGGTCTTTTAACTGAAAGAAACATCAAAAATGTACCTAATGGTGTGATCTTCTAAAAACGACAATACAACTCTTTTTGAAGGAGCTAAAACTCCTAAAATCTAAATTATCTGCTTATCCGTCTGTCTATCTAAAAGTTAACCCAATACAATAAACCAAGTGATCTTTTCATGGAGATTTTACCTTACATGATGAAATTAAATTCTATTACTACTGGAACTTTCAATGAATAGTGCTCAGTATACACGTGGTTGACTTTTCAATAACCAAAAGGATATTTAATGATGAAACTTGATGTACATTTTAAAGAAATTATTCATTCATTATTTTTTTAAGATTTTTTTTTTGGGGGGTGGGGATGTGGTCCATTTTTAAAGTCCTTATTGAATTTGTTACAACACTGCTTCTGTTTCATGTTCTGGTTCCCTGGCCATGAGGCATGTGGGATCCCAGTTCTCTGACTGGGGATCAAACCCACATCCCCTGCATTGGAAGGTGAAGTCTTGACCATTAGACTACCACGGAGGTCCCTACATTTTAAAAAAAATAGAAGCTGATAGTGACTGTGTCAGAAGTTTGTTTTGCCTGCAGATATAGTTACAGGCAGGCTTCCCTGGAAGTTCAGCTGGTAAAGAATCTGTCTGATATGCGGGAGACCCCAGTTCAATTCCTGGGTCACAAAGATCCCCAGGAGACCCACTCCAGTACTCTTGGGCTTCCCTGGTGGCTCAGATGGTAAAGAATCACCTGCAATGCAGGAACCTGGGTTCAAACCCTGGGTTGGGAAGATGCCCTGGAGGAGGGCATAGCAACCAAGTACAGTATGCTTGCCTGGAGAATCCCATGGACAAAGCAGCCTGGCGGGCTTACAGTCCTTAGGATCGCAAAAAATCAGACACAACTGAGCGACTCAGCACAGCATAGCAAGCATACTTACAGGCAGTTATTTTAGCTAGGCAACTGTACCATATCACTTTGAGTAACTGTCATGAAACAGTTTTAGCAGTAGTGACTGCTTTATGTTCAGTTTTCTGATCAATGAGAATATATTTAAGGATCTCTAGACATCTTCTTTAGGTGGCTATGAATTAGAATTTTAATCTAAAATCTGTTTTGTACAATGTCTCCGAAAGCAAACATTGTTTTCCTACATTAAAAAGGATACTTTTATAATCTTTATTTGGAAAATCTAGTTGAAAATTACAGTCATGGGGGGTATGGGAGGAGGGATAGATTAAGAATTTGGGATTAGCAAATGCCAACTATAATATATGCGTGTGTGTATAACTGAATCACTTTCCTGCACATCAGAAACTAACACAACATTGTAAATCAGCTATATTTCAATAAAATAAATTAAAAAAATTACAATATGAGCACAATTTACTATGTTGAGTAATCCTTACTTGGTGATCTATTTCCTCTCCAAAAATGTATACTTATTCTTTATATTTTTCAACGATGCGGACTATGGGCAAAACAGGGTCACTTTATGAGCTCTGTCCACAGGTTTTAGTAAAAATATTGCTTTACCAATAAAAAGGATGACAGGAAGTTAAGAAATAAAGGATAGGCTGGTCTCAAAAAGAAGAAAATTGCTCTAACGTGAGGATAAAGTTTAATTAGGGAAGGTGTGCTGTGCCCCATCTCATAAAACTCATTTTATTAAATTTATGTCNAATGAAAGCAAATTAATCTTACAGAGACTACCTCATGAATTCATCTTGGGTCAGCAGCTTTGAAGTTCTTGTGCTCTCCTTATAACAGTTGTATCTACTTGGCATCTGGTGGTTCATAAATCAGAATTATTTTTAGTTTTTCAAAGGAAAATAGTCTGAGGCTATCACCAACATCATTGGGCATTTCTTTGTAGACTCCCAGCAGGTAGAATACACTGATATCTGGAGAATATCGACTTCAAAGAATGCGGTTATAATTTCTTTTGTGGATATATTACACCACTATGCTCATAGCTTAGGGTCTTTTAACTGAAAGAAACATCAAAAATGTGCCTAATGGTGTGATCTTCTAAAAACGACAATACAACTCTTTTTGAAGGAGCTAAAACTCCTAAAATCTAAATTATCTGCTTATCCGTCTGTCTATCTAAAAGTTAACCCAATACAATAAACCAAGTGATCTTTTCATGGAGATTTTACCTTACATGATGAAATTAAATTCTATTACTACTGGAACTTTCAATGAATAGTGCTCAGTATACACGTGGTTGACTTTTCAATAACCAAAAGGATATTTAATGATGAAACTTGATGTACATTTTAAAGAAATTATTCATTCATTATTTTTTTAAGAATTTTTTTTTGGGGGGTGGGGATGTGGTCCATTTTTAAAGTCCTTATTGAATTTGTTACAACACTGCTTCTGTTTCATGTTCTGGTTCCCTGGCCATGAGGCATGTGGGATCCCAGTTCTCTGACTGGGGATCAAACCCACATCCCCTGCATTGGAAGGTGAAGTCTTGACCATTAGACTACCACGGAGGTAGTAGTAGTAAAAATGTACATTTTTACTACATTTTTAAAAAAATAGAAGCTGATAGTGACTGTGTCAGAAGTTTGTTTTGCCTGCAGATATAGTTACAGGCAGGCTTCCCTGGAAGTTCAGCTGGTAAAGAATCTGTCTGATATGCGGGAGACCCCAGTTCAATTCCTGGGTCACAAAGATCCCCAGGAGACCCACTCCAGTACTCTTGGGCTTCCCTGGTGGCTCAGATGGTAAAGAATCACCTGCAATGCAGGAACCTGGGTTCAAACCCTGGGTTGGGAAGATGCCCTGGAGGAGGGCATAGCAACCAAGTACAGTATTCTTGCCTGGAGAATCCCATGGACAAAGCAGCCTGGCGGGCTTACAGTCCTTAGGATCGCAAAAAATCAGACACAACTGAGCGACTCAGCACAGCATAGCAAGCATACTTACAGGCAGTTATTTTAGCTAGGCAACTGTACCATATCACTTTGAGTAACTGTCATGAAACAGTTTTAGCAGTAGTGACTGCTTTATGTTCAGTTTTCTGATCAATGAGAATATATTTAAGGATCTCTAGACATCTTCTTTAGGTGGCTATGAATTAGAATTTTAATCTAAAATCTGTTTTGTACAATGTCTCCGAAAGCAAACATTGTTTTCCTACATTAAAAAGGATACTTTTATAATCTTTATTTGGAAAATCTAGTTGAAAATTACAGTCATGGGGGGTATGGGAGGAGGGATAGATTAAGAATTTGGGATTAGCAAATGCCAACTATAATATATGCGTGTGTGTATAACTGAATCACTTTCCTGCACATCAGAAACTAACACAACATTGTAAATCAGCTATATTTCAATAAAATAAATTAAAAAAATTACAATATGAGCACAATTTACTATGTTGAGTAATCCTTACTTGGTGATCTATTTCCTCTCCAAAAATGTATACTTATTCTTTATATTTTTCAACGATGCGGACTATGGGCAAAACAGGGTCACTTTATGAGCTCTGTCCACAGGTTTTAGTAAAAATATTGCTTTACCAATAAAAAGGATGACAGGAAGTTAAGAAATAAAGGATAGGCTGGTCTCAAAAAGAAGAAAATTGCTCTAACGTGAGGATAAAGTTTAATTAGGGAAGCTGTGCTGTGCCCCATCTCATAAAACTCATTTTATTAAATTTATGTCCCCTATTTTTGCCAGACTATATTGCTTTCTGCACTTAAAATCCAGGCATGAGGATATGAAATTATTTTCCCATTCAGTCACTGGCTTCAGGGGACAGGGTCCTGATTTCACCAGGGTCTTTGGTCCTCTTGCCCTTTTGTACCTTATTTAAAAGTTTCAGCAAATTTGACCTCTGAGAAGATACAATTTCCTGTTAGCCTTATGGTTTGACTTTTCTGTTTGCATATTAGAACTCTGCTCAGAAGTAGAAATTCCTACAGCTGAGCTCTGGAGTCAGCGCCAGTCTCAAATGGAGTTTTGTTGTCAACATATTTCACAACTCAGCCAGTTTCCTTACTCGTGGCCCAGCAACTGAATCCTATTTTGCTGATTTTCCTAGTGGTCCAGAAGTTAAGACTCTGTGCTTCCACTCTAGGTGGGGGCATAAGTTCAATACTTGGTCAGGGAACTAAGAACCCAAAAGACATGTGTGGACATCCTGCATGCTTTGCAGCATGGCCAAAAAGCAGAAAAGAACCTGAAGTATGTATCCTATTCATTTTAGGGTCTGTTTTGGAGTGACATGTTTGTATAGTTCTCCTGATAATCCACTTTTGAGTATTATCTGGTTAGTTTTGCAAAATGTATATGTCTCCAGAATGGGCCATGAATTTGAAGGAAAAAAAAACAAACCCTTGCATTTCAGAAGTCTTGGTTACTGGGGAATGGGACACAGATGCTGTCTACAGTGCTAACATCCAAAATGCTCAACTCCCCTTGCCTTCATTTGTAGCCACTCAGAGCCAATTGTTTTGTCGAATTTTGTCCTATACAAGAAGCAGCAGCATTTTTAATTTCTACTTGAACTGTATATCAAAGACTCACTTGTTAGCTAGCTGCTTGGAATGTATCGTCCAATCACAACAATGTTAAAAAATCAGAGGCCGAAATGCAAACACAGGCTTCTGGGATCGCGCAAGAGTGAAGTAGACAGGATGGAATGTACGTGATTTTTAAAGATTTCAGTGAAACAGAAAATACTGGACGAAAGCCCTGACCTTTATTTCCTTTCACATGCTGAGGGATGAGTATGTAGCTCTGAGCCCATCTTGGCCTGATGAAGACTGTAGTCTTTCACAGAACAACAGAGGGTGACTCATGACTGGTTTGCATAACTGGGTGATGATGTAGAGGGAGGAGGTGAAAAGGTAGGATCAGGGGTTGAATCCTGACTCATCTTCGTCGTAAATTACAGTTGCGTGTGAACTTCCGACACAGCCCTCTTACCCTGTCTGGGGACACTGCTTGGGAATGGCTCCCTATTCCTTTCACAGAAACACAGAAAAAAATGGGCAAAGTTTTAAAAACAGGAGTTTTAAGCAGAGAATTTTCATACACAGCACATTTTCTTTCCTTGTGATCTATCTTCTGGAAAGAAGCACACAGATTTTGATCTGTCTTGCTTACAGTAATCACAGTTCATTTATCCCACTTGCTTCCCCTAAAAAGAGTCACCACAGGGTTATGTTAGAGGGGTCTGAGGCCTTATAAAGGGTCTAGAAAATGCTCTGTACTAAATACTAACATTCAGGTGGAAAATAGTAGGAAAATGCTTTTATAATAGAGTCAAAATCCACGGAAAGTAATGAAAACTTAGACACCGCACATGCTAGAACTTGAGGAAAAGTAAGTTTAATTTAATGTGGGTGAAATGTTGGGGACAAATATGAGGAAATTCTCAAAGTGACTGTGATGTACTTTTGCCAAATTTAATTTCAGAAGTTACGAAACTGTCCTTAATACAAGAGTTGTCTAGCACTACCAGGGCAAGGATGGCAAACACGTGACTTCAGGTCGAAGCTTGCACGGCTGCATGCTCAGTCACCCAGGTGAGGTGAAGGACGAATGCTAAGGTCACTATAAGTTTCTCTCCTGGGCTAAAAATAACGATCAGAGTGGGAATGCATGATGTGTGAAATTAACATTGTGCAAGGGGAGTGACGATATTGCCTAGAGCATGACTGTGGAGCAGGGGGCTGGAATAAGACCAGGAGAGAAGAGGACATCAAAAGCCCGATTTTGAAATCACCAAGAATTATGAGAAGAGTGCTGTTGCAGAGCGTGACAGTGGGTCATGCATGAGATTATTCAAGGAATGAGAAGTGACTATAAAGTCTGTAGATGGTTGACACATGGAGAAGCGGATGACCAATGGCTGAGCTTCAAAGGAAGCAAGAATGTTTGGGGAGAAGAAAAGGGGAATCCTCTAGAATTGGCAATGAGTACTTCCAACTGTGGGCCTTCCCAGGCGGTCCTAGTGGTAAAGAACCTGCTTGCCCATGCACGGGATGTAAGAGATGCAGGTTCAATCCTTGGGTCAGGACGATCCTCTAGAGGAGGGCATGGCAACCCACTCCAATATTTTTGCCTGGAGAATCCCATGGACAGAGGCGCCTGGAGGGCTACAGTCCATGCGATTGCAAAGAGTTGAACATGACTGAAGTGACTAGTCACCAACGCACTTGCAACGGTAGGAGATACAGGTTTCATTTAGAATAAAGAGGTGGAAGTAATACGGAGAAGACCTTGAGCATATAGAAAATCTTGCTGATGACAGACAATGAGTTCCAGAGGGCACAGTGGACAGTCTGTGTCCTTGGGTAGAATGTGAGATTGGGTCACATAAAGGGAGGGTCAGAGCTGTGTGGGGATGTGATTTAAAATGACAAGTATTGTTGGAGCTTTTCCTGATGGCTGAGATAGTGTGTGTGTATGTGACGTGCAATTAAGAAAAATTCCCAGAATGATTTACTCAGTTTTGAATGCAGAGAACATGGGAGAATATGGCTTGTGCATATGCTAAAGCCATTTCTTTTCTTTTCTTTTTTTTTTAAATTAAGGTATGTACATTGGGTTTTTTGGTTTGTTTTTTCTGGTTTTATTGGGGAGAGGTGCTGTGCCAGGTCTTAGTTGCAGCTTGAAGCATGAGGGATCCTCAGTCTTCACCGTGGCAAGTGAATTCTTAGTTGCAGCATGTGGGATCTAGTTCCCTGACCAGGGATCTAACCCAGGTCCCCTGCATTCTGAACGTGGAATCTTACCCACTTGACTACCAGGGAAGTCCTGTTGGTCATTTCTTTAAACAATTTACTGTCATCACCAATAGGCGGTGCTGTTGGCCCAAGATAGCTTGGTTGCTGTTCTGGAAGCTGGGAGAAATATCAATAACGTCAAATACACAGATGACACCACTCTTGTGGCAGAAAGCCAAGAGGAACTAAAGAGCCTCTTGATGAAAGTGAAAAAGTTGACTTAAAACTCAACATTCAAAAAACTAAGTTCATGGCATCCAGTCCCATCTCTTCATGGCAAATAGGTGGGAAACAATGGAAACAGCGAGAGTCTTTATTTTCTTGGGCTCCAAAATCACTGGAGATGGTGACTGCAGCCACGAAATTAGAAGATGCTTGCTCCTTGGAATAAAAGCTATGATCAGCCTAGACAGCATATTAAAAAGCAGAGACATTATTTTGTCAACAAAGGTCCATCTAGTCAAAGCAATGGTTTTTTTCAGAAGTAATGTATGAATGTGAGAGTTGGACTATAAAGAAAGCCAAGTGCCAAAGAATTGATGTTTTTGAACTGTGGTGTTGGAGAAGACTCTTGAGAGTCCCTTGGCCTGCAAGGAGATCCAACCAGTCCATCCTAAAGGAGATCAGTCCTGAATATTCATTGGAAGGACTGATGCTGAAGCTGAAACTCCAATACTTTGGCCACCTGATGCGAAGAACTGACTCATTGGAAAAGACCCTGTTGCTGGGAAAGACTGAGGGCAGGAGGAGAAGGGGGTGACAGAGGATGAGATGGTTGGATGGCATCACCAACTCAATAGACATGAGCTTGAGCAAGCTCCAGGAGATGGTGATGGACAGGGAGGCCTTGTGTGCTGTAGTCCATGGGGTTGTAAAGAGTCAGACGTGACTGAGTGACTGAACTGAACTGAGAGCCAAGGGAGGGAAAGGAGGTCAGAGACTGGGTATGATGGGAAGAAGGCAATATATTTGCCACATGGTAAAATGAGAGGATGTTGGTAGACTTAAGAGCTCTGTATTTCTGGATTAACCATTCTTATATAAAATTAATTTTTTTATGATAGACAAATAAGCACTAATTCTCACAAAGGACTGGGACTTTAAAAAAAATCTTGAGTACAAAGACAATTATGGAAATACATGCAATGAACATGATGGTGCGTTTGCTTTTGATGTTTTGGATTAAAAAAAAACAGAAAGAGATGGAGTTACAGAACTTGCGGATCGCTGAGGGCAATTCAGGGTGCGAGGGCACTGGGATTTTTCTTCACCTCTGGACAACCAAGAACAATGAATCCTGGTAGACAGCTCTATGAGAAATCACTGGCTAAATCCTGTTATTTGTCTGAAAACACATGCTCTGTAAAAGGCAAATTCAATTTTTGTATAAAAACGAGTAAACACATCCCCCTCCCCTTTTCTTCTCTCTTCTGCCTGCTTTGGAGATTCAGAACACAGCACTTAGAAAGCCAGGGGGTACAATAACTTCCTTTTCAGAAAGAGGACCGGCTGAAAGAGGCATATGCTGATCAGAGTCTACGAGCTTTGCATATTCATATTTCTCAGTTTCTTAGCCGCAGAAAACTCCAGTAACGAGTGTGTGGATATTCTAGCCATCTTTGTATAGCTTAGGGATTTGCCATTCTTGTGTTCTTTATGTAGACTTGCCTCTTATCACACCAGGAGGTTCTCATCCCTCAAACTGAATCATCACTTGTACCTTGAAGTTTTCAACATCACCCAAAAGATTTTTAAGGGCTTGTCAAAATCCTCTTCAAAGTCTCTAACCATGAATAAAAATGATTTCAGATAACATCTCTATTGCACGTTTTATTTCATGGGACTAATTTAATTGATTGAGCTGAATAGTTAAAGGGTGTTAAGTGGTTGCTGGTAATAAGGAGAAAATTTTAGGAAAATATTTCAGGTACATACTGACATGCTGGTTTTATTTAAATGGTTGAACCTCTTCTTTGAATTAATACACTTACCTTGATTAAACAACTTTCTAAGGCAAAAAAAAAAAAAAGCCAACAAACTCCTTTATAATGAAATCAGCCTTACTAAGGAAAATAATCTGCTTTGCTTGGGATTTATCTGCACATTAAAAATATATGATTACCTCTGCCCATACCTCCTACTTGGCCAAATATGGTCAAAAGTTAACACTAGCCCTGGGAAAAATAACTATTTTCTCATTTCTCTTGGATACATCATCCTGGGTAAGCATTTGACAGCCAAGTTATTAATATTATTTCAAAATTTGTAAAAGATTCAATGTCTAGCATTTGTGAGCTAAATTCCAGGAAATTTGGAGAGAATTGCTATTTTTTTCTCTTTATTAAAAATTAGAACAGAAGGCCAGAATCTCCACTTTTCCCCCACAGTTAGGTAGACAGTGGGGCCTGACCTATTAAGTGTGATTCATTCTAGAATAATGGAGGACATCCTAGAGTAATGGAGACCTTCAGCCTGTGTCATAAGAACACCCTTTCTCTTTGAACCTTCTACTGGCTTCTAGGCAGCACTGGCTTCTAGCACCAATCAAGGGCACCTCACACCATCAGTAGCTGTTTCTATCGACAATTCCAGTACTCAGAGCAGTGTTTACCACAGTGTTCCAAATTATTCCTGGTTTTTGTTTAAAATTCCTGAACCTTACCACAGAATGGATCAGGATCACTGGAGTGGGCTGAAAAATCTGCATTTTTACAAAATCGAGTTGAATCTTTGCTTATATCTCCTACTGACAACTAGTGTGCACCTCTGCTCCTGAAAGAGCTTTTAAATAGAAGTGTTATTTAAAAAAAAATTNAGAATGGATCAGGATCACTGGAGTGGGCTGAAAAATCTGCATTTTTACAAAATCGAGTTGAATCTTTGCTTATATCTCCTACTGACAACTAGTGTGCACCTCTGCTCCTGAAAGAGCTTTTAAATAGAAGTGTTATTTAAAAAAAAATTTTTTTTTTTTTGGCTGTGTGGGGTCTTAATTGTGAAACTTGGGCTTAGCATGTGGGATCTTAGTTCTCCAACCAAGGATCAAACTCACATCCCCTGCATTGCAGGCCAGATTCTTAACCCCTGGACCACTGAAGAATTCCCTACATAGAGCTACTTTAAATGTCTGCAGAGAAAACAAACAGCATAAAATCTCATTATGTCTCAAATTTAACTCTTCATTTGACATATCATGAGCTGGCTTGGAGGAATCTTTTTGCTGCCTTGTTCAACTTTTACTAACTGCTCAAAACCCTGTATCTTGTGTCCTCAGTTCAGTTCAGTCGCTCAGTTGTGTCCGACTCTTTGCGACCCCATGAATTGCAGCACGCCAGGCCTCCTGTCCATCACCAACTCCTGGTGTTCACTCAGCCTCACGTCCATTGAGTCAGTGATGCCATCCAGCCATCTCATCCTCTGTCGTCCCCTTCTCCTCCTGCCCCCAATCCCTCCCAGCATCAGAGTCTTTGCCAATGAGTCAATTCTTTGCATGAGGTGGCCAAAGTACTGGAGTTTCAGCTTTAGCATCATTTCTTCCAAAGAAATCCCAGGGCTGATCTCCTTCAGAATGGACTGGTTGGATCTCCTTGCAGTCCAAGGGATTCTCAAGAGTCTTCTCCAA
>SJYV01055679.1:263166-349389 GCA_006410875.1 Neotragus pygmaeus
TCAATCTTTCCCAGCATCAGGGTCTTTTCAATTGAGTCAGCTCTTCTCATCAGGTGGCCTAAATATTGGAGTTTTGGCTTCAACATCAGTCCCTCCAATGAACACCCAGGACTGATTTCTTTTAGGATGGACTGGTTGGCTCTCCTTGCAGTCCAACGGACTCTCAAGAATCTTTTCCAACACCACAGTTCAAAAGCATCAATTCTTTGGTGCTCAGCTTTCTTTATAGTCCAAATCTCACATCCATACATGACTACTGGAAAAACCACTGCCTTGACTAGACGGTCCTTTGTTGACAAAGTGATGTCTCTGCTTTTTAATATGCTGTCTAGGTTGGCCATAACTTTCCTTCCGAGGAGCAAGCATCTTTTAATTTCATGGCCGCAATCACCATCTGCAGTGATTGCATCTGCAGGTAATCATAGATTACCATATGTGCCAGCAATTCCTTTCTGGATATACACCCACAAGAACTGAAAGCAGGATCTCAGAGATAGTTTTACTCTCTGTATACTCAAGTTCTGGAGAAAGCAATGGCACCTACTCCAGTACTCTTGCCTGGAAAATTCCATGGACGGAGGAGCCTGGTAGGCTGCAGTCCATGGGGTCGTGAAGAGTCGGACACGACTGACCGACTTCACCTTCACTTCCATGCATTGGAGAAGGAAATGGCAACCCACTCCAGTGTTCTTGCCTGGAGAACCCCAGGGACAGGGGATTTGTGGGCTGCTGTCTATGGGGTTGCACAGAGTCAGACATGACTGAAGCGACTTAGCAGCAGCATACTCAAATTCATGGCAGTATTATTCACCATAGCCTAAGGTGGAAGCAGTGCAAATGTGCACTGATAGATTAATGGGTAAATAAAGTGTGATATATATGTACAATGGAATATTACATAGCTTTTAAAATGGAAGGAAATTCTGACACATGCTACAACATGGTTGTATCATATGTTATACCAAGCAAAGTAAGCTGGACACCGAAGAACAAACACTGTACGACTCCACCTACATGAGAGGCTTGCTGCTGCTGCTGCTGCTGCTAAGTCGCTTCAGCCACGTCCGACCCTGTGCGACCCCAGAGATGGCAGCCCACCAAGCTCCGCCATCCCTGCGATTCTCCATGCAAGAACACTGGAGTGGGTTGCCATTTCCTTCTCCAACGTGCTTAGAGGAGCTGAATTCATAGACTCAAAGCAGAAGGGTGGTTGCCAGGGACTGGGGGAGGGGAGACTGGGAAGTTATGGTTTAAGGAGTAAAGTGTTTTATTTGGGGATGATGAAATTTCTGGAGATGGACAATGGTGATTGAAAAGTAATGTGAATGAAATTAATAACACTGAACTGTACACTTAAAATTAGTTATAATGGTAAATTTTATGCTACGTGTATTTTATCATGATTAAAAACCTGCTACTGGTTCTATGGATTTGCCTATTCTGGGCATTCCATATCAATGGGATCATACAGTTTGTGATCTTTTGTATCTGGCTTCTTTTACCCCCAATGATGTTTCAAAGTTCATTCATGTTATAGTATGTGTCAATACTTCATTCATTTTTATAGGTGAATAAGATTCCATTGTATGGACAAACCACATTCTTTCTAGGAGCTGGAGGGAAGAGGTAATGGAGAGCAACTTTTAAGGGACATGAAGTTTCTTTGGGGGGAGTGATGAAAATGTTCTAAATTTAGATTTTTGCTATAGTTGCAGAACTCTGTGAATATACTAAAACCACAGAATTGTATATTTTAAAAAGATGAGGTTCATGGTATACAAATTATATCTCAATAAAACTTCTATAAAAAACTGAGGGTAAAAAGAATCCTTGATGGCATCCTAGATGCCTTACCCAAAGACTAGAGTCTATAACAAATATGATGGAAAAGACACACAGAAAGTCTGGGTTCAAGTCATGACTCTGGCATTTGTTTATGTGATTTTGGCAAAGCATTATATTCTCTGAATTTTGCATTTATGATGTGTAAACTGGAAAAATAAAGTAATGCTTACTTTGTAGGGCATGGTGAGGACCAAATAACAATGGATATGAAGGGCTTTTTAAACATCTGAATTGATGTTTTAATATTAGCATGAATTAGAATGCAGGGGGTATGTGTGTAGGGATAGGAGAGAGTTACCTTCTGCACAAAGAGCTGCTGGATAGAAGAGAATTGGATTTATTCTAAATCGTTTAAAGAGAAGAAATGGAAACATGAATATAATTTAGAAAGAAGGTAGGTGCTGAGTTGGTAATATAATGACCTTTCCAAAGGAAGATGCTGACTGAGTAGCCCTCATTGTCAGTATTAGAATCGAGGCTGGATTCATGCTTCTCATGGGCTGATTCTTTCCAAGCTTGAAACATATCTTGTTTTTTTCTGACACTTTTCCCCTCTATTTTTCCCAAATCTTAACTCCAATGTTTTCCCAAAAGTACGTTTCTTCTACATGACAATCAAGTCTTTTTTTAAAAGTATTTTTTAAAATTCATTCATTTACCTGGTTGCACCAGCTCTTAGTTGTGGCATGTGGGATTTTCAGTTGCAACATGTGAGATCTAGTTCTCCATCCAGGGATAAAACCTAGGACCGCCTGCACTGGGAGCGTGGAGTCTTAGCCACTGGACCACCAGAGAAGTTCCTTGATGGTCAAATCTTACAAATGCAGCCTTTCTTTACCCCCTGGCCCCTTGCCTTTTCCCAGACCCCTCTGTTCTTTTTACCTTCATTCTCCATTCTTTCTAACTTCCACTGGGAATGGAGCAACAATCCTAGGGTTCTAGGCAATGGTTCTCAGCACTCAGCTATACATGATAACCACCCTGGGAGCTTTATAAATGATTAATGCTTGGATCGCACTCTTAGAGATTCTTAGAGATCTAGGGTGTAGATGGGATATCAGAATTTTTAAAGCTTCCAGGTGATTCTAATGTGTAGCCCAAATTGAGGACACTCAGTAGAAAGAATGATTGTGTGATCCCTGTGTAACTCAGCCTGGGGCTCAGCGGGTGGTGACATAGAAAGGGTTAGTTTTCCTAGCTCCTTTTCTTACACATCTTGTGCTTTGTCCCATCACCAGCTGCCTCTAAGTAGGTAAGGAACAACTGCAGGTGAGTCTGGAACAGATGTCAAGCTGAAAATTCATTCCAGAAATTACTATCCCCACAAAGTCTTTTCTTTCTATTGAAAAGAAACTTTCCTTTATATTGATATAACTGAAAGTCAGGCAGGCCTGAACTGTTCTGCAGTCACCCTGGGGCCACCAATATCCAAGCCAGCAGTTGAGAGAAAGAAAGGGCAGGATTTCTGTACATGGCAAACGTAAAATTGCATACATGAGAGTTGGACTATAAAGAAAGCTGAGTGCAGAAGAAATGATGCTTTTGAACTGTGGTGTTGGAGAAGACTCTTGAGACTTGGACTGCAAGGAGAGCCAACCACTCCATCCTAAAAGAAATCAGTCCTGGGTGTTCATTGGAAGGACTGATGTTGAAGCTGAAACTCCAATACTTCGGCCACTTGATGTGAAGAGCTAACTCATTTGAAAAGACCCTAATGTTGGGAAAGATTGAGGGCAGGAGGAGAAGGGGACGACAGAGGATGAGATGGTTGGATGGCATCACCGACACAATGGACATGGGTTTGGGTGGACTCCGGGAGTTGGTGATGGACAGGAAGGCCTGGTGTGCTGCGGTTCATGGGGTCGCAAAGAGCCAGACATGACTGAGAGACTGGACTGTTTCCCGGGTGGCGCTAGAGGTAAAGAATCTGCCTGCCAGTGCAGGAGATGCAGGAGATGCAGAGTCAGGTTCAATCCCTGGGACAGGAAGATCCCCTGGAGTAGGAAATGGCAACCCATGCCAGTATTCTTGCCTGGAGAATCCCATGGACAGAGGAGCTGGGTGGGCTACAGTCTACAGGAATCACAAAGACTCGGACACGACTGAGCGACTGACCACACACATACACATGTGCTTGTATTGACTTTTGTGGAAATTTTCTCTCTTTCCTGCTTGCTCTAAAATACCTCATTAAAGGACTCATTCTCCTTGACTTTTAAATTTTTTGCAGTTTTATTTCTTATGTCATATCAGGTTAGGAGGAATCGTTTGATCTTTTTTTCTGGCCATCTCTTTCTAATCATTCTCTTGATCATGAGAAAAAATAGAACCAGAAAAGATACTTAGTCTTTAAGATACAGTCAACACACACTACTATATATAAGATAGATAACCAAGGAGGGCCTACTATACAGCACAGGGAACTCGACTCAATATTTTGTAATAATCTAAGTGGGAAAAGAATCTGAAAAAGAATGAATATATGTATATGTATAACTGAATCACTTTGTTGTACATCTGAAACTAATACAATTGTAAATCAACTATACTCCAATAAAATTTAAAAAAAAAAAAAAACAGCCATATCTTTTGCCCCATCTTGAAGCTGCTCTCCAAAGAAAGGGGGAAAGTGCCACTCAACTAATTCTTTAATTTCATCACCAACATTTCATATTCTATTGCGAGCTATTATTAGGGAATTCTCCAGTGGCTCTGTGGTAAAGAATCTGCCTGCAATTCAGGAGACACAGGTTCAATCCCTGGGTTGGAAAGATCCCCTGGAGAAGGGAATAGCAACCCACTCCAGTATTTTTGCCTGGAGAACTCCATGGACAGAGGAGCCTGGCAGGCCACAGTCCATGGGGTCTCAAAGAGTCAGACATGACTGAGTGTGCACAACCTCCAGATAAGATAGAGTTCCACATCCATTCCACAGGACCAGCGATTCCTTAACTAATTAGGTTGTACACTGAAGATGGGTAGCATAATTATTCCTGTACTTGAACCTACTGAATTCATGAGAAATTTAGAATTTCTAGGACAGTGGGAGGTAGAAGAATAAAAGAATCAGAATGTTCAGTGAGAAAATCCTTTAGATTTGAGGAATTTACTAACAGCAAAAACAAGACATTTTAGGAAGGGAATCTCAGTTTAAGGCCTTCGAATGTGAGAAACTTCAAGTACATTGGATTGCTGACACCTCAAACTTTCTGCATTCAGATGCTCAAAATATTTCTCTCTTTATGAAAACTCCTTTAAATATTGTCTCAAAAAATTCTGTCCACTCAGGTATATTTGCAGAGGTGAATAATACTTCAATATGTTTGTAAAAGCCAACTGCTTGGCCTATGGCCTCACTGAGGGTGAATATTATCATGCTCCCACCAAAGAAAAGTATCTATCTTATTTAAAAAAGAAATCTTTCATTTTATGCTCTATGGGAAAGTTTAAAATAGAGAAATATTATTTTCCTTAGAAGGCCTGATAAATAATTCAGACTAGCTATAAATCTTAATGAAAAAAATCTTTTTTTCTTTTTCAGCAAATCTCAGTCCTCTGTCTGTAATGGAACATAGTTGCTTTGACCGTTCCACATCTAATCACAATACTTTCTGGAAATGGCCTCTGATTTCTTTCTCTTTCTCATCCTCAATCTTTTGTGATTCTGGTGAAATTTATTCTAAGGGTGGACATGTGACCCAAGTCTGATCAACCAGACCAGGGATGGTGATTAGTTCAGAAACATCACATGATACAAGTTAGACCAATTAGAGACAACAATGTAATTTCAGCATCACCTGTATCAGCTGGTACATTTTCATACAAGCTATCATTATAGGTCACTGGGGTTTAATCTTGCTTTGAAATCCTGGAAGTAAATGTAGGACACACACCTCAGAGTTATCCCACCCAAGGGCAAAGGAATTGGGGATTTTTTACCCCACTTCCTGTCAGCCATTCGTTGAGAGCCACTGGTGGTAGTAGGGGTTCTCAGGTGGCTAGAAAAGAACCTGCCTGCCAATGCAGGAGACATAAAGAGACAGGGTACAACCCCTGAGTCTGGAAGATCCCCTGGAGGAGGAAAGGCAACTCACTCCAGTATTCCTGCCTGGAGAATTCCATAGACAGAGGAGCCTTCTGGGCTACCGTCCATAGGATCACAAAGGGTTGGAGATGACTAAAGCAACTTAGCACCCATGCACTGGTGGTGGTGGGAGGGGATCATTAATCCCTTACATCTTAGGCTTGAATAACCAGAGAAAGCCCTCAGGCAAAAATACACATTTGGAAGTTGGCCCTGTATATACCCAAATAGCAAAGGCAGGAGGAATATGGGTGAGGTGTATCTGTACTCTGCTCAATGTCATGTGGCCTCTGGATGGGAGGGGAGCACGGGGGAGAATGGATACATGCAGGTGTATGGGTGAGTCGCTCTGCTGTGGACCTGAAACTATCCCAACATCGTTAATCAGCTATGGGGAAGGTGAGGGTGTTAGTAGCTCAGTTGTGTCCAACCCTTTGCAACCCAATGGACTGTAGCCTGCCGTTCCCTGTCTATGGAATTCCCCAGACAACAATACTGGAGTGGGTAGCCAGGCCCTTCTCTAGGGTATCTTCCCGACCCAGGGATCAAACCCAGGTCTCCTTCATTGCAGGCAGATTTTGTACCATCTGAGCCACCAAGGAATCCCTAATCAACTATACTCCAAAATAAAATAAGGTTAAAAAAAATGTGGTGTTAAAATTTTTTTCTTTTTATTCAATGATAAACATAGTTCTACAGATTCGTTTCTAAAGCCCGTTTAGTTTTGTAATTTAATCCACTGATTCCTTACTGATGAATATTGACATAGTTTCCAAATATTTGCTAATAAAAATAACATTATAGTGAGTGGCTTTGTGGCACTCCAGTCCAGTACTCTTGCCTGGGAAATCCCATGGATGGAGGAGCCTGGAAGGCTGCAGTCCATGGGGTCGCCAAGAGTTGGACACGTCTGAGCGACTTCACTCACTTTGAGTACCTGGGTCTTTGTGTGTTTGAGTGGTTCTTGTCTTTGGTTAAAATCTGAACCAGGGCATTTATAGTCAAAACTATACACCTTCAAAAATTGATACATGCTGCCAACCTGCAGTGCTCTTGCCTGGAAAATCCCATGGACGGAGGAGCCTGGTAGACTGCAGTCCATGGGGTCGCTAAGAGTCGGACACTACTGAGCGACTTCACTTTCACTTTTCACTTTCTTGCATTGGAGAAGGAAATGGCAACCCACTCCAGTGTTCTTGCCTGGAGAATCCCAGGGATGGGGGAGCCTGGTGGGCTGCCGTTTATGGGGTCGCATAGAGTCGGACACGACTGAAGTGACTTAGCAGCAGCAGCCAACCTTCCTTCAAAAAAAATTATTATACTCCTGCCAACATTGTATGTTTTCCCACTTTCCAAACATTTCATCCAACATGGTCTATCAATCTTTTAAAATTTTTGACTCACTTTTCTTTGATTATTAGTAATGTTGAGAGGCTACACTGACCTCCTCTGTTTACAGAACAGATCCTTCTCACCTTGGGAGTCTTCAGACACGCTCTTCCTTCTGCCCAGAACCTTGGTAAGCCAAGTAAGTTATGATTAACAGTTTGGACTTTATTTATGTATTTATTTTTGGCCACATCACTCAGCTTGTGGCACCCTAGTTCTGTGACCAGAGATTGAACCTGGGCCCTTGGCAGGGAGAGTGTGTAGTCCTAACCGCTGGACAGCCAAGGGATTCCCTGGACTTTAGGCAATGGCATCCTATGTTTCAGGAGAAAAATCTAAGATTGTTGGCAATTTTAAGAAGTAGCTGGAAATACCCTACTTAGTGTAAAACTGGCAGATTCAACCTTGCAAATGTATGGCAATGCTGTCTACCTTTGTAATCCTGTCTTCCTTAAACATTTTCAGTGCAGTCTATTAGGAAAATGTATTTCTGATCTCATCATGTTGGTCATCAGGATTTCAGTTCCCTTCATTATATGTTTATTGAACTTCGATTATGTCTAAGTCAGTATAGAAAGTATAAAAATAAATTAGACCTGGTCTTCTATGCCAAAGCCTTTGACTGTGTGAATCACAGTAAACTGTGGAAAATTCTGAAAGAGATGGGAATACCAGACCATCTGACCTGCCTCTTGAGGAACCTGTATGCAGGTCAGGAAGCAACAGCTAGAACTGGACATGAAACAACGGACTGGTTCNCCACTGCTGAGTTTTCCAAATTTGCTGGCATATTGAGTGCAGCACTTTCACAGCATCATCTTTTAGGATATGAAATAGCTCCACGAATTCTATCACCTCCACTAGCTTTGTTAGTAGTGATGCTTCCTAGGGCCCACTTGACTTCACATTCCAGGGTGTCTGGCTCTAGTCCAGTGATCACACCATCATGGTTATCTGGGTCATGAAGATCTTTGTGAAGAACTGGTTATATGGGTCATGAAGAACTAACACCCAAAAAGATGTCCTTTTCACCATAGAGGAAAAGTAGGAAAAAAGNATTCCAGGGTGTCTGGCTCTAGTCCAGTGATCACACCATCATGGTTATCTGGGTCATGAAGATCTTTGTGAAGAACTGGTTATATGGGTCATGAAGAACTAACACCCAAAAAGATGTCCTTTTCACCATAGAGGAAAAGTAGGAAAAAAGTAGGAAGTCAAGAGATACCTGGAGTAACAAGCAAATTTGGCCTTGGAGTACAAAATGAAGCAGGGCAAAGGCTAACAGAGTTTTTGCCAAGAATGTTGGCAATTGATCTCATTTCACATGCTAGCAAGGTATTGCTCAAAATCCTTCAAGCTAGGCTTCAACAGTATGCGAATGGAGAACTTACAGATGTTCAAGCTGGATTTAGAAAAGGCAAAGGAACCAGAAATCAAACTGGAAATCTGAAAGAAGACTACATCCATTGGGTCATAGAAAAAAGCAAGGGAATTCCAGAAAAACATATACTTCTGCTTTATTGACTATGTAAAGCATTTGACTGTGTGTATCACAACAAACTGTGGAAAATTCTTCAAAGGATGGGAATACCAGAGCACCTCACCTGCCTCCTAAGAAACCTGTATACATGTCAAGAAAACAAGTTATAATCGGACATGGGACTGGTTCCAAATTGGGAAAGAAGAACATCAAGGCTGTATATTGTTACTTTGCTTATTTAACTTATATGCAGAGTAGATCATGCAAAATGTTGAGCTGGTTAAAACTCAAGCTGGAATCAAGATTGTTGGGAGAAAAATCAATAACCTCAGATACACAGATGACATCACCCTTATCTCAGAAAGTGAAGAGGAACTAAAGAGCCTGTTGATGAAGGTGAAAGAAGAGAGTGAAAAAGCTGGCTTAAAACTCAAAATTAAAAAAACGAAGATCAAGGCATCTGGTCCCACCACTTCATGGAAGATAGATGGGGAAACAATCGAAACACTGACAGGGTTTATTTTCTTGGGCTCCAAAATCACTACGGACAGTGACTGTGGCCATGAAATTAAAAGATGCTTGCTCCACGGAAGAAAACCTATGATGAACCTACACATCATATTAAAAAGAGAGACATCACTTTGCCAACGGATGTCCATGTAGTCAAAGCTATGGTTTTTCCAGTAGTCATGTCTGGATGTGAAAGTTGGACCATAAAGGAGGCTGAGCATCAAAGAACTGATGCTTTTGAACTGTGGTGTTAGAGAAGACTGTTGAGAGTCCTTTGGACAGCAAGGAGATCAAGCGAGTGAATCCTAAAGGAAATCAATCCTAAATATTCAATATTCATTGATTCAGTCCTTCAAGAATCATGCCCTTTCCTGCCTCCAGCTTTCATCCATCTTCTTGGATGCTCTCCTTCCATAGATAGGCCTTCCCAAACCCACTTGATCTAGCACACCCTGATCTTCTCTATCTCCTTACTGTCTTTTATTTTTCTTTCTTGTTTTTAAGTATCTGGGTTTTTTTTTGTTGTTGTTGTTAAGCTATTTGTTAATTATCTGGCCATTTCCCAGAAAGTAAGCTCTGGAGCTTATCTTCTTCGCTGATTCCATCACATCTAAAATAATATATAACACTTAGTGTGCATTTGATAAAAAATTTTTTCAAGTGAATGAAAGTTGTTGCTTTTTTAAAAATCTTACAAAGCATGTATGGCTGAATAACTGGTATGAAGAATATATAACACTTTAAATCTCCATTTTCATTTTCCCTCCAATCCAGGTCAAGATGAGAATTTTTAAAACATATATCCGTTCTTTAGGTCTTCCCTGGTGGCCCAGTGGTTGAGAGTCTGCCTGCCAATGCAGGAGTCATGGGTTTGATCCCTGATCTGGGAAGATCCCACATGCCATGGGACAACTGGGTCTATCGGACCCACAACTACTAAAACTTGCACACCCGTGCTCCACAAAAAGAGAACCCACTGCAGTGAGAAGCCCACGGCCCACAACTAGAGAGAGCCAGTGCAAAGCAGCAAAGACCCAGTGTGGTCAAAAATATACCCAGACCTCAAAACCTCTATATCATATATCTAAAGTTGACCTTTCTGATGATGTGTTCTATTTCTGATATAAAACATTCCAGACAAAATTATTCTTTCGGTAAGAGACATGGATCATGGATCACGTTATTAATGATCTTACCTGTACACATACTCATGAAATTCTTTCCACCATGGAAAATACTTTCTTGGCAGCAGGGACCTTTAACGTGAATGAGAATAAATGAAAAATTTGAAAAGATTTCCACAAAGCTCTGGGTTTAAAGATTTCTTTCTCTCTCTATATCCATGGTAGATTGTAAAGTCCCTTTCCAAATTTTAGGAAACAGATAAGAAGAGGGGAAAATCATAGAGACAGAGCATAACACAGGAGTCTTCTTCCTACATGTCTTGAGTTATACACTTTTAAATAATGTAAATCAGGGACAAGATTAAAACAGAAAAGGCCAAAAAAAAAAAAAAAAGAACTCTGCCAAGAAACAGAAAACCTATTATCTAAGGAAAGAATGTAAAATAGTTACCCACAAAGTGACTCAAGTTCTCTACAATTACTAAATAAGTGTTAGTATTTGAAAATGGCCAGATAAATGCAGGTCAAAATAAAATGGGGAATAAAGGTTGGGTCGGAGGCATACAGCTAAGACAATGACCCATGAAAATCCCTCTGGGCACTAGTTCATAAATAACTACACCCTCAAGATGGGGTTTGGAGGTGAACCACAGATCCACACTGGGCCTCATTGCTGGTCCCTTGTTTAGATTACCTGAAAACAAACTGCTCATAACAGGGTTGCAGTTAGTTCACCCATTTGTTGTCTCAGTGAAGTACTCAGCAAACGCAATTCCTCTAGATGTTAAGGACCTGAGCTGGAAGATTTGTTCTGACAATTGCGTCCCCAGATGCAGAAACGTTAAGCGCATTATGGCTCTTTAACCCTCACTGCTGTTAGGAAGTTTATCCCTTCAATTGACACACACAATATATTGTGGACTAACTAGTATTTAGACTAATTCTTCCATGAAAGGAAACAAGCTGAGAGTATATACTGATTTTTTTTCTGAAGAATTGTCACCCCACTGATCGCCAGGGTTGATTCGGCTGATCTGGCTGGCTAGGCGGGTGTCCCCTTCCTCCCTCACCACTCCATGTGCGTCCCTCCCGAAGCTGCACGCTCGGTCAAAGAAGAGGACCATCCCCAATAGAGGAGGACCCGCCTTTGGTCAAGGGTATACGAGTAGCTGCCCTCCCCTGCTAGAACCTCCAAACAAGCTCTCAAGGTCCATAATAGTCTGTATGTCTGTATATTCAGGCAGAGTTTCTTCAAGTTTAAATGGAATACATTTTTCTAAAATCCAAAAGGTCACTCCATCAAATTTCAATGTTTTGACTCTCAGAAAAAATGCATAGCCAAAATATACCTTTCTCTTTTACTAAGCAACTGAGGCCTTCCCTGGAGGTCCAGCGATTAAGAATCCACCTGCCAATGCAGGGGACATGGGTTCCATCCCTGGTCCAGGAAGAGTCCACATGCCAGGGAGCAACTGAGCTCCTGTGCCACAACTCCTGAGCCCGTGCTCCAGGGCCCACAAGATGCACCTACTGAAGTTCGCACGCCNAGAAAAAATGCATAGCCAAAATATACCTTTCTCTTTTACTAAGCAACTGAGGCCTTCCCTGGAGGTCCAGTGATTAAGAATCCACCTGCCAATGCAGGGGACATGGGTTCCATCCCTGGTCCAGGAAGAGTCCTCATGCCAGGGAGCAACTGAGCTCCTGTGCCACAACTCCTGAGCCCATGCTCCAGGGCCCACAAGATGCACCTACTGAAGTTCGCACGCCCCAGAGACCATGCTCCACGGCAAGGGAAGCCCAGGCGCTGCAACTACAGAGCAGCCCCTTGCTCTCTGAAACTAGAGAAAACCCGCGTGCAGCAACGGAGACCCAGCACAGCCGAAAATAAATGAATACGTAAGCGAAACTGAGATAACAGTGCTTTATATCACTGGAAACGAATAGAATTACTTAAATAAAATTGATTCCATAATAAAAAGTCTGAAAAAAAAGGACTGCATAATGTCAATGGTAATTTTGGCATGAAAACCCTATTACCTAAAACTGAGCATGTCCATGTTTAGTTTTTGAACATACAGGTACTTGTCATTTTAGAAAAAAAGGAATCAGAAACAAGAGATCTTACAATATGTATAGCCTGATATCATTTAAATAAACCTCAGGCATATAAACACATAGGTACTTACACATAACAACATTTCTCATTACTGGATTCCTTATAGCTGGACATTACGGATATTTCTTTTTATTTTATCATATTATAAGCAAGCTAAAGAACAGAGACTTGATTTCCTAAAGAAAAGCTTTAACACACTGTGAAGATTAGACATTACGTCTTCAACAATCAGTATCTCAGTGTAATGGGATTATATTTGATTTAAAAAAATAATCCACATTATGTACCTTTTCAAAAATATATATATATATATATAATTTGCTTAATAAAACAATTAGTAAAAGTGGACAATAAAGCAAAAAAGAAAAAAAGAGAGACAAGGAGCTAAAAAGTCTCTTGATGAAGGTGAAAGAAGAGAGTGAAAAAGTTGGCTTAAAGCTCAACATTCAGAAAACGAAGATCANGAAAAACAATTAAAGAAAACAAAAACATGGGTAACTGGGCCTTGGAGGCCTGCTGGCTAGGATACCATGATTCTGATGTAGGGGAATGGGGTCAGTCCCTGGTCAGGGAGCTAAGATCTCCCATGCATGGCAATAAAGAAGTAAATAAACAAATACATTTTTTTAAAAACTAAAAATACAAACCAGGGTCTCCTGCATCGCATTGGATTCTTACCAGCTGATCTATCAGGGAAACCCAGTTTATGGTGCTCAGTTGGTTCAATTGTGCCCAAGTCTCTGAGACCCCATGGACTGTAGCCCTCCAGGCTCCTCTGTCCATGGGATTCTCCAGGCAAGAATACTGGAGTGGGTTGCCATTTCCTGCTTCAGGAGATATTCTTGACTCAGGGATCGAAACAACATCTCTTGCCTCTCCTGCATTGGCAGGCAGATTCTTCACCACTGTTCCACCTCAGCCCAAAATGTAAAATAAAAAACTAAATTAGAAAGCAAAGACAAACTTATCCTGNGCTTCAGGAGATATTCTTGACTCAGGGATCGAAACAACATCTCTTGCCTCTCCTGCATTGGCAGGCAGATTCTTCACCACTGTTCCACCTCAGCCCAAAATGTAAAATAAAAAACTAAATTAGAAAGCAAAGACAAACTTATCCTGTTCAGAAAGAAATAAAAAGTACTGAACACACAAAATAAATGATGAAACAGAAATGCAAGGTAATTATAGAAATGAAGAAGTGTGATATGCCATTTGAAAACCAACAAAATAAATATCTATCCTAGGTATGTGGTGGGCAAAAACTCTTAGGGGTCTATACTAAATCTTAGGAAAATGAATTCATTGTTTAATGACAAGAGTGAATTTAATCTATTGAATCCTAGAAGTTGATCAAAGTATATCCATGAAGCTCTATGGAACAAATCTAAATGAAATTAAGGTGATTAAATAAATAGGACAACTAAACCATTCTTAGGCTTCCATAGTGGCTTAGACTGTAAAGAATCCAGCAGCAGTGCCAAAGACCTGGGTTTCATCCTTGCGTTGGGAAGATCCCCGGGAGAAGGCCATGGCGACTCACCCAGGATTNAATAAACATGTATGTAAGTACCTCTTCTCTATCCATCATTCTAAAGCTCCATCAATAATTCCCTCTATTTTATGTGGCCTTATGAATATCAATATACCCTTAACCAAATTATTTATGTAGACAAAGCCCTGTGAGGTTTTCTCTTCTTATCTACCATTGTCATGGGTTTGCAACTAATGGGGTAGTCAAAGGCTGAAGTTACTGCACCATCTTGAGCATGAATTCAATCATCGTGTGTTAGTTTTTCAATTAAACACAATAGCAACTAGTTTACAAAAGCCCTCTAAGTGTACATCAACTAGGGAACCAAGGTAGAGAATATAATGGATCCTGACTCTGAGAACTGAGATGCTATTTTAACTCTTTCTTAGTAAATTTTCTTTTTTTCCTTGAAACTAACCAAGTATGCATTTTTCCCTGATAAAATGCTGGAAAGGATGAAAATAAGGAATCCGATAATATACTCCTTCTTATTCCTGTTTTTTAGATACCTAAGGAGCATCTTGGTAGATTGCTTAGTTATAGCACATTAAATAAGAGGTACAGTGAATCTTATATGAAAAAGTAAATAACCTGGGAAAGTTATATCTATTACCATATCTAAGTCTGTTCTGTTCAGTTCAGTTCAGTCATGTCTGACTCTCTGAGACCCCATGGACTGCAGAATGCCAGGCTTCCCTGTCCATCACTAACTCTCGGAGTTTCCTCAAACTCATGTCCATTGAGTCAGTGATGCCATCCAACCGTCTCATCCTCTGTTGTTCCCTTCTCCTCCCACCCTCAATCTTTCCCAGCATCTGGGTTTTTTCAAATGAGTCAGCTCTTCACATCAGGTGGCCAAAATATTGGAGTTTCAGCTTCAGCATCAGTCCTTCCAAAGAATATTCAGGACTGATTTCCTTATACTGGTTGGATCTCCTCACTGTCCAAGGGACTCTCAAGAGTCTTCTACAATACCACAGTTCAAAAGCATCAAGTCTTCAGCACTCAGCTTTCTTTATAGTCCAACTCTCACATCCATACGTGACTATAGGAAAAACCAAAGCTTTGACTAGATGGACTTTTGTTGGCAAAGTAATGTCTCTGCTTTTTAATATGCTGTCTAGGTTGGTCACAACTTTCCTTCCAAGGAGTAAGCATCTTTTGATTTCATGGCTGCAGTCACCATCTGCAGTGATTTTGGAGCTCCCCAAAATAAACTCAGTCAGTATTTCCATTGTTTCCCCATCTATTTGCCATGAAGTGATGGGACCAGATGCCATGATCTAAATCTGTATACACATGTAATTCTGGTAAGAAGAAGAACATAATTCAATCACAAACAATTTGGGAAATTAAAATCTCTCACAATGTAACCTTTTAAATGAAACATTTTTTCCTTATTTTCTGTGCATGTATATACTTCTTTTAAACAGGAAGAATCTCTGTTTTATATCATGCTTGCTTTTTTTTTTAAGAATATATTTTCCCAAGTCATTAAGTAGTCTCTGAAAACATGATTGTAGTATGTATTTAACAATATGGCTATACTACAGTTTAAAAACTATTTTTCTGTTACTGGACACTCCAATTTTTGCCTTAAAGGAAAACTGCCTTTCATGGCATAACATTGTTTTCCTTTTTTTTTTTTTTAGGAGAAATTCCTAAAAGTAGGATTCATAGGAGAAAATGATCCTTTAAGGCTTTTGATGTGTCTTCATGAATTTTTTCCCCAGTTACATGTCTGCTAGCCAATGGCACTTATGCTAATGAGCTGACTATATCTTTGTGTATATATATATTTTTGTTTGAAAAATACACAGATTTTTTTTGTGTTCAAGTATAAAAATAGCATTATATTACATATGTTGTTTAATTTTCACTCAACTTTTTAAGGCTCTTCTATACTGCCATAGAGTCATTACTTTTACTGCCGCCTCTCCTCTGGTATTATATACAACACTGAGAGGAACGTCTTCGGATATCACCTTTTGGATCTGTAGACAAATTTCTTTGGATTAAAACCCAGCAATGGAACTGGTAGGTCAGAATGTACTTGCATAGTCATGTTTACTAGAAATTGTCAGTTTGCATTCCACAATGGCCATCCAATGATTATACTTCAATCAGTATTGTGTTATGGTTTCTAACCCACATTGTTAATGACTTTAGATATTATCTGACTTTTCAATTTTATGATGATGATACCTATAAATTGGTACCTCCCTATTTTAATTAATATTTGTGTGGTTACTTAGGTAGATTTGGCATTTCTCAAATCTTAGTTAACATTTAGCTTTGCCAGTCTATAAATGGCTTATTTGCATGTTTCTATATTTTTGATATATTTCTTTTCATGGTAGTCTGCAAGGGTACCTTGTGTAATCTAGTTTTTCTTTGCCTTTTTTAGTCAATGAAAAAACCTTTTTTTCCAGTCCCTCATTTGCCTGTTAGTTTGGGGTCAAATTCTAAAAAGATTCAGAAAAGAACAAGTATTAGTGAGGTTTTTATGTACAACATTCACATCATTTGGTATCATAACTATCAGTCATTCAGCCCATCATTGAATAGATATCAAGCACTTACTCTATACAGGAAGTGACGATAAGCTTGCTAAGGGCATAGGAGGAACTGAATATAGACTCTGACCTCAGGGATCTTCATAGTCTCATCTGGGAGATCAAACAAGAATAAAAGATTATACAAATGGAAAGTAGCAAATTTCATTAGTGAAATATAAATGAAGTGGTATGGGTCTGTAGGGATTGGGTTTGAAGGTAAAGCAGATATCCAGGCGGAGAAATTGAGTAAACTGTTGAAATGTGAAACTGTCTTTCAGAAGAGATCAGAGTAATGAAGTGTGTGGAGGCATTTGGGTGAGAGTAGGTACTCTTGCCTGGAAAATCCCATGGACAGAGGAGCCTGGTAGGCTGCAGTCCATGGGGTCATGAAGAGTCAGACACGACTGAGCTACTTAACTTTCACTTTTCACTGTCATGCATTGGAGAAGGAAATGGCAACCCACTCCAGTGTTCTTGCCTGGAGAATCCCAGGGACAGCGGAGCCTGGTGGGCCACTGTCTATGGAGTCGCACAGAGTCGGACACGACTGAAGCGACTTAGCAGCAGCAGCAGCAGGAACTATGAAGGCTTCTCAGGTGGCCCTAGTGGTAAAGAACCTGCCTGCCAATGCAGGAGACCCAAGAGATGTGGGTTCGATCCCTGGGTTGGAAAGATCTCCTGGAGGAGGGCACAGCAACCCTCTCCAGTATTCTTACCTGGATAATCCCAGGGACAGTGGAGCCTGGCGATCCATAGGACCGCAAAGAGTAGGGCATGACTGAAGCGACTTAGCATGCACACACCCAGGAACTATGAAAATGATGGAATTAGCAAGGGAGAGGCAGAAATAGAGTTGATAGATCCTTAGGTAATCAAGATCTTTCAGCAAATAGGAGAACAGCCAAGGAAGAGAAAAAAGGAAACATGTTTCAGAAGGTATATGTGCAGAATACTTTTGACTTGAGGAAAAGACCCATATGCTCAGCTGTAGATACTGGGTATTCTTTCAAAACTTTATTTTTTGAGGAAGCAAGTTAGAAATTATGGTAAAATGGTAGGGTTGACAAAATTTTGGGTCTTTCTTAGCATTTAATCAATAATAACTAACCACTGGCTTCTCTGAATGTGCCTTTGAGTTAACAAATAAAGGATACACAAGCCCATATTTTTGATATAATAGCCTTGGGGAGATGGGTCACTGGGGTCTGGCCTTGTTTGATGGACAGATGACTGTGGAAAAGAACACCAAGAAAAGCCAAAATCTGGTTTAAAGTTTGAGTCTGCTGAAGCTGCTAATCCTGCCTTTATAGATCATATGATCAGATCCAAGCCAATCTATTTAGGAAAGAGAGAACCGCCAACACTCACATTCCTCAAGGACTATTATCGGTGTTGTATCATTAGCTAGTATTTATCAAGTACTTATCACGTCCAAGGAAATACGCTAAGCCCTTTACATGCCATCCACTAAGTATTCTGGGGGAAGAAGATGCTACTATTATCCACAATTTTCAGAGGGGTAAAATGGGAATTGGAATCAATAACTGGTAGAACCAGCACAAAATTCCTACACTGAAACCTGTGCTTTTGGGAAAAATACCCGAGTGTGCAAACTTAAAGGTCATTGGTATTCTATGTGGCAGCATCATCAGTAGCAAGTTGAGAAGTGACTGGATAGTGAGGAGATGAAAGCAGTAAGGGCAACTAACGTTTGCAAAATTTGATGGTGAAAAGAAGAGCGATATTTGAGGAAAGAAATGTAAAGAGTTTTTGTTTTATTTAAATTATATGGCCAGGGATTTCCCTGGGGGTGCAGTGGCTGAGATTCCAAGCTCCCAATGCAGGGGGCCTGGGTTTTATCCTTGGTCAGGGAGCTAAATACCAAATGCCCCAACTAATAAAATAAGTGTATGGCCAAGGCATCTTGCATATATTAGTAGGGTAAGGAGAGATAGACGGGAGATGAAAAATTAAAGATGCAGGAAAAGGAGTACATTGACAGACCAAGGTTTCGAAGGCAGTGAGAGGATGGGAAATCATGAGTTAAATAAAGGGTCAACTTGAGGGAGGAGGTGAACTTATGAGAGAATCCAAGGAGAGGCTGGGTAAAAACACAGGAAACATACCTCAGTGGCAGTAGAAAGCTTAAGGGAATATGTGGTAGTGGACTATTTTCTTAGTAAACTGTGAGGTGAGGTTACACACTCAAAGTCATGATGGCAGAAGCGGAACATGTTTGCAGCAGATTCTCTTGGGAGTGAGATGGGGAGTCAGTTAAAGGTGAGTAAAAAAGATACTGAGCAGGAGAGAAGACAAGGTTAAGGATGGAGTGGATGGAGCAGTGCTCACTCACTGCACCCGTGTCCAACTCTTTGCCACCCTACAGACTGTAGCCCGCCAGGCTCCTCTGTCCACGGGATTCTCTAGGCAAGAATATTGGAGTGGGTTGCCAGGCCCTCCTCTAGGGCATCTTCCTGATCAAATCCATGTCTCTTACATCTTCTGCATTGGCAGGCGGGTTCTTTACCACTAGTACCACCTGAGAAGCCCTGAGATCAGGGGGTCTGGAAGCAATTCACAGAAACTACTTTATCTGTTTTAAACAAACAGATTTCAGACAGGCATGTGCTTACACAGCTTTTAAAAGAATGAAGCATTAGACTCTACACAGAACTTCTGGGAACAACTCCCAGAATTAGTGCAGAACAACTTTGCCAGAAAAGTCATGAGCTCTAGGAGAATAAGGAAGACACTGGTGAAACTGTAGACTTCAGGAATATACCTTTCTTAGCAACACCTGTTGGCTGTAAGGAAGTTCCACTCCTCTTGGGTTCACACCAATAGAGAATACAGTACCTGAACTGTAGGAGAGCATGAGAAATGCAGTTTTCAGCATCACACGTTGTATAGTAGAGGAGGGAGCATCAGAAGGAAACTAAGTTTCAAGATATTGAAGATATACATATCTATATATATTTGATATATAATATATATAATAAATTATAATCATGTCTGACTCTTTGTGATGACACGCACTGTACTTTGCCAGTTTCCTCTGTCCATGGGATTCTCCAAGCAAGAATATTGGATGGGGCTGCTGTGCCCTTCACCAGGGCATCTTCCCAACCCCGGGATGGAAGATCTCCTTCATCTCCTACATTGGCAGGCAAATTCTTTGCCACCAGAGCCACCTGGGAAGTCCCTAAATTACAATTTAAGGAGAAAGTAGCCTCTTCTCTTATTGCCAGTCCAATGAGCAGCCTACTGGCAGAAGTGGAGAAAACAAGACGGGTTAAATTTGATAAGGGAAGGCAAGGGAGTAAAGAGATCACTGTGGCTAGCATGGTTACTATAGAAATGACTGATGATGTGGTCCAGACTAGACAGTGCAGTCCAGGAGAAACCAATGGGCAATGAATATAGGAATATGTCAGATAAGCACAATACTGACGACATCTTTTGTGGCCTTACCCTTGACAAGCAAAGGGGTGCAATAAGCACATGGCATCACGAAGTATCATAATAATTTGGCTACCTGGTGCAAAGAGCTAACTCATTGGAAAAGAGCCTGAGGCTGGGAAAAATTGAAGGCAAAAGGAGAAGGTGGAGGCAGAGGATGAGATGGTTAGACAGCATCACTGACTTAATGGACATAAATCTGAGCCAACTCCAAGAGACAGTGAAGGTCAGGGAAGCCTAGAGGGCTCCAGTCCATGGGGTTGCATGGCTTAGTGACTGAATAGCAACCACAGAACGTATACAGTTTGTATTTTGAAGAGGAGAGATCTTAAGGCTTTCAAATAAAGCTTGACTATCATAATATTAGAGCAATTTCACGTCTTAAGTGCATATCAGGAAAATCTAGTCAAAGCGCCAAATTATAACATCTTTCAGAACACATGTTAGCTGAACTCTTATCTTGATGATCTACATAGGGATCTAAAGGAGAGAAGGTAAGTAAGTAAGTAAGTGAAGTCACTCAGTTGTGTCCGACTCTTTGCGACCCCATGGACTGCAGCCTACAAGGCTTCTCCGTCCATAGGATTCTCCAGGCAAGAATACTGCAGAGGGTTACCATTTCCTTCTCCAGGGGATCTTTCCGACCCAGGGTTCGAATGTCTCCTGCTTTGGAGGCAGATGCTTTAACCTCTGAGCCACCAGGGAAGATACTAAAGGAGAGAACCGTGGACAGAGACAATGACACATACCTAGGTACAAACATTAAAATTCTGATTGATTCGCTCATTTCTATATATACAAGATTTACAGGTAAGTTATGGACAATATGTAAAATTTCAAGAAAGGAAAAAGTGTTTAAATGTGTTTGCTATCATTACTGTTACAATATCCTTCTACTGCATTAAACAGAAACTGAGATTGAATGCCTACATGGACTCTATCATGTTTTATGCACTCAGGTCATATTTATACAGCTCAGAAGTATTTATAATCTTTTTGGGCAGTCCATTAGCATCTCTCCTTAAGTTTTTTTTTTTTTTTGTTTCCTACAAAAGGCATGCTGTTTTGTTTCTAATTCATCTGGGGATGGGGAAGGAAGGAAGCTTCAAATTCTTTAGATTGGAAAGATTTGACATGGGCTGTAGGTCTCCACTTCCTGGGAGCTTCTCAGCAGATGCCTCAGCCATGACTTCACTGAATTCCAGTTGTATGTCTGCAAATCTCTCCTTTTGTATGAATTTCCTTTATCTCTGCAAAGAGGCAGTGAAGTTCGCTTTCTGCAAGGCTCCTTTGATTTCCTCCCAGTGTCTCCAAACATCAACGAAGAACTCTAGGGCAGTCCCATGTGACTCTCAAACAAAATAAAGAAGAATATGCAGTGTAAATCAGAATGGAGTCACTGTATCTTCCCTCCCAACATCTTTTTAAAGGTCTATCGCATGATTAAAAGTTTACTGCATAATTATACGTGGGAAACTGCTCTAAAGCCTTGGAACTTTGGCAAATTCATACTGGAAAGAAAAATAAATGTAATTTAGGTAACAGAAAAATTATTTTAAAAAAATACTGGAATGCAACTCCTCTCATGAGGAGTACAATGAATGTATAAGGTACAAAGAAAAAGGATGACAATGAATTCTTAAAGAATGACATCTTTTGAAAAAAGTGGTCAAAAGCAAGGAACAGAAACAAATGTTGTCTTTAGAGGGTCATTGGTTTGTGAAATCCTTGTGGGACGGAATTGTCCAACCAAAATCTATTACAGAAGCATGGATCTCTTAGGCACCTATAAGTATTTGTCAGTGAGGATGGTTAATAGACAAACCATCTGGTGCCCCTGATATTCACAATTCGATAAGGTCTCTATTGTTATTGCTCAAGAGATTTCTGCTGCATAAACTGACACTTCAGTGTATATGCTGATGGAAAAGGAAGGTCCAAGCCAACTCTGAGAGCATTAAAGTGTGTGTGTGTGTGTGTGTGTGTGTGTGTGTGTGTGTGTGTGTGTGAATGTGTGAGGGGAACAAGGAAACTCATCTCCTTTGACAAATTCACAGTCCTTGGTTAACTTCTCATTAGCAGTCTGCTCACATCTCATTCCCATTAAGAGTATTCCGTTTTCTTTGTCTAAAGTGTTGAGTGGTTATGAATAGTAAGGATAGACTATCTGTAATTATTTTTTAATTATTAATGGTTTTGTTAGATCCTTTCACTTTTACATTACATTTCTGTTAATGTAAGTTAAATCAAAATGTACTTCAGTTTCCAAGCTGTTCCCCAATGTATTTTTCATTCTTTCATAACACTACTTCAGATTTCTATAAGATGTCTGTGAGAAAGCTTGTCTTTCTGGAAACACCCTCCCCATGCTAATAGATTCAGGGACTGTTCTGTTCTGCAAATCCACTAGCCATAGCTTTAGTAATCATGAAATTTCTAAATTCCCAATAGGACTCAACGTCAGAATCACAACACGTACAAAATTCACTTGATATTAGCCAGTATCTTTAAACTGAACACAGGAACATCAACTCCATTCATAACCCCCTCCCATGAAGATCTTTTGGCACTTTATGAATATTAAGATTCTCAATTAACCAGAAACCAAAGGAGAAAATGAGTGAGTCTGAAAGGAACAGATAGATATCAGAGGCAGAAACTAATGTACTGGGTTTGTGGTCTAGCTATATACCTTGAAGAGTAGTGTGGTAGGAACAAATATTCAAGTAGTGTGCCTTAGGAAGATAATGAGAGAGAGAGAGGGAGGGAGGAAGAGGGGGAATTTCCCTGGAGAGATGAAAAAAAAGTCTACCTTTTAATCAATTTTTCCATCACCAGCAGATTGGCACTTTCTGATGGGGCACTGTTCCTTCAGAGAAATGTTCCTGCCTTGTATTTACTAAGGGTCCTGATTTCAGATCTAGTGTTAGGCAACTCACACAAATTAGACTATAGCCCCAGTGAGCAAAAAGAAGAGAAAATGGGTGAGATTAAAAAAAAAGAAAATCTTTTAACTACACAGAACACTGAGCCCCAGGGATTCTTGTACCATTACAGCCGATGACCTCGGAATAAAAAAAAAAAGTTACCAGATCAGCTCTGGGGATAAGGAAGAAGGGGGATCTAGTGCAAGGCAAAATTCCTGGCTGAGATCGGGTGGAGTCACCCCCAAGGAATCGGCGAAGGAAACCAGATCTTAGCCCGAAGTATAAAGTTAACACACACTGCACCGAACACGAACGCTTCGAAAAATGACTGGATAAATTATGCAGAGGGATTTCTGGATTTCTTTCAAGTAATTAAGTTTCGATTTCTTGCATTTATTTTAGTTCCAGGAAGCGCAAGGCGCCATGGACTGCAAAAAGTCTTCATTGATTGTTCCAATGCCTTAAGTTTGATTCCGTGACTGGACTTAACTTTGGGAAGAGGTAAACACACGGACCAGGGAAATTCACTACGACGAAAAATAACAAATCCACTAGCCACAGCTTTAGTAATCATCAGGGAAAGTAAACATAGGGCGCGGAGATGGGCCCGCCTCCCCTTTGCACGGAGAGTGAGGAGGGGAGAAACAGGTGTGAATCTGAGTGAATGTGCGTGAGTGTCAGCACTTGGGTGTTTGCATGCGTGGGTGTAAGAGTGTCTCTGTGTGTGTCCGTGCCTAAGAGTGATTCGCTCCCTGGAGCTCTGGGGAGTAAGGAGTTGGAAACGGAGGACTCACTCTTTCCCTCAGGCGGCTGTTAATTTCTTGGCGCCTGTTGTATTTGCTCCGAAGCTTGGTCGACGCCAGTGCTCGCCCCACTTCGACCTCAGTCAGCCTACCAGTCGGAATCGTGAAGGCGTCTAGGAGCTTTGCTAGCATCCAGCGGGCCTGGGGCTGGCGAGTCCCGCGTTCCCTCTTCCCGGTCAGCCTGCTTTATTTGAAATTCAGCTCCGCGCCTTTCCCTCCACCGGGGGAAGGGGAAGCGTTTGCCACCCTTTTCTACCTCGCCTTTTCTCATCCTCTGGTCCCCTGCCCGGCCGCTGTCCTCAGTCCAGAATTATCTAGAGAGTCCCACTTGGCTTGTCCGGCCACTACAGGGCCCTGGCCCGGGAGTCAGTCTCTTCCTGCCCGCAAAGTACGCGCCGCCGAGCGCCGAAGCTCCCGCTCCATTCGCCCTGCCAGGCGTTGTTGGGAGAGCAGTTGGCGAGCCCTAATTTCGATCCAGGAGAGCCTGGGAACTGCCGGGTGTAGAGGTTTCCGGAGACACTTGCTGAGAGCTTGCAGCCGGAGGCGTGGAGAGTGAGAATTAGCCAGGAAGACGCGGAGGCCAGAGTGCGCCCTCGCGCACGGGCCCTGCCTGGGAGCTTTGGGGGAAAGAAATACTCCTTCCGACCTCTAAGCGAAGGGGGCTTGGGACTCAGAGGGGAGCCAGCAGAGAGAGAAAGTTTAGAGACAAACACAAGAACAGTGGTGGACTTATTGGGAAGAGGAAAGGTGTTTGAGCAAAACGCACCCCTACTCCTCGAAACAGCCCCAGGGCGTAAGAAGTCCAGGGGAGCCTCCTCCCCACCCCTTCCGCGCGGTACCTGGGCTCTCTGGACGCTCCCAGAGGGCTCAGTTTCAGGGCTAATTTCCTCCTCTTTTCTTCCTTGGAACAGCGGAGGCCATGGAGGAGTTTGTGCCCTAAGCTACAGAGTGCAGAGAGAGCTCAGGGGGTCGGCGTCTATTCAGATCCAGAGCAAATTGACCTCGAGAAGCTGGGACGCGGAAGAATCCATCCTTTCTCCCTTCCCTCCCTGAAGCCTTAACAACCCGAGGTCGGGATGGAGCGTGAAAGGAGTCAGATCTCTCTTAAAAAAAAAAATCTTCCTTGTAATCCAACTCAATTCTGTTTGAAATACAGAGAAATCACACTGCCCTTAATGGATTAAAATTTAATAAAACACATTAGGTCCAGTAAAATATGAATGCATTGCTTAAAATTTTAATAGTAAATTAGGTCCCAGATACAGGAGAGGAGACAGTGATTTCTCCTCTCGGGATGGCTGCGGGCTGATTTCGGGGTGGGAGGGGTGCCTACCGCAGGGACCCCGCTGCCAGGGAGCTTGAGTGGAACCTCAAGCGATTCTTTGCCCGCGGGAGGGAAGTTGGTCCCACCTATCGCATCTGGCAGCGTTGGGACAGAAGCTATTGTCAAACAAAGAGGAGAAAAGAAAGGCGCCCCTCTGGTAGTCACACACGTGTGACACACATGTAGTTGATTCATTTTCTATTTCTCTTCTTTCAAAAAAAAAAAAGAAAGAAAGAAAGAAAGAAAATAACTTCTCTGCTTTCAGTTTATTAGGTAGGTCTGAAGGTGGCACAGGCACCGGGGCAGATAAATGGTTGGACATAGAAGTGTATGTGGAGGTCATATGAAGCAGATTCCCAAGGTTAGGCCATTTGCTGCCGTCCCTTGGGTTTATTCTTAACTTTCCTGTTGTTGAGATGGTTTCCGCTACCTGGGGGACTGGAGTCTCACTTCATCGGAAAGCAACTTCCACACTTGCTGGTGCACTTTGCAACACTGGCTGTGGGCAAAACCAAAATGGGTTTTATTGATAATACCGCAAAGAGTTTGGTACTCTGGACACTTCTGGTAAGAGAGATTTCAAGATTGCAAGTCGTGGTGACGAAGGAACAATTGCATTTTCCCTCTCATACAACATGATCATTGCTGTTCATTTTCTTATTGAGTGAGAAAAGGAGAAATCTAACTGTCACCTGGTTTGGTGGGGGGAGTGTGTTTTCTAAGAGGCTGTGAATGCAGGTAAATAAACTCTTGAATTGCTTTACAACTACATAGGAATTTGTTTCACCTTGATAATTAAAGGGCTCCCCCCTTTTTTGATCTGGAATTAAAGATACCATTGAGAAATATCAGAAAGATTTTTAAAAGCTGTATTAAATTAATTCAGTGATGTATAGATTTTAGACACCAGGAAAATATTCTCTTGGGAGTTGTCCTGCTAAAAATAGTTTTAATCACTAAACTTCATATCAAACAAAGTTTGTCCAGTCATTTCAACAGTGCCCTCTTTATTTCATGAATTTATTATACTATCTTATTTACCATATGAAATGGTGACAAGTGTTTAGCATTTTTGAGATCAGTTGTCAGTTGCTATTAAAATCAAGATTAATTCATATTAACGATATGCATTTCTCAATACTCCCAGGTGACAACATACATTAAAACAACTATAGCAAGTAATTAAGCTCAATGAAGGGGGAGGGGACAGGGAGAGGTTCAAAACACCCCCAAATATTTGATTTTGCAATCCAAGTTTAGCTGACTGATGCCACAATAATGCTTGGGAAACTCCTCGGGGTTGCTTTTCACTTTACATCTAATTAGGCACCTAATGAAAGAGAAGAATTTTTCCCCTTGTGGTTTTTTTTCTCCTTGATATTCTTATGCCTTTATTTAAATACATAAACACATTGTTTATGAGGTGCAATACCCAAAAGTTTCTCCTGTGATTCCCTTAGTATTACAATCTGGAAGAACTAGGTAGCTGCACACCTTTGCCTTCCAGTTATTCTCCTCCTCCATCTTACTTTTAGCCCTTTGGTTCTTAAACAGTACAGCTGGAGTATACACCAAAAATATTTTAATGGATTTCTTTTAGGTTTTAGAGTTGCTCAACAGTTTATATTAATTAGATCATCCAAAGCCTTTTGAAGATTAAGCAAATTGGACAACGCTTGTTAATTAAAACACAATTTGAAGTTTGAAATTATATCATTGATGAAGTAGTCTAACTAATATGATGATATGTTAATAGACCAGTGAGACCCAGCAACACTGGAGCTTGGCTTGAACCTCTCCAACGTTTGCACAAAAATCCTCCCTCCTATACCGACATTAATAAAAGATTTCTATAGACTACAGTCTTTCCACGATGACATACAATTTATAGTATACACAATGCATTAGCCCATAGTACTGCTCAATTTTTTCACTATTATGAAAACTAATAAATTCGTCAAGCTGAATTAAGCATACAAATCAGATGAGGCATAGCAGATTACACAGTGAAGCGCACTGTCTCCCGAGCCTAAATGAAATTTCAATCTAATAATTCCTTCCTGGCCCAGTCATAATTTGTTTAGAGATGTTGTTCTACTTCTTTCAAAGCACTATTCGCACTATAATTAAATGATACTCAAGCCTTTAACTTTGATTTATTTCATTTCTCGAAGCTTGAGACAGTGAGAGCTGTACAATGTCACTTAAAAAAAAAAATTTCCTTGAAATTACCCTAGCTGTTGTTGAGGTAGAAATTAANTTAAAAAAAAAAATCTTCCTTGTAATCCAACTCAATTCTGTTTGAAATACAGAGAAATCACACTGCCCTTAATGGATTAAAATTTAATAAAACACATTAGGTCCAGTAAAATATGAATGCATTGCTTAAAATTTTAATAGTAAATTAGGTCCCAGATACAGGAGAGGAGACAGTGATTTCTCCTCTCGGGATGGCTGCGGGCTGATTTCGGGGTGGGAGGGGTGCCTACCGCAGGGACCCCGCTGCCAGGGAGCTTGAGTGGAACCTCAAGCGATTCTTTGCCCGCGGGAGGGAAGTTGGTCCCACCTATCGCATCTGGCAGCGTTGGGACAGAAGCTATTGTCAAACAAAGAGGAGAAAAGAAAGACGCCCCTCTGGTAGTCACACACGTGTGACACACATGTAGTTGATTCATTTTCTATTTCTCTTCTTTCAAAAAAAAAAAAGAAAGAAAGAAAGAAAGAAAGAAAATAACTTCTCTGCTTTCAGTTTATTAGGTAGGTCTGAAGGTGGCACAGGCACCGGGGCAGATAAATGGTTGGACATAGAAGTGTATGTGGAGGTCATATGAAGCAGATTCCCAAGGTTAGGCCATTTGCTGCCGTCCCTTGGGTTTATTCTTAACTTTCCTGTTGTTGAGATGGTTTCCGCTACCTGGGGGACTGGAGTCTCACTTCATCGGAAAGCAACTTCCACACTTGCTGGTGCACTTTGCAACACTGGCTGTGGGCAAAACCAAAATGGGTTTTATTGATAATACCGCAAAGAGTTTGGTACTCTGGACACTTCTGGTAAGAGAGATTTCAAGATTGCAAGTCGTGGTGACGAAGGAACAATTGCATTTTCCCTCTCATACAACATGATCATTGCTGTTCATTTTCTTATTGAGTGAGAAAAGGAGAAATCTAACTGTCACCTGGTTTGGTGGGGGGAGTGTGTTTTCTAAGAGGCTGTGAATGCAGGTAAATAAACTCTTGAATTGCTTTACAACTACATAGGAATTTGTTTCACCTTGATAATTAAAGGGCTCCCCCCTTTTTTGATCTGGAATTAAAGATACCATTGAGAAATATCAGAAAGATTTTTAAAAGCTGTATTAAATTAATTCAGTGATGTATAGATTTTAGACCTGTCTCTTATACACATCTTTTCACTTTTACATTACATTTCTGTTAATGTAAGTTAAATCAAAATGTACTTCAGTTTCCAAGCTGTTCCCCAATGTATTTTTCATTCTTTCATAACACTACTTCAGATTTCTATAAGATGTCTGTGAGAAAGCTTGTCTTTCTGNGAGTTGTCCTGCTAAAAATAGTTTTAATCACTAAACTTCATATCAAACAAAGTTTGTCCAGTCATTTCAACAGTGCCCTCTTTATTTCATGAATTTATTATACTATCTTATTTACCATATGAAATGGTGACAAGTGTTTAGCATTTTTGAGATCAGTTGTCAGTTGCTATTAAAATCAAGATTAATTCATATTAACGATATGCATTTCTCAATACTCCCAGGTGACAACATACATTAAAACAACTATAGCAAGTAATTAAGCTCAATGAAGGGGGAGGGGACAGGGAGAGGTTCAAAACACCCCCAAATATTTGATTTTGCAATCCAAGTTTAGCTGACTGATGCCACAATAATGCTTGGGAAACTCCTCGGGGTTGCTTTTCACTTTACATCTAATTAGGCACCTAATGAAAGAGAAGAATTTTTCCCCTTGTGGTTTTTTTTCTCCTTGATATTCTTATGCCTTTATTTAAATACATAAACACATTGTTTATGAGGTGCAATACCCAAAAGTTTCTCCTGTGATTCCCTTAGTATTACAATCTGGAAGAACTAGGTAGCTGCACACCTTTGCCTTCCAGTTATTCTCCTCCTCCATCTTACTTTTAGCCCTTTGGTTCTTAAACAGTACAGCTGGAGTATACACCAAAAATATTTTAATGGATTTCTTTTAGGTTTTAGAGTTGCTCAACAGTTTATATTAATTAGATCATCCAAAGCCTTTTGAAGATTAAGCAAATTGGACAACCCTTGTTAATTAAAACACAATTTGAAGTTTGAAATTATATCATTGATGAAGTAGTCTAACTAATATGATGATATGTTAATAGACCAGTGAGACCCAGCAACACTGGAGCTTGGCTTGAACCTCTCCAACGTTTGCACAAAAATCCTCCCTCCTATACCGACATTAATAAAAGATTTCTATAGACTACAGTCTTTCCACGATGACATACAATTTATAGTATACACAATGCATTAGCCCATAGTACTGCTCAATTTTTTCACTATTATGAAAACTAATAAATTCGTCAAGCTGAATTAAGCATACAAATCAGATGAGGCATAGCAGATTACACAGTGAAGCGCACTGTCTCCGAGCCTAAATGAAATTTCAATCTAATAATTCCTTCCTGGCCCAGTCATAATTTGTTTAGAGATGTTGTTCTACTTCTTTCAAAGCACTATTCGCACTATAATTAAATGATACTCAAGCCTTTAACTTTGATTTATTTCATTTCTCGAAGCTTGAGACAGTGAGAGCTGTACAATGTCACTTAAAAAAAAAAATTTCCTTGAAATTACCCTAGCTGTTGTTGAGGTAGAAATTAAACACCTAAGCATTTACTTGAACCGACCGGCGCAAGCCACATTCATTCATGTCAACACCTCTCTGCAATCCCGTGTCCAGCCTTCCCTGGGCTTCTTCTCGGGAACACTGCTAGGAGGAATTCCCTTCGGCTACTATTTATTCTTTTCCTCCATTTAAGGGAGGAGGAAGGCAAGCCTCAGAGTTGCAAGGGGGTTAAGCACCATGGACAGAGCCCGTCGCGCGCGGTTGGCTTCAGCTTTCCTAGTTTTGGCGACTCCCGAGGACTGAGTTCCCGACTTGAACCTGCTATCCTGCCCCTCAGAGGTCATGGGTGAACGAGAGACCCCCTACTTGCCACTGCCGCAGGGCTTCCAGGCGCCAACCACTCGAGGGCCCCCCTTCGCCACGCTCCTTGCCACTGTTTTGTCCCAGCGCGCGCCAGAGCCTCTCAGGCCTACCGCCTGCTCTCGCACCTGCTCGCCTTCCCCAGGCACCGCGTGCCTGCACCTGCTCCCAGCCACCCCCGTCCGGCTCGGGCCACCCGCGGGCTCTAGCGTGCAGGTCTCAGGGTCTTCTCACCCTCGCCGGTACCCCGCTCCCTCCGCACTCTGGGGGTGGGGGTGTTGTGTGACAGCAGTCCCCAACACCGAGAGAAGTAGAAGGAAGGTGGGGTGTGTGTGTGCGCGCGTGTGTCTTGTTGTAGGAGAGTGCCTGCTTCTTTTACAACTGGAACTAAGAGTGTGTGTCCACTTCTAATAAAAGTAGTCCGCTCTGGGACAAAAGTGCGAGGGAAGTGTTGGCTAAAAATAGGCTCTCTCTGCACGGAGCGGCTGTGGAAATGAAGATAAGTGGGGCTCGTGCCAGCCCCTGAGGGCGTGTGCGTGTGTGTGTGTGTGTGTGTGTATTCGGGTGGGGAGGACTTTTTGCAGCACATGCGCTCTGTGATCTCTGGCCCTGCCTCTCGTCAGTTGCCCCTTCCTTCTTTGATTGTGGCTAATGAAGAATAATAAATCCAGTAGCAGGGTTTGCCAGTGGATCCGCCCAAGACCTAACTCACACTGAACTGGAGACAGGGAGGAGGAGAAGGAAGATCCGGAGGAAGAGAAAAGAGGGTGGAAAGGAGTGTCTATCGGTGGTAGTACTGGGGGGAGTACCCGGGGGCCTGGTGGGCACCGGGTGGGGGGGAGTCGCATGCGCATAGGCGACGGGAGCCGGCTCCTCCGCCGTCCAATCCGCTGAGAGCAGTGAAAAACCGAGTGTCAGAGAAAGCCCTGCAGCCCTGTCGACCCCAGGTCTCTTCGGCACCAGGCACCCGCCGGGCCGAGGGGGCGCAGAGCCAAGCGCCAACCACTGCGCGTACCAGCCGGAAGCGCAGAGCGGCACGGAGCATCCAGGTCCGCGGCAGGGGCCGCGTTCTCGACACTTTGGTCGCGAGCCAAGGATCGGGGTCACCCGAGCGGCAGGGAGGGTAGGACCGAGCTGGGGGCGGAGGCCTGCAACTTAGCCGTAAGCAGGAGGCGGGGGAGGCAGCCGGATAAGAGGCTTTCGTTAGAGTCTAGGGGGAAACTCAGCCGAGGCCGCTCTGACCCGCAACTTTATTTAGTAGTTTCTTTTCCCGGCGAGGAGCATACTGGGCTCAGGAAGCCGGAGGGGCCGGAGGTCGGCTCTTAGGTAGGAACTGCCCAGCGACTGGAGCGCAGACCTGGCCAGCCCGGTAGAGTTGAGCAGGGGACTGCTGTGAGTGAGTGCTGTGGGGCGCGGGAAGGGACGGCGGCGTCAGCGCGCGGGCGGGGTCAGGAAGGGGAGGCGGAGGGCGCGGGGAGGGAGCGGCGGGGGAGATNAGACTCTTCAGAGTCCCTTGGACAGCAAGGAGATCCAATCAGTCCATTCTGAAGGAGATCAGCCCTGGGATTTCTTTGGAAGGAATGATGCTGAAGCTGAAACTCCAGTAATTTGGCCACCTCATGCGATGAGTTGACTCACTGAAAAAGACTCTGATGCTGGGAAGTATTGGGGGCAGGAGGAGAAGGGGATGACAGAGGATGAGATGGCTGGATGGCATCACGGACTCAATAAGCGTGAGTCTGAGTGAACTCTGGGAGATGGTGATGGACAGGGAGGCCTGGCGTGCTGTGATTCATGAGGTCACAAAGTGTCGGACACGACTGAGCAACTGAACTGAACTGAACTGAAACTATGGTGGAACTAATGAAGATAATGGTGACTGTCAGTAATGCCTAGTGGCTCTCTGCTCTCGCTCCTTCAAAAGATCATTATTGCGTGTATTCTACACTCAGTGCCCCCAACCCTGCAGCAGGCCCCTGCCAACGCCAGTGCTGGAGACTCCTGGACACTCACAGGCAAGTCTGGGTCAGTCTGTTGTGTGGACACAAGCAAAATCAAAACAGTGCAACAAAAGTAAAGTGCAGTAAATTGACCTGGTGAACAAAGGAAATAAAAAATTATATCTGCCAGTTAAGAACAAAACTAACTAAAGCACAAACTGGAAAACAAAATTAAAGCAAGCTTCCAGGTGGGGAATAAAGCAATGAAAACAAAACTAAGAAATATGTTGAGCAGGAAGGAAAGAAAGAAATGAAAGAATAGATATGCAAAGTTAAATAGAGGTAGTTAAAGAAGATTTCTACTCATTAAAGGTGAAGTACAAGGGGAAAAGAACAATAGGAAAAGCAAACAAAGGAATAAATATAGAAAAAAATAGTAGGTTTAAAAAATTAAAATTAAAAAAAGAGAAAAGAAAAAGAAGAAAGAAAAAACAAAAAAGGAAAACTCCACAGAACTGCAAAAGCCCAACCCAGAGGTGGAGGTTTATGATAACAATAAAAAATGTGACTGAGGGAACAAAAAGCTCAAAAGTTTAATTAGATTTCATAGTGACAATAAAATTGACAACTACAACAGAGAGGGGAAAACAAAAAAAAAAAAGAAAAAAAGGGAAACAATCTGAAAGAATCTACAGAACAAGTCAAAACATCAGAATAATAAATGTTTTTCTTGGGTCACTGCTGTAAGGGTTCTTTCCCTTGCTGGAAGTCACAGTCCACCTCACCTCCCTAAAATGCCCTTGACACCGTGCTGATCTCTGGACCTGCTGTGGGGGCAGCTCAGACTCTAATCTGGTTTTACTTCCGTGTGTTCTTGCCTCCCATGCCCACAGCTATCAGAGCTAGTGCCTTTTCTTTTGTGGGAGCTCTCAGTGCCTTTTTATATATTCCATAGACACAGAGTCTGCCTAGTTGGTCATGTCGATTTCATCTGTAGCTTGTACAGGTGGTAGGAAGGTTTTGGGTCTTCTTCCTTAGCCACACTGCCCCTGGGGTTCAACTGTGGTTTTATTTCTACGTCTGCATGTGGGTTGTCCATATGGGGTTTGCTCCTGAGGCTGCCCTGGAGGGCTTGGCTCTGCCCCAGTGAGGGCCAGGTGTGGAGGTGCTGCAGGTGCTTGGGTCACAGAGGTTCTGGTACTCACAGGGGTTCTGATAACACCAGGTACTCAGGGGAGTTGGCAGTTAGGGCAGCAGGAAATATAGTGCTCTAGAAGGGTATGGCAACCAGTATTGGCCAATACGCTCCAGTATTCTTGCCTGGAGAACCCCCTTGACAGAGAAGCCTGTCCGGCCACAGTCTACAGGGTCGCAAAGAGTCAGACACGACTGAAGCGACCCTGCGTGCATAGANGTGCTCTAGAAGGGTATGGCAACCAGTATTGGCCAATACGCTCCAGTATTCTTGCCTGGAGAACCCCCTTGACAGAGAAGCCTGTCCGGCCACAGTCTACAGGGTCGCAAAGAGTCAGACACGACTGAAGCGACCCTGCGTGCATAGACCCAAGACTTTTTTTTTGCCTGTGGCAGCTCTGCCCCAGTGAGGGTTGAGCGTGAAGGTGGCACAGCTGCTTGGCTTGCGGGGACGCTGGTGGTGCCAAGTGTACAGGAACACGGACTGCCTGCGCCGCAGGAGTTACGGCCCTATCAGAGTCTTTTTTCGAGCCTCTTGTAGCTGGTGATCAGAAGGCCCCTTTGGCCAGTCTTTCTCCATAGCTTCAACCATTGGGGCACTTAGAGGGCTCTCTTGCCTGGGGTCCTTCTCTGTTGTTCGATGCACCAGGCACATAGAGGGGCCCTCCTGGCTGGGGTCCTACTCTGTAGATTGGCATGTCAGGCACTTAAAGGAGCACCCTGGGTGGGATCCTACTCTGTAGTTCAGTGTGTCAGGCGTTTGACGGGCCAGCCTCTTTATTGCTTAGCTCCGGATGCTGGCATGTGGGGAGAGAGGGGCTATGGTGATGGCCCTACCCCTTACACGTGACTCAGCGTATCACCTTGCCTCCATGGCTGCCTGGCTTTCCTCCACAGGCATTCCCCACCAATCTCCTCCCTCACATCCCCTCCATCCGTCTCTCTACTGTCAGCAGCAGCCCTCGCCCTGGGATTGCTCCCCAATTCCTAAAGTCCAACTTCTAGCCGCTGCACCTTCTAGGGAACCTGTGTCCCTGTCCAGGTATGCATGGCTGTGGCAAAGACTGATTCTCATTTCATTTAGGCTGCCACAGATTAGCTGCTTCATTCTCAACCTTAAATGTTTCTCGTTTGACTTAGACAATTCCCCCGCTGTGGGGATCAGACCCCTGCTTCAGTTCGCCCACCCGCCGAGGGCAAGTCCAGTCCCACTAACATTCCTGTTTCCCCCCCTAGTTCCTTCATCCTATCGAGTTTTGCGTGGTTCTATATGTTCTTTTCCACTGGTCAGGTACTCCTGTCTGCTCTCAGCTGGTGTTTTGCGTGCACTTCTGTTTCTGAAAGTGTATTCCTGATGTATCCATGGAGAGAGATGTACTCCATGTCGACCTACTCCTCCAGCATCTTGTCCTTGCCATCTTATGTTTTTTGAGAAAATTAAAGATAAATCACATTCTACCACTCTAGAGGTGGATGTAAGTCTTGGCTTAAGTACTAAAACACTAGGATTTTTATTTGTTTATTTGGCTGTGCCATACAGCATGTGGGATCCTAGTTCCCTGACCAGGGGTGGAATCTGAGTTCCGTGCAGTGGAAGCATGGAGTCTTAACCACTGGGCCACTAGAGAAGTCCCCAATGCTAGGATTTAAGCAGCCCAGCAGAACTGGTGAGGCAACCACACAGGCTTCTAGCAAAACCAGGTATCAGAAACAGGAATCTAGGAGGTCAATAACCAGGGAATAAGAAACTAGTTTGGATGTTCCAGCTAGGCAGGAGTTCAACATGCAAAGAATGAAGAGAGCTCAGAATATGACACTGTCAACATATGCAGAGAATGGAAATGAATAGAGTGATTTTCTCTAGTTTCTTTTATACTTTTGGGGCTTTATACATGAACCTATGGTTGAAGGTACATTCTGGGAGTAATTACCTCTTAGGGAATTCTGTGATTATGGTTTGAGTTCAGTATGAGATCTTCTTTTCTCCATTACATGATTTTTTTTGTTTAAACCAAGATTCCTGGGATTACTATATTAATGAATACATTGAACATTAAAACCATTGGTTTAATAAATTTTGTTTCAGATATTTTGAGAGATGCTGAGGATAAAAGACATATTTTACCTTTGAAAAGTTCATGCATCTAGGGAGAGAGACACCTGAAGAAAATGAGGAGCAAATGGTGAGAGTGGTTAAGTCCCATGTGCTTTGGCAGGAGGGAAGCTGAGACAGCAACTACGTGTCAGCAGACGGTGGTTTAAAGGACTTAAGGGACGTTCCTGGTGATCCAGTGGTTAAGACTCTGAGTGTGCACTGCAGGGGGCGCAGGTTTGGTGTCTGATCAGGGAACTTAGAGAAGATTGCACGTGTCATAGCTGATTCATGTTGTTGTACAGCAGAAACTAACACAACATTGTAAAGCAATTATACTCCACTTAAAAATAAAAAATACATAAAATAAAAACATTTTATTTTATAAATTAAAATATATTGAATCACTATCATAAATCTATATTTGTACAATATTGTACATCAACTATACTTTTATAAAAATATAAAACAGGTTACTTTTGTACAAATGTATAAATTTACTAGAAATCGAGGATCTGTATACTGACAATGGGTGAATTGTATATAAGTCACATCTCAATAAAGTTATTAACAGTGAAAGACAGAAAGAAAACCAAAAAAAAGATCCCACATGCCCCATGGCATGGTCAAAACAAAAATAAAGAAAGAACAGATAGTGGTTTATACCAGCCATCCCCTTCACCTCTGCAACTCACACCTTGAACTAACACAGGCAGAATGAAGAATTTCTTTTCTTTGGGGCCTATTTTGGCTCACATGAAATGATATTATTTGTTAAGGTCAAGTCGAGAAATGAGATAACCATCATGGAGGTTCAGAAAAGCTTCCATTTCACCATTGAACTTTGCCTGCCTTTGTCATTTCAACTAACATACATTTTGATACATACATTTGCTCAAGAATTTTAGATTTATGCACATTTACTGTCTTGGCTCAGGGAAAATAATACTCCATAAACTACACCTAGATAATTCCATTTTGGTTTCTAGAGAGCAGAATAGTAGAAGTAGGAAAGATTTTCCTGTCTTTATTTTACAAAAACAGTGTGATTTTATTTTTAAATCAATGCAGTTTTGAGAAATTTAGTAGGTCACCTACTGGACAGAGTTTCTTTTCCTCTCTTTGTGTGGGACAGGATGATTATATTTTTAGGCTATAGCATATTCAGAAGCAGAGACATTACTTTGCCAACAAAGGTCCATCTAGTCAAGGCTATGGTTTTTCCTGTGGACATGTATGGATGTGAGAGTTGGACTGTGAAGAAAGCTGAGCACCGAAGAATTGATGCTTTTGAACTGTGGTGTTGGAGAAGACTCTTGAGAGTCCCTTGGACTGCAAGGAGATCCAACAAGTCCATTCTAAAGGAGATCAGCCCTGGGATTTCTTTGGAAGGAATGATGCTAAAGCTGAAACTCCAGTACTCTGGCCACCTCATGTGAAGAGTTGACTCACTGGAAAAGACTCTGATGCTGGGAGGGATTGGGGGCAGGAGGAGAAGAGGACAACGGAGGATGAAATGGCTGGATGGCATCACCGACTTGACGGACGTGAGTTTGAGTGAACTCCGGGAGTTGGTGATGGACAGGGAGGCCTGGCGTGCTGCGATTCATGGGGTCGCAAAGAGTCGGACACGACTGAGCAACTGAACTGAACTGAACTGCTTCAAAGGCATTTCACTTTTATTATTTGCAAAACATGTCAGTTCAATGTTTAGGGGAAATGTTTTGGGGAGAGAAGCAGTCACTCCATGCTTTAATGGCTATGGACTTGAAGAGTGGTGGTGTTTGAGATGAGAAGCACATACTGCCAATACATTTAAGAGAATGCTAGCTTGTTAGTCAGCATCAGTTCTCTATTATGAATCTATTTCTGTTCACTTTTAACATATGATAATCTGGCCACTCTGTAATAATCAGAGCCCCGCACTCCCCAGCAGCTGGGAGCTGGCTTTGGCCACCTTGACTGCCCCCCAGGACTTGGCTGGAAGCCAGGCCACAAGGAAAGGCCGCGTGGAAGTCTGGTGAGGAGCATTAGTTAAGCTTTTAATTAACTCACTCTTTCCTGTTGCAGAGACGTACAGAGACTCAAATTTTCAGTTATCCTTCAAATGCTCAACAAGCCCACTTATTGAAGTAAGCGGCAACAGTTTACTGAGCTTGAAGTGTGAGAGTACAGAGGTATTTTGTTTTTATTCAGTCGCTGAGTCGTGTCCAATTATTTGTGACCCCATGGACTGCAACACACCAGGCTTCCCTGTCCTGCACTACCTCCTGGAGTATGCTCAAAGTCATCTCCACTGAGTCGGTGATGCCATCCAACCATCTCATCCTCTGTTGCTGCTTCTCCTCCTGCCTTCAGTGTTTCCCAGCATCAGGATCTTTTCCAGTGAGTCAGCTCTTCACATCAGGTGGCCAAAGTATTGGAACTTCAGCTTCAGCATCAGTCCTTCCAATAAATATTCAGGGTTGATTTCCTTTAAGATTGACTGGTTCGATCTCTTTGCAGTCCCAGGAACTCTCAAGGGTCTCTCTAGCACCACAATAACAAGGCTTTAAAGAATTTGTATAGAATTAGTATAGAGATGAGAATAGAGACCTAGGAACTATTGTATAGAGACCCAGGAACCTGCAAGAATTTGTTTAGAGATGAGAGATCTGAGGCACCTCAAGGAGCTGGGAGCTCTGTTCCAGTTATGGTAGCCACCCTTCTGGGCATAGGAAGCAGATGTGGCATTTATCAAAGTAATATGACATTTGAACACATTCCACTTACATATTTGTATGCAGCTAATGGCAACCCACTCCAGTATTCTTGCCTGGAGAGTCCCAGGGATGGGGGAGCCTGGTGAGCTGCCGTCTATGGGGTCGCATAGAGTTGGACACAACTGAAGCGACTTAGCAGCAGCAGCAGCAACCTGAGTTTATCCAGACATTGTTCATTTATACCTGTAGACTATTGCCCTGGCAGGTTCCTCAGTCTGGACATGTTGTCTATACAAAGCTCCTTTTAAATCCTCCAATTCTTATAGATTACAAATTTTGAGTGGTCATTTACTCAGGTGGCCCCTGTCTCTGAAATCAACTTTTACATTTTTGAAAATAAGAACTGTTTATTGTTCTCACATAATAGGCGAAGTCCTGAGAAAGGGCATTCTAAAGTTGGTTCATCCAAAGTGTCATAGACATAGATAGAGTACCATGTGTAAAATAGATAGCTGGTGGGAAGTTACTGTTTAGCACAAGGAGCTTAGCTCAGTGCTCTGTGATTACCTAGAGTGGGATGGGGTTGTGGGAGGGAGGCTCAAGAAGGAGGGGATATATGTATACATAAGAGCTGATTCATGTTGTGGTACAGCAGAAACTAACACACTGTAAAGCAATTATCCTCCAACTAATATATATAAAGCTGGTTCATCTGATGTGAATGCAAAATGTTATGCCTACTGCTTAGTGCGTCGTCAAGCACCATCTACAGAGTAGAATTGGTCATTTGCCCCTCAGGCTCATTAATGCATGCAGCCCAGCCCTAAATGTGGGTAAGAAAGGCGGGATTAAGACTCAGCAGCTAAGTCAACTGCCTAAGACTTTTGTATTCTGTTGGGAGGTTGGGGAAGAAGCTGAGAAGCAAAAGTGTGTCTTATAAAGATAATTTGATCTCTGTTGTCTGGGAATTTTAGTACATATTACATATGATATAAGGGATGATAAAAGCTGACTTCCCTGGTTGTATTTTTCAAATTCAAATGATATTTTTAACTAAGCTTTTGGTTTTCAAATGCTCTTCCCATGTTACCTAAAGGTTAAGAACTTTTTTCTCTTCTTTCTTCACTTCTTCCCCAGTTCCTCTCTGTCCCTAATCATCTGATTCCCCATATTCAATCTCTCCCTCAAAGCTCTCTTCCATCTTTTTCTTAGAAGAGATTTTATCTGAAATCTATTTTATATTAGAGTGGGTATTTAAATTTTAATCATCTAGCTAAATTTTAATAGCCGAACTTTTTCTGGGAAAATGTTAAGGGAAAGTGATTCTCTTTGTTTTTAATACTAGCAGTTTGAGTTTAGACTTGAGCTTAAAGTCTTAGTATATATAAGAAGCACATTGGTCAACTGAAGTTTCAGATTCATGCTGTGAGAAAGACCCAAGGGAAACAGAACTAGCAAGCACTAACAAAAGAGGTTGGATTTCCTATGCCCTATGTTTTGAAGCACAGTAGCTAAAGCTTTGTAAAAAGACTTCCATAGGATGTGTGTGCATGTTAGTCACTCAGTCATGCCTGATACTTTGTGACCCCAGGGACTGTAGTTCACCAGTCTTTGTTCATGGGATTTCCCAGGCAAGAATACTGGAGTGGGTAGATATTCCCTTCTCCAGGGGATCTTCCTGACACAGGGACCAAACCCAGGTCTCCTGCGTTGCAGGTAGATTCTTTACCATCTGAGTCACCAGGGAAGCCCTCCATAGAATAATAAAATGTTATAATCAAAAGAAGTGTGAGAGATGATTTAGTCCAAACTGCTCATAGTACAGGAACAAAGAGATGAAGTGACTTGTCTGACATCACATGGCAAGTTAGCAATGGTTAAATTCCTGTAGAAGGATCCTTTATTATGTGCCATTTAGTCAGATAATGACCTCATAGGAAATTAGGGTAACATAAAAGCAAAATAAATTGTTACCAATATCAATCACTGTATTTGCACCATCATTACAATGATTTTCAAAGCAGTTTTTCATTTTGCTGACTGTGAGGCTGACCTTGGGGAGACTAGAGGTGTGTCTATGCTGTCTCAGCAGCATCAGTAGGAAAGGACAGTTGTTGTGTATGCCTCTGTCTCTGAAAGTGTCTCTTCCTGTCTTGCCTTGTTGATCTCTTGACTAGAAAATACTTAAAAAAATTTTTTTTGTTTTGAGTGTGTCTATTTTTATATTTATTTATTTACGGCTGTGCTAGACCTTTGTTGCTGCATGTGGACTTTCTCTGGTTGCCGTGCATGGGCTTCTCATAGTGGTGGCTTCTCTTGTGGAGCACAGGCTCAACGGCGGGTGGGCTCAGTAGTGGTGGACACCAGGCTTAATTGCCCCAAGGCATGTGGAATCTTCCCAGACCAGGAGTAGAACCCGTGTCCCCTACATTAGCAGGCAGATTCTAAACCACCGACTACCAGGGAAGTCCTAGAAGATAATTCTTTTTTTTTAATTTAATTTTAGTTTTAACTGGAAGACAATTGCTTTACAGTATTGTGATGGCTTCTGTCATACATCAGCATGAATCAACCGCAGGTAAACCTATGTTCCCTCCTTCTTAAACCTCCCTCCCCATTTCACCCCTCTAGGTTATCACTGCTGCTGCTAAGTCGCTTCAGTCGTGTCCAACTCTGTGCGACCCCATAGACGGCAGCCCACTAGGCTCCTCTGTCTCTGGGATTCTCCAGGCAAGAATACTGGAATGGGGGTCCATTGCCTTCTTCAGTGCATGAAAGTGAAAAGCGAAAGTGAAGTCGCTCAGTCACGATGACTCTTAGCGACTCCATGGACTGCAGCCCACCAGGCTCCTCCGTCCATGGGACTTTCCAGGCAAGAGCACTGGAGTGGGGTGCCATTGCCTTCTCCCTAGGTTATCACAGAGCACTGCTGTGGGTTCCCTGCATCATACAGCAAATTCCCACTGGCTCTCTGTTCTACATATGGTGACGTATATGCTCCAGTACTACTCTATCCCATCCTCTCCCTCCCCTACTGTGACCCTGAGTCTGTTCTTTGTGTCTGCTCTCCTATGCTGCCCTGCAAATAGGATTATCAGTTCTATCTTAGAAGATGTTCTTAAAGACATTCTTTATTCTCCTTTGTAGACACTTGAAGAGTGCTGTGAATTACATGCTGCGTGGGACATATGAAGTGCTGTATGTTAGGCATCCCTGTGCGTTCTTATGGTAAGAGGACCTGCGTTGTGTTGAGTGATCTCACCTCATGATATGATTGATGTCACTTGTGTCCATCTCTTTGGGACTCCAGGGACTATATCCCATCAGGCTCTGTTCCCGGCATTCTCCAGGCAAGAGTGGGTAGCCACGCCTTTCTCCAGGGTATTTTCCCATCCCTGAGATTAAACCCACATCTCCTGCATTGCAGGCAGATTCTTTACCATCTGAGCCAGCAGGGAAGCCCCAGCCTACCCTCCTAGGTTGTAGCAATTGATCTAATGGGACATGTGACCCAAGCTAGTCCAGTGAGACTTCATTCCTTGAGTTTTTGTATATTGAAAGTTGAGATATTCTGTTCTTTGGGGTTTCTAAACTGTGATGATGTCACTTGGAGATGTGTGAAAGGTAAGAGACGTGAGGAGAGGAGAGAAAGGGATGGGGAAGAGAAATAGAAGAACAGAGGAGAATGGAGTGAGTTGAGTTCCTTAATTCCATGATTTCTGAGGTTAATGGCATCCATATCTTCCCTAGTTACATCAGCCAGTAACTCCTTTTATGTGGTTAAGTTAATCTGAGTAGGATATCTTTGACTTGTCTCTGAAAGAGTCCTAGTATACATCTCCACTTTTTTTTTTTCCTATAGTTACAGTTTAAACTAAAAGTCTATAGTGTAAATTTCCTCCTCTGCCTTCCTCTGATGCTAAGTGTCAGTCATTATCAGTGTTAGTATTAATTACAATTGATGTCCATGACTAAATTAAAAGTGCTGAATTGGTCAACATTTGAATCCAGATTAGTGACAGCAAAAGTAAATACACTTTGATGAATAAACAAAGTGTTAAATGAGTATTAAAAGTTTATAGGACATTTATTCTTCACCTTGAATTTACTGTGATAAGTTTGTTACTTTTTCTGTCTGTGTTCCTCTCTAAACTGTCTATTCTCAGGTAGAAAAATTACAGTAAAATATTAATTTTTTGCCTTCATTAAATTCTTGGTCTGTTCATGAAAAATCTTATATTTATTTCCTTTAGAGTACCCAATATATTTCTTAGTATTTGTAATGTTTGAATTGTATCTGGGACCATGTTTGAGGGTAAATTATGTCCATTCCAGATGTCTTGAGTTGCTCCCAATGTGGGCTGGTTGATACATATTACTGATCTGAAACATTCCTAAAAGACTTCGACCATAAGGTAGGTGTGAGGTCTCTAGAGGAAAAGGTAGGAGGGGTTTGCTTACGACTGCAGTTTCTCAAAGCCTTTAAAATGCGCAATCCACCTAAAGAAACTGTGAAAGGTAGCATTTCTCAAACATTTTTCTAACCATGGGGCACATGTTTCATCATCAACTTTGTGTCTGCTCCTGGAAGTGTAGTAATGAACAAGGTAAAATGTTTCTCTGCTTTCACTGAATTTGTAGAACTTACTGTGGCTAGGTTATTTGCCTTGCTGGAACAAGAGTATAAATGAGCAGCTAAATATTACATGCCTGTACACTCAAAAGCTATTCGTTGAGCTAACAAATTATTAAAATGTGTTCAGTGTTCTTACCTTGATGGACATACCTGCAAAATGACCTGGAATGCAGACTTTCATTTAGAATTTTTGGGTTTCTTGGCATTTGGTGCCCTGCCTGGCTCTCTGCTTCTGAGTCTCTTTCCCACTCCAGGGGAAGTTTTGCTGGCACGTGTTTTTCATCCTAAATCTACCCTCCTGGTCCTGCGGAAGAAAGAGCAGTGAGGGTGGTGGGGACTGCCCAGGGCAGAGGCCCCGAGCTGGGTTCTAAGTACTGCTTCTCACTGTATCAGCTCTGGGCACCTGTGTTCTGAGGGATGTGCTTTTGGAACCTGATTGAGTTCATCATTTTGTGACAACCTTGAGAAGATTATGCCTAGAATTTTTGTTTTGTGGATTTGTTTTTTTTTCATGCCATAGAATTCTGACTTAAATATAGTGCTATCTTTTGTGACAAGATGCAGGTTAGAATGTTGAAATAGTTCCTATAACTCTGGAATTATAGTAAATGAATTCACCTGTTTTCCAGAAGTCAGATTTAAACTATAACATATTTCTTCTTAAGCCTAGAAGTACTTGATAAAAGCTTCTGAACCTCAAAGGCCTGCTCAGAGCACACTGGGTTCTATAAGAGAAGCTGAGCACTACCAGCTTCGCCTAGTGTTTGAAAAGGGGCAGCGTGTACTGTTAGGAAGCTGAATTAACAGCAGTTAGCGAGAAAGCAGAGGAATGCAAAAAGCTGACAGAGAAACGATAGAAGCACGGCCTTGCCATCAGTGGCATGCAGTGTGTAGGGATGGACGGCCTTACACCTCGCAGTCCTTGCCTCATAGGACTTCACATGAGTCTCCAACAGACTTAAAGAGTGAAATTACTTTTATAATACTCTTCATTTAAAAAATGATATTGTGGTGCAGTGGACTATTTGTACATATTTAGAGTGGAAAAACACTGCTTTGCAATAAGCGCTTCTGTTATTAGTAACATTTACCTACGTGGAATATCTAACAAGCGAGTGTTAGTTGTTCAGTCGTGTCCAACCCTTTGAGACCCCATGGACTGTAGCCCGCCAGGCTCCTGTGTCCATGGAATTCTCCAGGCAAGAATACTGGGGTGGGTAGCCAGTCTCTTCTCCAGGGGATCTTCTCGACCCAGGGATTGAACCCAGGGATCGAACCCAGGTCTCCTGCATTGCGGGCAGATTCTTTACCATCTGAGCCAGCAGGAAAGCCTGGGATATCTAACAAGGATATTAATGTATTTAGTAGTTGCTGAAAACTTAATGGATTAATGGTGTTCACCAGCATAAGAATTATCAATCTTACACTTAAAATCCTGCACAGCATGACTTGTTTATCTTTGAAAGGAGGCTGTACTTTTTCAGCATTCTCCTACCCATACTGCATGGAAGTCCTTTGGAGACAAGTGTTTATCTCCTCACTAAAGAACGTACTAGGAAGAACTCAGATCACCCTGGTAAAGCTTGCTTTTACGCTTGATGGGAGAATATTCCTGCCCACTAACAGACCAGTTTTGAGGGAGCTAGAGCAGTGTTTGTTGAAGAATATTGACTAGCTGGATCATTGCTTATTGGATTTGATTAATGTCTTCCTTCATTTTCTTTAGACATTTCCTGAAATCACTTTGTGATCTTCCCCTGGCAAAATGTTTATTTGCCAGTGAATTCAGTGGACGAGCACGGAGAACAATGAATGCTGGTATTACGTATGTACCATGACTGTAAGTTGTTGATAGACATTGGCTATGACCATACTGTGCCAGACTTTTTTGTTCTTTGCAGTTGAGCTTCAGAGACAGAAACTATGCTTGATTGCACAATATCTCCCATAGAAATTATAAGGAGAATGCCATGCTCTAACTGTGCTTATTTACACAGAACACCCCAGCTCCCTGTTTCCCCTCTGGCTTTTCTTAAACAAGCAATTTATTCGCAACAGTTTTAAATGTAAAATCAATATTTCTAATAAACTAGTTTTACATTTTTCATCTTTATGAATGGACAAGTATTAGAAGAGAATCCAACTGTGCTTAAGTTGGAGGACGAGGCTATCGATCAAACATATTTTAGGGGCATCTGTGAAAATGAAGTATTTCTGTTTATCTTTAAACACAGAAATAAATGTGAGTGGACATATACTGTAACTTGTATCACTAACTAGATATTAAGTAAATTTGGTTTCTGTAGAATAAAGTAGATTGATTGGTGTCAAATTAGAAAAATGATCGCTTGTCTGTGGAACATTAAAAAAAAAGGTATGTGAACTTATCTCCAAAGCACAAACATAGAAGACAAATGTACAGTAGGGGAGTATCATAGGGGAGGGAGAAGAGGGGTGAGGGATAAATTAGGAGGATGAGGGTAACAGATACACAACTAGATATAAAACAGATAACCAACAGGGACCTACTGTATAGCACAGAGAACTGTACTCAATATTTTGTAGTAACTTATAAGGGAAGAGAATCTGAAGAAGAATATATATATTTTCTGAATAGCTGTGCAGTATACCTGAAAATAACACAGTACTGTAAAACAACTATACTTCAAGTAAAAAATAATTTAAAAAATTAATGCATTTGGTGGCTTGAAAATAATAAGCACTTTGCTCTTTTAAAATTGGTAAAGAGTTCTTCAGTGATGGGGTCTTCAGTAGATCTCAGGTAGAGCAAATTTGCTTTGGGGGTTGGGGAGTTTATAAACATTTCTGAGGTTGCTCAAAGTGCTTATACTGAGATACTATTGAAATTATTTTCCATTAATTTAGGGAAGAGGGATGATGAGTTTTTGAAATTACTGAAAATCACATACATATTTATTGTAGAAAATACATTCTTATTGCAGAAAACTCACAAAATACAAATAAGTAAACAAAAATAAGTAAATTAACAAAAAATCATAGAAATGAATATCATTAATATTTTGCTCTATTATATCTGTTTATAAAAAGATTTTATTAGGCTTTTATTATTTTGCTATGAGTTAGCATAGTTATGTTTCACATAACTTTTGCGAAACAAAAATTAAAATCTATGAAAGGATATATCTCCAAGTCTAGCTTTCATTCATGTCTCTGTTTTCTTGATAACTCAGATCTGCTTTTATTACATTTGTGTGTATCCTTCCACTGTTTTTTAAAATAAAAAAAACTTAAAAGATATTATTTTTTAGAGCAGTTTTAGATTGGCAGGGAAATTGAGAGAAAGATACAGAGATTTTGGTACCCCTGTGTCCACTCACATGCGTAACCTCCCCCATTATCAATATCCCTCACCAGAGGAATACATTTGTTACAATGGATGAACCTATATTGACACATCATTATCACCCAAAGTCTTTTGTTTATATCAGGGGTTATTCTTGGTGTTGTATATTCTGTGGGCTTGTACAAATTTCTAATGAGGCCAATCCACCATTATTATATCACACAGGGTATTTTCACTGCCTAAAGAATCTTCTATGCCCTGCCTTTTCATCCCTCTCCCCACCCTTAACCCCTGGCAATACTGTTCCCATGGTTTTTTCTTTTCCAGAATGTCACACATTTGGACTTTTGCAGTGTATGACCTTTTCACATTGACTTCTTTCCCTTAGTAATATGCATTTAATATCATTCCATGTCTTTTCATGGCTTGATAGTTTGTTTCTTTTTAGTACCGAATAATATTCCACTGTCTGGATGTGCCATGGTTTATTATCCATTTACCTACTGAAGGACATTATGCTTGCTTCCAAGTTTTGGTAGTTATGAATAAAGCTGCTATAAATACTTATGTGCAGGTTTTTGTGTGGACGTAAGTTTGCAACTCCTTTGTATAAATTACCAAGAGGTGTAATTGCTGGATGGTATGACAAAGAATATGTTTAGTTTTATAGGCAGCAGCCAAGTCTCTTCCAAAATGGCTGTGCCATTTTCTAGTCCCATCAACAATATACAAGAATTCCTGTTGCTCCACACCTACACAGACATTTACTGTCATTTTTCTGGATTTTGGCCAAGAATGACCAAACAGTTACATTAGTATCTCATTTGCATTTTTTCTGATGACAAACGATGTGTAACATCTTTTTCATGTTTATTTTCCTTCTGTTTTTCTTTGGTGAGGTATCTCTTTGATTTCTGGTCCATTTAAAAATTATGCTTTTTTTTTTTTTACTGTTGAGTTTTAAAAGTTCTCTCTATATTTTGGGTAACAGTCCTTTGTCAGATGTGTATTTTGCAAATATTCTGTCCCAGTCCATGACTTCTCATTTTCTTGGTGTTGTCGTTTGCAGAGCAGACGTTTTCAATTTTAGTAAGCTCTGCTTTTCAGTTCTTTCTTTCATGGATCATGCCTTTGCTACTGTATCTAAAAAGTCATCATCATACTCCAGGTCATATAGGTTCTCTCCTATGTTATGTTCTAGAAATAAGTTTTTTGCATTTTATATTTAGCTCTATAATCCATTTTGAGTTAATTTTTGTGAATTTGGCTGTGAATTTGGGTCTAGATTAATTTTTTTGCATGTGGGTGTCCAATTGGTCTAGCACCTTTGTTGAAAATATGACTTTTGCTCCATCGTATTGCCTTTGCCCCTTTGTTAGAGATCTGTTGACTGTATTTGTATGGGTTTATTTCCTATTTATATCAATACTTTTTATGCCTTAAATAATTTTATTTTTATTCTTTTATTCGGAATTCACCAAGAAGTCTACTTTGTCCAAGTCTATTCTCAAGCAGTGCTGTCGCCATGGGGGGAATACATGAAATGTGGGCTGTGGCTCTGTGTGGTGTTTCTTGAGAGGCTGCTATGAAGTTTTATAAGTGACAGTGCATGCTTGCTAAGTTGATTCAGTCGTGTCCAACTCTTTGCAGCCCTATGGACCATAGCCCACAAGGCTCCTCTGTCCATAGGATTTTCCAGGCAAGAGTACTGGAGTGGGTTACTTTGCCCTTCTCCAGCTGATCTTCCCAACCCAGAGATTGAAGCTGCGTCTCTTATGTCTCCTGCATTGGCAGGCAGATTCTTTACCACTAGCACCACATGCGAAGCCCAGCAAGTGGCAGAGGGTTATGGATAAGAAGTCATCGTTATCAACAAGGACAAGAACAACCATCAGGTGATCTATTGAGCATCTTTACATTCCATCTCTGTTTTTGTATCTGGGAAAATTTAAAGTTTGGAGATAGAGAATTTCTGTATTATTTGTGTGGATATGGGATAAGGTTCTGTCTAGGAGATGGATGTTTGGTTACATACTTCCTTTTGGGGATGCACTGTAGTTTGTTGTTAACTAAAATATTCGGCCAATATTTTTGTCTTTGGTTCAGGCTAAGGCTTTTGGAAGGATGAATCGATGAATGTCTACTTCAGTTGTCATCCCTAAACATTCAGCAGTGTGGTCATGTAAGTTACTACCACGTTGAATCAGCAAAGCAATGCCAACAACATGAACAAGGCATAGAATTCAGATTTACTGCCACTACCTGGATCAATCCTAAAGGAAATCAACCCTGAATATTCACTGGTAGGAAAGATGCTGAAGTTGAAGCTCCAGTACTTTGGCTACTTGATGTGAAGAACCAGCTCATTAGAAAAGACCCTGATGTTGGGAAAGATAGAAGGCAGGAGGAGAAGGGGACGACAGAGGATGAGATGGTTGGATGTCATCACCGACTTGATAGACATGAGTTTGAGCAATCTCCGGGAGACGGTGAAGGACAGGGAAGCCTGGCGTGCTGTGGTCTATGGGGTCATGAAGAGTCAGACATAACTGAGCGATTGAACAACAGTAACCTGGATATTCACTTTCTAACAGATCACATTCTATTTGTAGTTCGTGAGGAAAAAAACCTCTGTAGATTCTAAACTGAGAGTCTATCCATCTGTTGAAGTATAAATGTAAATGTTATCGCCAGAGTGAAATGCACCAATACTTAATGATTATAGAAATTAAAATTATTAGAATAATCAGAACATTTCAAATAATAAATGTATAAGGAAATAGATCTAAAGTAAAGACTAATATTAAGGTAGAACATGTTGGCTAGATAACGTTAGAAAGAATATTATATCCTCTTAGAGCCAGCGAATATTTATAAAACTCAAATAGTACAAGAAAGAATAATAGAAATCATAGCACAGAGATTAGAATTAATCTTTGAAGGTGTATTACTATTCAAATATTAATGAAAATAATCTCTAAAACTATGCTTATTGTACAGTATTTTTTCATTATTTAATTCTGTTTAGGCTGTGAGTCATTCAGGAAAAAATTCTCTTTAGAAATTCTTTATATCTTGAAGGATGGATAAAAGGTAAAATGTTAAGTTTGACTTATTCAATTTGACAAAGTGGGAAAACAACCCAAATCATGTACACTATCTGTACTGAACCATCTTTGATCTAGACATAACAAAGAAGATACAGAAAGGGAGACAGTGTTAAACGAAAATGAAGAACTCCTAAATATGCCCCCCTACCAACCTCAGTTGAAAGAAAATCTATTTAGTTTCACACATGATGTGTATGGTGAACACAGGAGCAATCCATCAACTGACAGTTTCCAGGAATTGTTCTTATGTTAAATTTTAAATAATTTACTAGTGGTTTTAATGAAAAATTTTAGTAAAAACTACTTTGGGGGCAAAATCCGGATTCTGACATCTAAGAAATTCAGTCTATGGTGGTGACCTAAGGGTTTGGTCTTAGATTTGGCTGAGTATTGATTTTAACATTTGTTTATTTCGTGTTACCACATAATTTGGTGCATATCTATTTTTTTTTTAGAGCACTACACCTTCCCTGTTGGAGGAGCCTCTTTAGAGTCCTTTGGACTTCAAGGAGATCCAACCAGGCCATTCTAAAGGAGATCAGTCCTGGGTGTTCATTGGAAGGACTGATACTGAAGCTGAAACTCCAGTACTTTGGCCACCTCATGCGAAGAGGTGACTCATTGGAAAAGACTCTGAAGCTGGGAGAATTGGGGGGAGGAGGAGAAGGGGACGACAGAGGATGAGATGGCTGGATGGCATCACCAACTCGATGGGCATGAGTCTGAGTGAACTCCGGGAGTTGTTGATGGACAGGGAGGCTGTGCTGCGATTCATGGGGTCGCAAAGAGTTGGACACGACTGAGCAACTGAACTGAACTGACAACCTTCCTTGCTATATAATAATAATAAAAAAAGACTGAGCTCATAGTGCTACTAATGGGATAGAACATCTTTCCTCTGTGTTTTGTTATTCACTTGGTGATTTTTTTTCTTCTCTGAAATGTTTGTTTTTGTTCATTGTCTTTGTTTCATTTTTGTTCATTTCTTAGGAGGTGATGGTTATCTTTTCTTACAGTTTTGTAAGAGTTCTTAAATTCTCTTTATCTGTGTTTTATCATTCATTTCGTAGTTTTTCTTTCTCTACTCTTCTTTTGATGAACAGTAATTTAAATTTTATTTTGTCAATTTTATTGGTATATTTGTTTCAAAAGTTCTTTCCTAACATGAGGTTAGAAAGGCATTCACCTATATTTTTTTCTAAAAGTTTTGAAATTTAGCCCTTCATATTTAAATCTTCAATCAGTTCAAAATTTTATTTTTTGTGTGTCTGTATTATGACAAGGATCAAATTTTATTTCCATTTGACTAGCCAATTCTTTCAGTACTAGTCATTGAATAGTCTGTTTCAGTGATCTTCATTGTCATCTCTGGCATAAACCAAGCTCCGATCTGTGTGTGGGTCTGCTTTTGGCCTCTCTTCCATTGATCAATTTATTTATTCATGTAAAAATACTAAATTTTAAAACTACCATGGATTTATAATGTCTTGATTTTGGTGCAAAAAATGTGTTCCTAACTTGTTTTCTTTCTCTTTCAACAGTATCTTGACTATTTGTAAGCTTTGCTTCTCCTTGTAATTTTGAAAGTTGGTTTGTCAATTTATTTGAAAATTCTGCAGTGATTTTTGTTTCTTGAAGTAAACTTTACATACCATAAAACACAGAATTTTAATGTACGATTCAATGAGTTTTGAAAAGTGTATAACCAAAAGTGTACAAGTGTATTGTTTAGTTGCTAAGTTGTATCTAACTTTTTTGCAACCTCATGGACTGTAGTCCCCCAAGTTCCTCTGTCCATGGGATTTTCCAGGCAAGAATACTGGAGTGGGTTGCCATTGCCTCCTCCAAGGGATATTCCCCACCCAGGGGTTGAACTTTGCATCTCTGGTATCTCTTACATTGGCAGATGGGTTCTTTACCCCTGAGCTGCCTGGGAAGCCACATAACCATATATAGCCAGTAGCCAGTCAAGATGTAGAATGATTCTCTCACCTTAGAAAGTTCACTTGTGATCCCTTTCAGTTCCTCTCTACTCGCCAGAAGCAAGCATTGTTCTGGTTTTCTATTATCATTAGTTTTGTGTGCTGTTGGAATCTTAAATAAATTCATTTGGTATGTACTCTTTTCTGACTCTTTTGCTCAGCATGTTTTTGAGATTTATTCATGTTTTGTGTATATCTGTACACAAATACTTGTTTTCTAAAATTGTTGAGTAGTTTTCCATTGCATGAATTTCTCACAATTTGTTAGTCCATTCTCATGCTGATGGTCATTTGGGTTGTTTTCGGTTTGGGGCTATAATTCATAAAGCTGCCCTAAATATTCATTTTGTATGGACTTATATTTTCATTTCTCTTGGTAACTACCTAAAAATGGAGTTGGAGGGTGATAGCATAGAAATATGTTTAGATTTATAAGAAACTTCCAAATAATGTCCTAAGTAGTTGTGTCGTTTTACATTCCCACAAGCAATGCGTGAGAGTTTCAGTTGCTCACATCCCTGCCCAGTGTTTAGGAGTATCAGTCTTTTCAATTTTGGCCATTTTAGTGGGTGTGAGGTCATATCTCATTGTGTTTTCTTACACATCACGCTGGTGAATAGTAATGCTGTGCACCTTCTGTTTATTGTTCATTTCTTAGAAAGCAAAGGGAGTTTTACTCTTTATTATTATAATTTTGGCTGTCCTGGGCCTTTGTTGCTGTGTGCATGCTTCCTCTAGCTGCAGCACGTGGGGGCTAGTCTTCGTTGGGCTTTTGGGCTTCTCATTGCTGTGGCTTCCCTTGTTGTGGAGCACAGGTTCTAGGTGCATGGGTTTCAGAAGGTGCAGCTTGCGGGCTCTGGAGCACAGCCTCAGTAGTTGTGGCACATGGGCTTAGTTGCTGCTCAGCATGTGGAATCTTCCCAGACCAGGGATCGAACCCATGTCCCCGCATTGGCAGGCAGATTGCTATCCACTGTACTACCAGGAAAGTCCTGTAGATGTTCTTTTGTGAAGTGTCGGTTCAAGTTTTTGCCTATTTATTACGCTGGAATTGTGTCTTGATATTATTGAGTTGTATGAGTTCCTTCTGTATTCTGGATATAAGATCTTTGTCATATACTTGTCTTGTGAATAGTTTCTCCCAATCTGTGGTTTTGAGTTTATTTTCGTAACAGTTTTCATTAGCAGCTGAGAGCTGCTAATTTTGAATTGTCTGTGATTTTGTTCATTTTCAACAGCCTTTATTCTAATCATTTGGGACATGTTCACTTGACAAAGAGTTCTAGTTTGACAGTTTCTTCCTTCAGCAGTTTAAAATATCATTTCATTGTCTCCTGACTTCTATTATTTCTGATATGAACTCTGCCGTGGCTTGTGTTGTATATTACATACTTTTTTTCTCTATTGTATTTTCTCTTTAACTTCAGTCATCAGCAGTTTGACTACCATGTACCTAGGTTTTGTTCCCTTTGCATTTATTTTATTTGGGGCTTTTTGGAGCTATAAGTTGATGTTTTCCACCACAGTTGTAAAATTTTGGCCATTATTTTTTCACGTATATGTATATGTGTAAATATATGGGCTTCCCAGGTGGTGCTAGTGGTAAAGAACCTGCCTGCCAATGTAGGAGACAAGAGAGACATGGGTTCCCTCCCTGGGTCAGGAAGATCTCCTGGAAGAAGGCACGGCAACCCACCCCGGTATTCTTGCCTGGAGAATCCCATGGACAGAGGAGCCTGGTGGGCTACAGTCCATGGGAGCACATAGAGTTGGATGTGACTTAGCAGGCATGCACTCACATATGTATATATGTATAAATCTATCTATCTATCTATGATTATTTTTTCCCTTGTCTTCTCTCCTCCATCTGGGACTCTAGTTACACTTTATGCATTAGACCATTTTGTATTGTCCTTCAGGTCACAGTTAATTTTTCTCAAGTACTTTCTCTCTGCTCTGTTGGATAATTCTTTTTCATTTGCCTTCATTTTAACTTTATTCTACAGTCTCCAATATATTTTTAAGCCCATCTGGGAATTAAAAAATGATGTGTTTGTGTGTGTATGTGTGTGTGTGTGTGAAAGTTGCTCAGTCACGTCCAACTCTTTGCTATCCCATGGGCTGTAGCTTGCCAGGCTTCTCTGTCCATGGGATTCTCCAGGCAAGAATACTGGAACGGGTGGCCATTCCTTTCTCCAGGGGATCTTCCTGACCCAGCTATCAAAGTGGGGTCTCGCATTGCAGGCAGATTCTTTACCATCTGAGACACCAGGGAAGCCCTTAAAAAAATATATCAGCATAATTTACAGTTATGAGGCTTCCATTCAGCTGTTCCTTTACAGTTTCTATTTCTTTGCTGCAATTTCTCATATGCTTACTTATCATGATCCTCTTTTCCATAAAAATATGAACAAAATTATAATACCCATCTTAAAATGTGTATCTGCTAATACTAAAATCCAGATCAGATCTGTGTTTATTGCCTACTATTTTTCTTAGTTATAAGTCATAGTTTTCATATATCTAATAATTCACTATTGTATGCTGGGCATTGTTATGATCCACTTTGGAGAGGTTGGATTTTTTTTTTTTTTTTTTTGAATGCTGTTGCGTACTGTGTTATAAGACAGAACAAGTTACTGGCAAATCTTTTTGGTTTTGACACGTGTGCTTTGATTTTTTTTCCCCTATATCACAATTATTTGTGAAAATTTTAAAAATCTCTCATATATTTACACACACCTATTTGTATGAAGTTGAAATGTCTTGTACCACTTGAAGATATTTCACTAATCATGAAATCATTATATTCTATTATTCTTTCTACATATGTTCTATTTCCTTAATTACCTTGTGACACCACCCCCCCCTCCCCCCAGGGACGGATCTTGATTTTATAGCTTTTCATAGTCACAGGATGTGACACACAGTTGGCTTTCAATAAAAGTTATTATTTTAATGAATATGAAGGCTTTCTTGAGGTGGTCCTTTAGGGTTTGCTCCAGTATTTCTTCCATAGTTAGATTTATTCCAATGTTGTGAGAATTAAACACCAAGTTCATTCATTCATTCACTCACATACATCCACTGATCTGTTCATTCACCAAATATTTGTTGAGGACCTACTATATTCCAGTTCTTATTCTGATGCTGTGATTACAGCAGTGAATAAATTGAACAATGTTCATACTCTCATAGAAGTTAGGAGTTTGTGGTTTTTGAGAGTTTAGCCTAGTTACTCCATGGTATTGCTCCTTTGGCATCCATTTTGTTTGGCCAACCAGCCTGCAAGAGCCTTCAGCTCAGTTCAGTCCTCAGTTGTGTCTGACTCTTTGTGACCCCATGAGTTGCAGCACTCCAGGCCTCCCTGTCCATCACCAACTTCCGGAGTTCACTCAAACTCATGTTCATTGAGTCAGTGATGCCATCCAGCCATTTCATCCTCTGTTGTCCCCTTCTCCTACCCCCAATCCCTCCTAGCATCAGAGTCTTTTCCAATGAGTCAACTCTTAGCATGAGGTGGCCAAAGTACTGGAGTTTCAGCTTTAGCATCATTCTTTCCAAAGAACACCCAGGGCTGATCTCCTTTAGAATGGATTGGTTGGATCTCTTTGCAGTCCAAGGGACTCTCANAAAAAAAAAAAATTTTTTTTTTCTTCAAAGAGCCAGTGAGCTTGAAAGAGTGTGACCACTGGGTCCCAGAACCATGACCAGATAAACAATGTTGTCTTGTTTTCCAAAAGCCCAGTGGTGCCACCACCATCCCCCCTGACAACAATCCCATCACCTGAACACAGAGATAATCGCACCTGCTTGTGCCTGAAACCTGCCTTTGCTGGAAGGCAGAAATGCTCTTTCCTTCTCTATACAATGGAGAAAATGATGAGAATTTTAATATGTCTGGAAATATTAATATTTTCCATAAACTACCTAGAAGTAGTTGCTAGTAATTAAGTGCTGGTCGGACACCATTCCGTTTCCCTTTGATTTAAACCTCAAAACAATATCAGCAAGTAGATAGGGCTATTATCTCCATTTTATAGCTGAAAAGCTGGAAGCATAGTATGCCCAGTTTCCCTCCTCATGTAGTTTGGTGACAGAACTTTGGCCTTTGCACAAATATCCTCGGCAAAACTGCATCCTGTAGTGGAGGGGCAGTGACTTCTGGCAACTTCCTGTGTCCAGAAAGCCCGTGATGAAACCAGCTTGCGGGGTAGGGACCCATGGTGCTCATAAGAGGCTGTGAGTACGTCATGGCCAGTAACTGCCTCTGGGGCCTCTTGTAAGCCCCTCAGCTGAAAGATTTATCTCTGGGTAGGTGAGAAAGTGAAAGTAAAGTCAGTAACTCATGTCCGACTCTTTGGGGCCACAAAGACTGTAGCCTGCCAGGCTCCTCCATCCATGGGATTTTCCAGGCAAGAATACTGGAGTGGGTTGCTATTTCCTTCTCCAGGGGGTTTTCCTGACCCAGGGATCGAATCTGGATCTCCCGCATTGCAGGCAGACGCTTTCTAGTCTGAAACACCAGGGANAGGCTCCTCCATCCATGGGATTTTCCAGGCAAGAATACTGGAGTGGGTTGCTATTTCCTTCTCCAGGGGGTTTTCCTGACCCAGGGATCGAATCTGGATCTCCCGCATTGCAGGCAGACGCTTTCTAGTCTGAAACACCAGGGAAGTGCTGGGTAGGTATAAATTTCTAATTTCTTCTAGAAGCACTGTTTCACATCAGGTGAGATCTTGGCAGCTCTTTGTATACTAGTCAGACTTCAGTGGTGCTTCCCTTGGCAGCCTGACTACACTCCCCTGTACCTGCACTGAATTCATCTTCCTTTCCCTGCAGGAAGATGTTTTCTGTTGGAGATCTTGCCTGTCCATGGTGCTGGACTACACAGAAGTAGTCCAGCTTCCACATTCCCTCTTCAAAGGCATCCTCAGTTCTGTGTAGTAATAGCGTTAGTCGTTCAGGTGTATCCCACTCTTTGCAATCCCATGAACTGTAGTCCACCAAGATCCTCTCTCCATGGAATTCTCCAGGCACAAATACTGGAGTGGGTTGCCATTCCATTCTCCAGAGGATCTTCCTGACCCAGGGATTAAACTCAGGTCTCCTGCATTGCAGGCAGATTCCTCGCCAGCTGAGCCACCAGGGACGTCCTCTGTAGAGAGCTATGATTTGAATGTAAGAAAAGAGATGCGGAGTGTTCCCTCAGTGGCTCTGTGGTGGAGGCGCCATGTATCACGCACTTTATTGAGCTGGCCAAAATGGCAAAACCTGAATAAATGTTTTGGCCACCTCCATATTTCAGGGGCTGAATTGGAGGCACAGAATGAGCACAATGAGCATGCCATTGTTGTGGTGGGAGAAGCGATTTTCAGCGTGCAGGGTGACGCCTTTCCCGTGGAGGGGGGACACACTGTGAGAAACCTGAGTGCCCCGTGGGCAAGGGCCGGCCCTCCTGAGCCCACCCGGAAAGTGAACTAAGTCCCCCTCTTCCTCCAGCAGTGTCCACCTACATGTTTTTGGGGCTGGAGCCGTCCCTGTGTTTGTGCCTGCCATCTGCATCCCCACCATAGGGGTGTTCCCTGGTTCTCTCAGGGCTGTGCCTCTGGCCTGTTGTGACTGCCCCTTGTCACCTCTTTGGAACAGCGTGCTCACTTGGGACATCTGCCCCCTCCACAAGAGAGTGACGATCATTTACATTTGTTTCTTGCTGATTGGTATTGTCTTAGTATTCTCTTACCTTGGGCCATCCCATTATAACAGTATCCTCAGCTTCTCTGATACCCCCTCCCTACATGCATGTGTTCTTGAGGTCTGCTCTCCACTCTCTTGTCAATTTCTCCCTGCCATCATTGTTCACCCCTGGGCTGACTTCCCCGTACATCCGTCCCTGGGGTGCTGCTTCTGCTGCCCCAGCTTCTCATCTCCATGATGTTAAGATGTTCTTTCATGACTTAAGTTGGAGACCAATCCATTGTTTATAAATGCTACAGCAATATGATCCAAAGCCTCATGTGGCCATATCTACATTTTCCCCCATGCTCTGCTGATCTCTCTTGCATATTTCATTGTTCTTCCTCTTTATTGTTGAAAGCTGATCATTTCCTTTTCTCTGATTCCCTGTTTCATGCTTAGGCAACCACAGCTGACCCTTTCAAACCCTTGATAGCAGATAGACAAGCTTATGCTTCTGAAGTTATCGCACACAGAATCCATCCCGCGAGGTAGAGAGCTATAATACTCAGACCATTGGTGAATTCAAAACCTGGATGTATTTTAATTATAAAACATGGTGAATACAGGTGACTTATCAGGATGAAGACTCACGAAGAGTGGTTTTGTATAGTCTTGCTGAACTTAGTTTCAGAATTGAATACCCACGTCCTTTTGTCTGAATGGAATTCCACGAATTGAGAGAGCTAGTTAGTAATTTAGATTTACCTTAGTTCCCACCTCCTTATTCCTTAGCTTTCTCGCCAGTCTCAAATGTGTGTTTCTGTTGATTTACTAAATGTTTCTTTAAAATCTGAATTCCAAGGAAAACTGCTTTGGAAGCCAAAAATCGTTGTTGTTATTTTGCTTGTTCTCATATTTTTTTATGAACTGTAATTTTTTTTAGATCTATTAAAAATGAAACTGTTCTCTTTTTGTTTTTTGTAGAAACTACCTCTTCAGGTTACAGCTGGAGGATTTGTCTCTGATCCAGGTATGTGCAATTTATTTTTCTCGAGCTTTTGTTTTCCATCCTAATTAGCTCTGTGTTTAAGGGGGTGAAGACAGATGTACATGAAGGTATAAATCAAGTCAGAGGAGGTGTTCCTTTCCTCAGAAGGTCAGGCCACAGAACTCTTGGCTGACCTATTAAATAGGAGTCCTCTCACCTGCTTTAATTCCCAACCACTCCTCTTCCTTCTGAGCAGCCTCTTTTCCTTTCATGGAATCATCCTGACTTTACATCAAATGAGAGCTAATTCAATAGATATTTACTCAATGTTAGGGAGTGACCTTTCCCCCCTAGTTAATCATTAATTATTCAGTTTAATTCATCCAGCCATCATATTATCAAAATCAGGTCCCTTAGAAAAACATCTCTGATTCTTTTTTATTATTTATAATTAAAAAATATAACTATATAGTTTAAAACCATATATGATGAAGATTTAGTGATGATAGATAAAAATGCAGTTTACCTACTTTCTTTTGTGTGTGTGTGTGGTTTGGAGGAGGAACCTGAGATGCTTAAGCCTGAACAGTGTATATTTTAGGGGAGATCTGAATCACAAAGACCCTTTCAGTCTTTAGCAGAGTCTCTTGGAGAAGGACAGGGTCGTGGCATAAATATCTCCTCTACTAAGATTCTGGAACTCCCTGTGAAGCACAGAATCCTTGGGCTGTATATAGTTGGGAAAAATTCTTTAACCACCCTCATGTACTAGAGTTCTAAGAAGTGATTGGCAAGAAGTTCATGTTATTTTCTTCTCTTTGTGATGCTGGTGTTTGTGAACATTCAGGAAACTTTAGAGTTAGGATTTAATATGAAATTTAAGTTTTATTTACCAGTACCTTAACATAAGCCAACCCCCACAAGAAAACTAATGCCAGTAATCATTTTGAAGACCCATAGAGCTGGGTTTGTTATCTAGTTTTGTAACTCCCAGGAATTGTGGGCTTCCTCATCTGGAAAATAGCCACAAAACAATACCCACTGTCATTGCTGTAATTAAATACAGTAGCCCACTCCAGTGTTCTTGCCTGGAGAATCCCAGGGATGGGGGAGCCTGGTGGGCTGCCTTCTATGGGGTCGCACAGAGTTGGACATGACTGAAGCGACTTAGCAGCAGCAGTGCATGCAGGAGGGGTAAGGCATAGTCATTTTGTAACAAGTGTTAATTGCTATTGTTTTTTGAAACAATAAATAATAACTTCTTAAATCATTTCATCACAGTGGACAATGAATCATCTCTCTACTGCAATTTGAAGTATAACTAAAATCTTTGAGTTGATCATTAATGAAATTATGAATGTATTAATAAGAAATCAGAATGACCAGCAGTTGAACCACAATAGCATTTGATTTTAAATTGTCTTTTTTAAAATATATACGTTATTCAATAGATAGGGTTATTCTAATTTTGATTCTCATGGTATAATATATTGTTTGGCATGTTGTATGTGTTGAAAAAATGAACTGTATAGATCTGTGTGTTTACAGATATAATGTTTCCATATATATATTTGTTGATTTCCTAGTTTCCTAGCACCCTTGGCTAAGAAGGTCTAGAAGTATTGTCATTCCAATAGCAATGAACACACTGAACAGTATCTAGTACTTGGTTCTAAATATAATTATCCATTAAAAAGAGATAGAACTTACATATTGCGGTACTCCTATGTTGGGTGCATATATATTTATAATTGTTATATCTTCTTCTTGGATTGNTAGATTTATGGCCCAGGATGTGGTCTGTCCTGGAAAAGGTTCCGTGAGCACTTGAGAAAAAGGTGAAATTCATTGTTTTGGGGTGAAATGTCCTATAGATATCAATTAGGTCTAACTTTAAAGTTTGCATTTCTTTGTTAATTTTCTGTTTAGATGATCTGCCCATAGGTGTAAGTGGGGTATTAAAGTCTCCCACTATTATTGTGTTATTGTTAATTTCCCCTTTCATGCTTGTTAGCATTTGTCTTACATATTGCAGTGCTCCTATGTTGGGTGAATATATATTTATAATTGTTATATCTTCTTCTTGGATTGATCCTTTAATCATTATGTAGTGGCCTTCTTTGTCTCTCTTCACAGCCTTTGTTTTAAAGTCTATTTTATTGGATATAAGTATTGCCACTCCTGCTTTCTTTTGGTCTCTATTTGCGTGGAATATCTTTTTCCAGCCCTTTACTTTCAGTCTGTATGTCTCCGTTGTTTTGAGGTGGGTCTCGTGTAGGCAGCATATATAGGGATCTTGTTTTTGTATCCATTCAGCTACAGACTGTCTCTTTAAATGCCAAGATCCTGGGAGAGGTTGAAACTACAGTTGAGTTTCGGTTTGCTGTCCTGTGGGATGACTCCACCTTAGGCCTGTTATTTCTTTTTTTATTGTTACACAGACACGTTTGGAAAATATACGTATATCCCTCCCTGTTTCCTCCAGTCACCTTTATCAAATCTTTATCTTACTCTACTTAGTTCAGGTAGGAATTTTTCAAAGAAATACAACATTACAGATACAGATGCTGTCTTATGTGTATCCCTCTATGATCTCATTTCTTCCTTCCTTCCATAGAGATAACCACTATTCTGAATTTGTTGTTAATTATTTTCAAGCTATTTTTGTTTTGTAGCTATGTGCATGTATATGAGTGTATAAAATATATAGTATTGTTTCACATGTTAAAAAATTTTAAAATACACACATTGTTCTATATGTATACATATAATGTATAAATTATTCGGAAACATTTCTTTTTGTACAAAATTCGTTTTTGGAGATTTGTCCTTGCTAGGCATACTAGTTCATTTATTCATTTATCCACTACCCTATATGGCTTCTATCGTACCAATACTGTGGTGAATCCACTCTCATTTTAATAGATATTTTTCAATTTTCACTACCTTAAAGAAGGATACAATGAAAATTCTCAATTTGTTTCATTCCTTTAGGGAATGTTCTTAGAAATGGAATTTTTGGTTCATACATTCTAAGTATTTTAACTTTATTATCCAATACAGTGTCAGATCTACTAGATAGTGTCCAATTGTTCTCTAAAAATGTTTATTTGTCCATATCCTCATCAACAATTGAGGTTATTAGAATTTTTAATTTTTTTGTCAAAGTGGGTGAATACAAAATGCATTTTCTTATTTTACTATGATTTTCCTGATTAACTGTGAAGTTGATATTTTCATATATTATTGACTATTTGGAGTCCTTTGTCTATGGATTATTCTTATATTCTGCTCATTTTTCTATTATATTGTTTCTTATTGATCTTGTAGATTTATTACATTCTAAATACTAGTAGTTTATTGGTTGTATATATTTCAAATTATTTTTATATTTATTCCATTAATACTATGTGTTTGGAAGGGGTGGAAATGTATATCGAAACATAAACTTTTACCTTGACAGGAAATTTTTTTATTTATCAGTTCCATAGCACTTACAATGGGTCAAATATTTTCCTTTAAGTACTTTATACATATTAACTCATCTTAAATTTGATAAAACTCATGAGGAAGGTGAAATAGATGCTATCATTATCCCATATTATTTTTATTGTTACTTCAAAAGTAACAGATTTATTGAGATACAATTTGCTTATCACTTATTTATAAACATAAAGCTCACAGTTTTAAAAATTGCACAATTCAGTGGTTTTAGTATATTTACAAAGGTGTGCAACCTTTATACATCCCATCCATGATAGACTACATTTTATTTATCCATCTCTCAGTTTATGGACATTTGGGTTATTCTACTTTTTAGCTATTATGAGTAATGCTGCTATGAACATTTATGTACACATTTTTGTTTAAATATGTATTTCCAATTCTTTTTTAAAATAAATTCATTTTAATTGGAGGTTAATTACTTTACAATATTGTATTGGTTTTGCCATACATCAACATGTATCCGTCACAGGTATACACATGTTCCCCATCAGGGGTGGAATTGGAATTTCTGAGTTATAAGTTAATTCTATATTTAATTTTTTGAGGTACTGCAAGACTGCTTTCAAAAGCAGTTGCATCATTTGATATTCCTATCACTAATGTATGAGAGTTCCAATTTCTCTACATTGTCCTGATCACTTGTTATTGTCCACCTTTTTTTTTTTTTTGGTTATAGTTAACCAAATGGAGATGAAGTGATCTTGCAGGTCTCTGTTCAAATGTTACTTCCTCAGAGTCCTTCAGTTACGGCCCTTCTCCATTATTATCTATCACATCTCATTTATATCCTTCAAGTTTTTATAACAATGTATCTTGTTTATTTACTCATTTGATAAGACATCCATTGTATTCTCTATCATGAATGTTGGCTCCATGGATGCNACTTCCTCAGAGTCCTTCCCTTATGGCCCTTCTCCATTATTATCTATCACATCTCATTTATATCCTTCAAGTTTTTATAACAATGTATCTTGTTTATTTACTCATTTGATAAGACATCCATTGTATTCTCTATCATGAATGTTGGCTCCATGGATGCATTAATAGCTTCTCTGTCTTATCTCTGATAATTTACAATATCCTCAGTGCTGTTGCTTTAATAATAACAGTTCAGGACATGTAGTTTAAAAGCTGGAATAAATCAAGAGCATCTTGACAATTAACAAAGGTGAATAAACAACTTCATTGGGAACCTCAGTCTTGAATGAATTATGTTGCCTTAAAAAGCAATTATAGTTTTCTATGGTGCGTGAAATTGGCAAAATGAAGAGGGTTTCTTACATCCTTGATGGCTTCCTTCTGTCCTTAAAAATTCCCCCCTTTTTCCTTTTTTTTTAAAGTTTAGATGGAACCTGAGTTGAGCAGCTGATTTAGAATCAGAAAGTCTTATTAGAGTCGGAAAGGATGAGAAAAATATCATGTAGCTCATTTGTCTAATTAAGAAACAGGAGTCAGGGGGCCTCCCTGGTGGTCTAGTGGATGAGAATCTGCCTGCCAATGCAGGGGTCATGGGTTCAATTCCTGGTCTGGAAGCTTCTCATATGGCATGGAACAACTAAGCCCGGAGTGCCACAGCTGCTGAGCCAGCGCTCTGGAGCCTGTGAGCCACGGTCACCTAGTCCCCGTGCTGTGACTGCTGAAGCCCACTCTCCTAACGGCCTGTGTTCTGCCACAGGGAAGCCACTGTAATGAGAATCCCATGCGCCCCAACGGAGAGGAGACCCTGCTAGCCGCAACCAGAGAAAGCCTGTGTGCAGCGCTGAAGACCCAGCGCAACCAAAAGCAGATAAATAAATTTTTTAAAAAAGGGGGAGGGGGTCAAAAACGAGGGAAATTTTCTCCGTAGTTCACAGAAGTAGAGAAATTATTTTGTTTTATATTTATGTATTAATAGGCAATGGCACCCCACTCAGTACTCTTGCCTGGAAAATCCCATGGATGGAGGAGCCTGGTAGGCTACAGTCCATGGGGTCGCTAGGAGTCGGACACGACGGAGCGACTTCACTTTCACTTTTCACTCTCATGCATTGGAGAAGGAAATGGCAACCCACTCCAGTGTTCTTGCCTGGAGAATCCCAGGGACGGGGAGCCTGGTGGGCTGCCGTCTCTGGGGTCACACAGAGTCAGACATGACTGAAGTGACTTAGCATAGCATAGCATGCCAACAATACATGCTCATGGATTTAAATACAGAAAATGAAAAAAAATTCTATCACTTGTAACTCTAGCTTTTATGAGTAATTATTAACATTCAGTGGTATATCTCTCAGGAATTGCTTTTATGCGTATTCAGCAATATAAATGTAAATATAAATACTAAATGTGTGGCAATTTGTTGTAGCAGCAATAGAAAACTAATATGCTTAGTATGAAAGGTTTTACTGTTGTTGTTGCTTAACTGCTAAGTTGAGTCTGACTCTTTTGTGACCCCATGGACTGTAGCCTGCCAGGTTTCTCTGTCCATGGGGATTTCCACAAGAATACTGGAATGGGTTGTCATTTCTTTCTCCAGGGGAGACCAAAGGATCGAACTGGCATCACCTGCATTGGCAAGCAAATGCTTTCCCACTGAGCCACCAGGGAAGCCCATGAAGGTATTGATACTATAAATTATTTGACTAATTACTTATTATTGGGCATTTACGTTGAATCTATTAATAGGTTTTGTGGATTCATATACTAGCCTGCAAAAGGAACTTCAGTAAATAGCTTTGCATCTTCAGTATTTCTCACTTGTCTAATTATTTCCTGAGACAAATTCTTAGAGGTGAAATTTCAGGGTCAAAAAATGTTTAAAGGCTTTTGGTACATGCTGTCAATTTGCTCTGAGATTTAAAAAAATTTTTATTTTTCACAACTTACACTTCTACTGCTTTGTTTTACCTACCATTGTAACATTGGTTATTTTTTATTCTTTTCAAATATTGATCATATGGTAGATAAAATGTTAGGATTACACTGCTGCTTCAATTTGTATTTCTTTGACCACTCGTGGGTTTTAAAGTTCAGGGATTACAAACGGTGACAAGCTAATTGTTCTCTGATGCCAAAGTTATTCACCNTTATTTTTTATTCTTTTCAAATATTGATCATATGGTAGATAAAATGTTAGGATTACACTGCTGCTTCAATTTGTATTTCTTTGACCACTCGTGGGTTTTAAAGTTCAGGGATTACAAACGGTGACAAGCTAATTGTTCTCTGACGCCAAAGTTATTCACCCTGGTAAATTCTTTATTGTCTAAGCAAATAATGATGAAAAACTTTTTTAAAATACTGATACAATTCATATTTATATATACATATAATTACAGCTATATAAAATGTAAAGTTACTGTATATACATTCAAAAATTTGGAGACAATAACAATATAATCAGTTGCAATCCCATTGTTTATGGGTATGATTTTACGAACTGCTATGTCAGACAGAGCTTGAGAAGTTAGAAACAAAAGCAAGATGTTTGGAAACAAAATCAACTTTTAGTAATATATAAACTAAATCTAGAGCATTTGAATCTTTTTCTTTATTTGATTTTCAGTCAGTTTGGGTCATTCTTTCTTTCTCTCTCTCGCTCTCTTTTTTTTTTTTTTTAACAAAATAAGAATCTCTAAATAATTACATGACCACATTATTCTCCAGGTCACTGTTTATTTCTGTGGTATGTATGTAGGGGGCAGAGGGAGAAGAGATAACTATCGATTAGTAATAATGTTAATACAATACATTCCTTAAAAAATATCTGGGTAAAGTAACTTCAGAAAAAAGGCATTTAAAACCTTTGAACTTAATGGAAGTTATGGTCATTTCTTTTTCTAAAGACTCCCTATATTTCTCCTTTAAAGGAGACTCTTGAAAATTAACCAGAAAAGTCTTCTACATTTCTATATATACTATCATTCTTGTGCAGATGCTGTCACCTCCGTATGAGAGGAAAGGAAGGTCCCTAGAAGGGAAGAAACAAAAGAAGAGAATAAACATAAACAGTCCTTTAAAAACTAGATCAGTGCATATCTACCCCAGGATATTATCAATGTTAACCTAAAATGTGGGAGCACAAAAATACTTGTTTATTGTAACCTGGGATACATTTTTTTTTCTTAACCACTTTCAGGGATTCTTATGAGAAAGTATGAAAAGTTGAAAAAGCATGATGATATTGTACCAGTTTTTTAAAGAAGAATCTGAAAGCTCAAATACTTGTGGTACATTATGGAATGCTGTATTTTAGGTGTTGTCATTTTGATAAAAAAGGAATTAGAGACCATTGTAAATACTTATACCCTCTCAGTGAGTGATCCTCACTGCATTATTTATGGAAGGGCTTTTTATAGGTAAGAACTAGCATTTGATGTGATTGTGATTTGCATCTGTCATCATAAGAGCTTGATTTTGTTTTCAGTTTCACAAATAAAAATGACTCAAATTGAAATTTAAGAAGAAACCACCACAGAAACCTTTTGATTAAATCTATCAGAAGGGAGAGCAGTGTGGCTGCTTAGCATTTGATCGTAAATTCTAGTTTCTACTGACCTTCCCGACAGGCTTATGTTTCATACATCTAATGTCCTGAAGTGTTTTAAAAAATGTGGAGATTAAAAATATTCCCATAAAACTTTCCAAACATCTTTTTAAAGGATCTTAAAAAATTAGTTTAAGAAGACACTCTAGCAAAAGGCTGCTATTACAGAAGTGGTTTTAGAAGGGAAAAATAAACATCTGTTATTTGGATTTAGAACTAAAAAAAAAGCTAGAACAAAGCTAGAATTGTTCTTATAAAGCAAATAAAAGTTTTCTCATAGTCAATCTTTTTAAACAGTGAGATGAGATGGTGTATTTGTAAAGAAAATGCTTAAGGAAACACTTTATGGTAACAGAATCATTTTGGTCTTTAATAGTTTTTATTGTTAAAACAACGAAACGTACTATACACAGTGTATAGTCATGTATGTGGAAAAATTTTTAACCAATTATGTATAAAAAGTAAAATTATTCTCACTTTCCCAGGTAGAGCAAACTGTTGGAGCAAACTGTAGTTATCAATATGGCAGTCTCTATTGCTTACATTCCTTTTACGTATATTAAAAAGATTCTCTGGAATTAAAAAAAATCTTTACCCACCTTTATTCAGCATAGATTTCCTTAAGCTTAAAATGATTTTCTCATTAGACACAACCAAATTTCGAGTCTAAAGTAGCATTATTTCTTGTAGAATAATGGATAAGAGGAAAATTTTACAGTTTAGCTTATGGATAATTATTGGTATTCCTAAGCATTTGAGATAAATTTATTTTTCAAGAATTTAAATGTTTTAGGCTAAATTGGTAGTAAATTGTAATACAAATTCCAATGAAAACATAGTCATAGTTTTGTTATAACCCTATCTTTATTATAACTCTATCTGTATTATTTGTAACATACTCCTGTAACAGGTATTGAAGACTGAGGTGATACGATACATTTCTTCTTCCTTTGTTGCTGAATCAAAAGCTGGTGTCAATTTTTTTGATTACCTGAAAATCTGAAATAAATTATGAAATTTTATATTGGGCTAGAAAGTTAAACACACACACACACACACACACACACACTTGCCACATTACAACTGACCTTGAACAACATGAGTTTGAACTTTGGGAGTCCACTTATATGCAGAATTTTTCAACAGTAAATACTGCAGTACTATACAATTGGTGGCTGGTTGAATCTGCAGATGCAGAGCTGAGGATATGGAGGAAACAAGTATATGAAGGGCTAAATATAGGATATATGGATACTTTCCACTGTGTGGAGGGTTAGCATCCCGACCTCCATGTTGTTCAAGGATTGACTGCATTTTGTATTCTGTAATTTTTAGACATAGCTGGAAAGATTAAAAGTACTTAACCTTATGTAAAGTACATTTGTGATTTTTTAAAAAATGGTGTTTCAGTATTATCTATGACTTATCAAGTGTTAGATGAAGTTACTTTTTCTGTGTGTTTGGAGAATTACATTGTATTAGTATTTAGTATCTTGTATAATGTGGATACTTAATAGAAAGTTTAACTTGATTTATCATACCCACTGGATTCCTCTTCTGAAAACTCTGAGGTGTGATATAAACTTTCCATTGTGGATCTTCTAAACTCTCCTAAAGAAAAAATATGTATACATTTAATGTTTTATCTCAAATACAGTTTACAGTTCTTTCGAGTTTGAACCTGGAAATCCCTTTTCAGGGGTATCTGGTGTCTCAGATAGCAAAGAAACTGCCTGCAATGCAGGAGACCCAGGTTTACTTTGTAATCTCTGGGTTACAAAGATCACCTGGAGAAGAGAATGGCAACCCACTCCAGTATTCTTGCTTGGAGAATCCCTTGGACAGAGGAGCTTGGCGGGCTACAATCCATGGGGTTGCAAAGAACTGGACACACTGAGGGATTAATATAATACAACAACAACTCTTACCCGTATCAATTGTGTGTAATGTAATGTTATATAAACACAGCTGTTATGTATCACTTGTGTTACCAGGGCAGATAATATTGGTCAAAGATGGCCACAACGATATCTTCCACTCTGCATGTTCCTTAGGAGTATGACCTTGCCATTTCCCCTTCAAGAGGTAGAATCCAATTTCCCTCCTGCTGAAACCGAGCTAGGCTTAGGACTCTTTTGTAATCAGTAGCATGTGGAGGAAGTGACTGCATGACTTCTGAAGCTAAATCAGAAAAAGCTATGTTGCTTCCATTCGATTCTCTTAGGATGCTTGCTTTGGAGGAAGCCAGTTACCATATAAGAAATCCTACCACACTGAGATTGCCGTCCTGCAAGGCCATGTATAGATACTCCAGCTGACAGTCCCAGATGACCTTCTAACCATCCCACCAAAGCTCCAGTCAGTAGGCAAATCCACCCATCTGTCAGTTGAGTATCATCAGTAGGTAACCTCAACTGATGTCCAGCCAAGCCATATTGGAATTCCTAACCCACAGAATTCTTGTGATATATGAAACAGCAACCAGAATAGCCACTGTCTGGGGATCAGATGACTCGTTAAACAAAAACTGAGGACAGTTAATTTATAGATCAATATAAAGCATCCAAAAAAATAAGATTTAGGAAACTTAGACATGAATTGATACACTAATTTTTTACTTAACCTTCTTATCTGCCCTTCCACTTTTGACTTGAATGCACTGGGATGTATCTAACAAGACGCTCTTTATCCTTGCTGATGACAGGTGTCCATGTCCCCTTCATTTCCTGCATTCTACTTTTCATAACGTGTGGCACATTTCATATTGGGTCCCTATCTCTCACTTAGCACAATTCCTGAAATATTTCCACTGTATTCTCACTTTATTTTCTGAAATTTCTTTTCCTTTCTTGCTCGGACAGAAACTTGGCTGTCCTCTGAGGAGACTGCCAGCTCAGAAACCCTTTTACTTTTTTTTTCCTCGGTCCTCTTACTATTGGACTTGGAGAAGGGCAGGTGTCCTCCTCCCTATCACTCTCTTTCAGGGCACTTGCCTTCCCTTCTCTTCCTGAATCTCGGTTACATACTCAACTATTGTTGTGATCTACCTGCGACTGCAGTATTCTCAGTTCATTGGACCATTGGCTTACTGTCACTTTCTGACTACTTTCTTAATGTAGCAATTTAAATGTTCATGCAGAAGACTTGCCCTGGATCTCAATTCCTTGAGCTCTGTTCTTTTAGGCTGTGTCTTTACCTTACTGCAGCCACCAGTTCCCATGCTCATTCTCAGACTTCGTCACTACCAGTAACTGCAGGCCCCCTCAGTTACCTGCATTCAACCAGCTGACTACCAGCTTTCATCCTTTCTAGATCACTCCCTCTATTACCCTACCACCAGCAGTTCTTCAACCCTACTGGGATTTCCAGTTCTATCATCTTTTCATTATTCCTCTCTGTTTTGATTTCCTCTTTTCCTTCTTTGTACCATTTAAATTCCATGGACATTCACCCTCTTGCATAAATGCTGACTTCCTTACCCTTTTCTCACTTTGTTCTACTGGATTGGGGAGATCCCCGGGAGTAGAAAATGGCAACTCAGTCCAGTATGCTTGCTTGGAGAATTCCATGGACAAAGGAGCCTGATAGGCTACAGGTCCCAAAGAGTTAGACAAGACTGAGCCTGCATGCATGTCATGTCATTAATATGTTTAGGCCATCCTATTAAACATTCCTAAGTCCATTCATTCTTCCACTTTCCTAGATGACTTTACTCTTTTTTTTTCCATTTTCCAAAACCTACAACTCTCCATATGCATCATAATTCTCACCTGATGATTTATTTTCCATTTTCATAGAGGAAATAAAACATAGTAGGAAAAAGCGTCTACAAGCTCTGAGTCAAGAGTTATTCTCTTAATTCTGTCCTGTATGTTTCATGCCCCTCTGCTCCTATCTAAGGCCAACCCCTCTACTTCTTTACTAGATCTCATTCTCTCTTGAATACACAAGACATGGCTCCAGTAATTCCTTCTGTCTTTCACTTATCCGTTTTTTTGTACTCTACTAAATCTTCCCTACCAGCATATACAGATTTGGTTGAAGACACATGAATAAGTTCTCATCAATGAGTGTGGACAGAATGATACACACCGCTTCTGGGTCTGAGCATTAGGCAATGGGCATTCATTTCTCCTTAAACTTTCCATTTCCTCAATCTTGAATATGGAAAATTATGATTTGGTTCCGACCATCCAGATGATAATGACATCCAAGTCAGTGGTTCTCAACTGGATGACTTTTCTCCATAGGGAAGATTGGGAAACATCTGCAGATATTTTTGTTGTTAAAACTGGTAGGTGGAAGTGCAATTGGCATCTAGTGGGTAGAGACCAAGGATGCTGCTAAATATCTTACAATGCTCATAACAGACATACCATTCTTCCCAACAAAAAAATTATTCACCTCAAAATTTTAATAGTGCAATATTGAGAAACCCTGCCCTGGAGGATGGTGGAGCAATAAGACAGAAGGTCATGACCTTCTGAATGCCTGTGGGACTACCTTGTAAATGTAGACAGCTCACTTCAGGATTAGGGAAGAAACAAGCTTCCATATACTTAAGCTACTATACCTTTGGGACTCTTTGTAATAGAAGCTTAGCCTTTACTTTAACTAATATGTTCCATCACTCTTTGAAGTAAAGAACTACCTTGGGCTTCTCAGTTGAATATTTTCAATGCGTCACAATATAGAGAACCATCTAGACATCCTAATGCCTGTTTTATACTATCTAATGTCTTCAATTCAGCATTCCCTTTGGTTTGGCAGGGTGTAACAATATTTCTTGCACCCCACTCCAGTACTCTTCCCTGGCAAATCCCATGGACGGAGGAGCCTGGTGGGCTGCAGTCCATGGAGTGGCTAGGAGTCGGACACGACTGAGTGACTTCACTTTCACTTTTCACTTTCATACATTGCAGAAGGAAATAGCAACCCACTCCAGTGTTCTTGCCTGGAGAATCCCAGGGACGGGGGAGCCTGGTGGGCTGCTGTCTCTGGGGTCGCACAGAGTCAGACACAACTGAAGCAACTTAGCAGCAGCCATAGTAGCAGCAGCAACAATATTTCTTAAACTGGAGAAATTGTTCCTGGACTTTCCAACTTTGAAATTATACCTAGCTGGTCTCAAATAATTGTTTAACATTCATTTCCCAGGTGTTGAGCCAAGGTGATTTTTATTGTGAAATATTTCCAAGTAGATTCTCTGAGAAGAATAACTGTATCTACAACTTTTCTTTTACTCAACTTGGGTCACAATTTCTGGTTTATATAAAAGACATTCACACTCGCTTTGTTGTTGTTCTTCAGTCACTCAGTCATGTCCGACTCTTTCTGACCCTAGGGACTGCACCACACCAAGCTTCCCGGTCCTTCACCATCTCTTAGAGCTTGCTCAAACTCATGTCCATTGAGTTGGTGATGCCATCCAACCATCTTGTCCCCAGTCATCCCCTTTTCTCCTGCCTTCAGTCTTTCGCAGTTTCAGGGTCTTTGCTAATAAGTCAGCTCTTTGCATCAGGTGGCCAAAGTATTGGAGCTTCAGCTTAAGCATCAGTCCTTCCAATAAATATTCAGGATTGATTTCCTTGAGGATTGACTGGTTTGATCTCCTTGTAGTCCAACGGACTCTCAAGAGTCTTCTCCAACACCACAGCTCAAAAGCATCAACTCTTTAGTGCTCAGCCTTCTTTATGATCCAACACACACGTCCACACATGACTACTGGAAAAACCATAGCTTTAACTATATAGACCTTTGCTGGCAAAGTAATGTCTCTGCTTTTGGTTGGTTACACTGCCTAGGTTGGTCATGACTTTTCTTCCAAGGAGCAAGCATCTTTTAATTTTATGGCTGTAGTCACAATCTGCAGAGATTTTGGAACCTGAGAAAATAAGTCTGTCACTGTTTCCATGGTTTCCCCATCTGTTTGCCATAAAGTGATGGGACCAGATGCCATGATCATCATTTTTTGAATGCTGAGTTTTAAGCCAGCTTTTTCACTCTCCTCTTTCACTTTGTTTAAGAGGCTCTTTAGTTCCTCTTCACTTTTTGCCATTAGGATGGTGTCATCTGCATATCTGAAGTTATTAATATTTCTCCTGGCAATCTTGATTCCAGCTTGCACTTCATCCAGCCCAGCATTTTGCATGATGTACTCTGCATATAATTTAAACAAGTAGGGTGACAATGTACAGCCTTGATGTACTCCTTTCCCAATTTGAAACCAGTCTGTTGCTCCATGACCAGTTCTAACTGTTGCCTCTTGACCTGCATACAGGTTTCTCAGGAGGCAGGTCAAGTGGTCTGGTATTCCCATCTCTTTTAGAATTTTATAGTTTGCTGTGATTCACACAGTCAAAGGCTTTAGCATAGTCCACGAAGCAGAAGTAGATGTTTTTCTGGAATTCTTTTGTTTCTTTTCCAAGGCCCGACTGATGCTGGCAATTTGATCTCTGATTCCTCTGCCTTTTCTAAATCCAGCTTGAACATCTGGAATTTCATGGTTCACATACTGTTGAAACCTAGCTTGGAAAATTTTGGGCATTACTTTGCTAGTGTGTGAGATGGGTGCAATTGTGTGGTAGTTTGAACATTCTTTGTCATTGCCTTTCTTTGGGATTAGAATGAAAACTGACCTTTTCCAGTCCTGTGGCCACTGCTGAGTTTTCCAAATTTGCTGGCATTTTGAGTGCAGCACTTTGACAGCATCATCTTCCAGGATTGAAATAGCTCAACTGGAATTCCATCACCTCCACTGGCTTTGTTTGTGGTGATGCTTCCTAAGGCCCATTTGACTTTGTACTACAGGATGTTTGGCTCTAGGTGAGTGATCACATCATCGTGATTATCTGGGTCATTAAGGTCTTTTTTGTATCGTTTTTCTGTGTATTCTTGCCACCTCTTCTTAATATCCTCTGCTTCTATTAGGTGCATACCATTTCTGTCCTTTATTGTTCCCACCTTTGCATGGAATGTTCCCTTGGTATCTCTAAGTTTCTTGAAGAGATCTCTAGTCTTTCCCATGCTGTTGTTTTCCTCTATCTCTTTGCATTGTTTACTTAGGAAGGCTTTTTTTTTTTTTAAATCTCTGCTTGGTATTCTTTGGAACTCTACATTCAGATGGATATATTTTTCTTTTTCTCCTTTGCCTTTTCTTATTTTCTTTTCTCAGCTATTTTTAAGGCCTCCTCAGATAACCATTTTGCCTTTTTGCATTTATTTTTCTTGGGATGGTTTTGATCATGGCTTCCTGTACAATGAACCGCCATCCATAGTTCTTCAAGCACTCTATCAGATCTAATCTGTTGAATCTATTTGTCATTTCCACTGGATAATCATAAGGGATTTAATTTAGGTCATACCTGAATAGTCTAATGGTTTCCCCTACTTTTTTCAGTTTAAGGAGTTCATGATCTGAGCCACAGTCAGCTCCTGGTCTTGTTGTTGTTGACTGTATAGAGCTTCTCCATCTTTGGCTGCAGAGAATATAATCAATCTGATTTCAGTGTTGACCATCTGGTGATATCCATGTGTAGAGTCGTTTCTCGTAGGAAGAGGGTGTTTGCTAGGATCAGTGTGTTCTGTTGGCAAAATTCTGTTAACTTTTGCCCTGTTTCATTCTGTACTCCAAGACCAAACTTGCCTGTTACTTCAGGTATCTCTTGACTTCCTACNATCCATGTGTAGAGTCGTTTCTCGTAGGAAGAGGGTGTTTGCTAGGATCAGTGTGTTCTGTTGGCAAAATTCTGTTAACTTTTGCCCTGTTTCATTCTGTACTCCAAGACCAAACTTGCCTGTTACTTCAGGTATCTCTTGACTTCCTACTTTTGCATTCCAGTCCCCTATGTTGAAAGGGACATCGTTTTTTCCACTGTCATAGGAAACCTTAAGAAAGGGTAACTTACATAAAGGAAGAAATGAAGTTACCATCCAGGTGTTTGGAGACTTCTGTTCACTTGCAATAAGGTGAGCATCATGGGACGGTTGACTCTTGGTTCCATCTTGCAAAAGCACTCAATTTAATTCCTAACCTAGTTTTCCTGCTGTAGGTCTGACTTAAGGTATGATTTGAGATGTTTGACCTGTAGGTCTTCAAGGAAGCTTGAAGATTAGGACCCATATCACTCCAGCAAGGGAGACCAGAAACAATGCAAACTTGAGAGTGTGATATTTACTTACAACACTTACCATTTCAATAAAAACAAGTATCTCCTTGTTAATAACAGTGAAAATGAAAGTGTTAGTTGTGTCCAACACTTTGAGACCCCATGGATTGTAGCCTGCCAAGCTCCTCTGTCCCTGGAAGTCTCCAGGTGAGAATACTGGAGTGNACAAGTATCTCCTTGTTAATAACAGTGAAAATGAAAGTGTTAGTTGTGTCCAACACTTTGAGACCCCATGGATTGTAGCCTGCCAAGCTCCTCTGTCCCTGGAAGTCTCCAGGTGAGAATACTGGAGTAGGTTGCCATTCCCTTCTACCCCACCCAGGAATCAAACCTGGGTCTCCTGAATTGTACGCAGATTCTTTACCATCTGAGCCAAAGACTCTCAAAGCATAGATTCCCATAAGTGGGCAAGAAAAGGATCTGATTTCACCAGCTTTTAGCTTAACCTTGCACCAAAGAGCAATAGAATAAGTCAACGATGCTGAATTGCAATAAACCTACAATCCCATTCCTTTACACAAAGACAATGGCATATAATTTTCATATAATACAGTATGATACACAAATGAGATTTTAAAAATGCTATCTGTAAGTGAATATAAATTGAAAGGGTAAAGATGTTACCTAGTAGTTCTGTGGCTGAAAAGGTGAATGAAATTTTATCATTTTGTCAGGCAAAACATCTTAATGGTCTTACCAGAAAAGGGTAAATAATAACTCATATGTAAAGATTGTGTCAGAGTTTATAGACTAGACCCCTGGTAATGGATTCAACCTTTCCACAACAAATCAAAAGTATTGTTGTATGCTCACATGAATATACAGCAGTCATTACCTTAAATTTAAAACTCACTATAAGCAGCAAACACATCGAGCAGGATATGAAGGCTGTATTGTATCAGTGTGGTCTGCAGAGAATTTCTTCATAAGGTTTTTGCCTTGTTGAAATATGTGTTGCAGTTCAGAGCGAAAGGGATTACTTCTGAATAGTCATCATAGAGGTTGATTACGTTCGTATATTATATTTAGCTGGACCCTGCAGGCTATTACTCCATTAGGTCTGCTGGTCTTGTTATTGTCAAAAAGTTGATCACCTCCTGTTAAAAGACTGTGCTTTCTGTTGACCTTATCAAAATGTCTCAAAGGGTTTTGTTAAAAATAAAATTCAGATTGTGTTTTATGAAAATGATTAAGAATAAATACCATGTATGAAAACTGCTCATATCTTCTGGGTGATTGTAGCATTATGACATTGTTAATGAAGAGCTTATATTTTACTTTTGCATTGCAGCACAATTTACTTAAAGCCACAGATTCAATTTTAGTAGAAATAGCTCTTTTTCATGCTGAGAGTAGATAGTCTCAGAAACTGATTTCCAAAAAATGGAGACGTCACTACCCCTGCCCCATGTATTCAGAGCATATAGAATTAACACCATGGAAGTAAGCCCAGTATATCAGCATTGATACAGTAGTGCACCCACAATGGCCTATTACAATGTGGTTTTAAAAGGTAACTGTACTGAGAACAGAGTATATACACTGAAATTTGTCATTCACACTTGATAATCAGAAAATCACTTTAAATAAATAAATTAAAATTTAACTGCTTATCCTCTAGACAGCATTATATCATTTCATTCAGTTAATCACAACAGTAGAAAAATTTTAAAGAAGCAAGTTGAATATATATATATATACTTATAATCCTGAGTCCAGTTGCCAATATAAGGCATATTTTAATAAACTTGACTTTTAACCTATGTCATTAGGAATGAGCTACAGATTAAGGAACAAAATGAAATTAGATCTTAGATAAAGATATTGACAGGGATGGTTTTAGTATTTAAAATAACCTATATAAAATTTTCACTAGAATCACATTACAAAAGCTTTCCTTTGGGGATCAAGATGATTTTGAAGCTATCTCAACTGAATGGCTCATCTCTGAATTATTATTCCCAGGAGTGGCGAGGGGTTGGCACAGACAGGTCCTTTTGGGCATGGTCCTCCTTGTAACTGATGGTGTGTAAAATGGCTGGTCAGAGGTACAGCCTGTGAGCCTGGAGCGCAGCCAGACACACATTATGGCCTAATTAGCACTGTTCTCTCATTGACTGGACTCCTCAGCAAGGGGAAGCTCCCTTATATTCCTTGTACTCACTCGCCTCTAGCCACTTCACTTGACACTCACAATGGAGGAAGAGTGGGTATCAGTTAGGAGGAAGCAGATGGCACATTCAACTGGGATTCTGAAGAGACATTAATGAAGGGGCTGTTAAGAGACAAGGGCATTAAATGCTGAAGAGGGTGTGGAGAAAAGGGAACCCTCTTATACTGGTGGTGGGAATGCAAACTGATACAACCACTCCAGAGAACAGTCTGCTGCTGCTGCTGCTAAGCCGCATCAGTTGTGTCCGACTCTGTGCAACCCCATAGATGGCAGCCCACCAGGCTCCTCTGTCCCTGGGATTCTCCAGGCAAGAATACTGGAGTAGGATGCCATTTCCTTCTCCGGGAGAACAGTATGGAGATTCCTTATAAAAACTAGAAGTAAAACTACCATACAACCCAGAAATTCCACTACTGGGCATATACTCTGAGGAGACCAGAATTGAAAAATACACAGGTACCCCAGCGTTCACTGAAGCACTGTTTACAACGGATAGGACATGGAAGCAACCTAGATGTCCATCGGCAGATGAATGGATAAGGAAGTTGTGGTATATGTACACAGGGGAATATTACTTAGCTGTAAAAAGAAACGTATTTGAGTCAGTTCTAATGAGGTGGATGAACTTAGAACCTATTATACAGAGTTCTGAAGTAAGTGAGAACAAGAAAGACAAATATCACATATTAACACATATACATGGAATCTAGAAAGGTGGTACCAATGATCCTGTGTGCAGGGCAGCAAAGGAGACATAAAGAACAGACTTTTGGACTCAGTGGAAGGAGAAGGTGGGATGCTTTGAGAGAACAGCATTGAAACATACACATTACCACANTATTAACACATATACATGGAATCTAGAAAGGTGGTACCAATGATCCTGTGTGCAGGGCAGCAAAGGAGACATAAAGAACAGACTTTTGGACTCAGTGGAAGGAGAAGGTGGGATGCTTTGAGAGAACAGCATTGAAACATACACATTACCACATGTAAAATATCCAGGGGAAGTTGGCTATATCACACAGGGCACCCAAAGCCAGCGCTTTGTGACAACTTGGAGGGCTGGGGATGGAGGCGGGAGGGGGGTTCAGGAAGGGAGGGGACACATGTATGCCTATGGCCGATTCATGTTGATATATGGCAAAAACAATCACAATACTGTAATTATCCTCCAATTAAAATGAATTAAAAAGAAGAGAGAGATGGGAGCAGAACTTGAACAACAAAGGATGCTGAGGCACTCAGTGACTGGCAGTGGAAGGATGCTACGCCATTATCTTCCCCAAGCCAAGAGTAAAGGGGAAGAGGAGGGAGTTATTGGACTTGGGAGTGAGGGATGAAAGTTTAGAACAGGGCTCACCCAACCAAGCCTAGAAGCGGCTGTGGTGTCGCAGATGTCAGAACTGAGCTGAAGTCAGGGGTAAGTGCAAAACTCTTGACCTTTTTACCACATAACCTCTATTCCCTGGCTGATGACTCCTTTGGATAAATCCAAACTAGGAAGACAGAGGGCAATGAAATTGTGAGATGCCATCTGAAGTCAGTCTCAGAGCAAAGTGTGAGAATGGATTTTGTGTGTGAGAGAGAAAGAAATTGCATATAATAATCACAAAGTGCAAATGTCACCAGTTTGTTCATGTGAAGCATAGCTTAAGTGTCAACATCCTTGATGGTAGTATGTGATTTGATGCATCTTCTTTTTCTTGATTTTCTTCCCTTTTCTCTTTTTTCACCTCTACCCCCGTTTTCGGTGATACTGGTTTGTCATTCAAGGATTGACAATATAACAATTCTGTGAACAAAAGCCTGAGATTACAGAGTTAATCCCACTTTACCACACAAGCAAAACAAGAACAACAATGAAAACCAACCAACCAACCACCAACCGTGACCCAAACAAAACCAAACCATCAACATTTTCTTGGTAATACTTTCCTACTTTTTGTTAACAAACAAGGTAATCTGTTCCATTGGTGTTTTGAGGCAGAAATCATCAGGTGGTTATTCTATATCTGATGAGTATAACAATCAAGATGTAACAAATTTTAAACCAGGACACATCTTTTAAGTTTGGGTAGATTTGGTAGATGCTCTGAAACTGACCTGTGGTCTTTTATATTGCAGGTTCTCAGTTCAGCTCAGTTCAGTCCCTCAGTCGTGTCCGACTCTTTACGACCCCATGGACTGCAGCACGTCAGGCCTCTCTGTTCATCACCAACTCCCGGAGTTCATTCAAACTCATGCCCGTTGAGTCAGTGATGCCATCCAGCCATCTCATCCTCTGTCATCCCCTTCTCCGCCTGCCTTCAATCTTTCCCAGCATCAGGGTCTTTTCAAATGAGTCAATTCTTTGCATCAAGTGGCCAAAGTACTGGAGTTTCAGCTTCAACATCAGTCCTTCCGATGAATATACAGGACTGATTTCCTTTAGGATGGATTGGTTGGATCTCCTTGCAGTCCATGGGACTCTCAAGAATCTTCTCCAACACCACAGTTCAAAAGCATCATGTTTTCGGTGGTCAGCTTTCTTTATAGTACAACTTTCACAACCATACATGACTGCTGGAAAAACCATAGCCTTGACTAAATGGACCTTTGTTAGCAAAGTAATGTCTCTGCTTTTAATGGCAACCCATTCTAGTATCCTTGCCCGGAAAATTTCATGGTCAGAGGAGCCTGGGCTTCAGTCCATGGGATTGCAAAGAGTTGGGCACAAATAAGTGACTAACATTAACACTAGGTTGGTCATAACTTTTCTTCCAAGGAGCAAGCATCTTTGAATTTCATGCCTGGGGTCACCACTGTGGTGATTATGGAGCTCCCCAAAATAAAGTCTGTCACTGTTTCTCCATCTATTTGCCATGAAGTGATGGGACTGGATGCCATGATCTTAGTTTTCTGAATGTTGAGCATTAAGCCAACTTCTTCACTCTCTTCTTTCACTTTCATCAAGAGGCTCCTTAGTTCTTCTTCAATTTCTGGCATAAGGGTGGTGTCATCTGCATATTTCTCCCAGCAATCTTGATTCCAGCTTGTGCTTCTTCTGGCCCAGCGTTTCTCATGATGTACTCTGCATAGAAGTTAAATAAGCAGGGTGACAATGTACACCCTTGACGTACTCCTTTTCCTATTTGGAACCAGTCTGTTCCATGTCCAGTTCTAACTCTTGCTTCCTGACTTGCATACAGGTTTCTCAAGAGGCAGGTCAGGTGGTCTGGCATTCCCATCTCTTGAAGAATTTTCCACAGTTTATTGTGATCCACACAGTCAAAGGCTTTGGCATAGTCAATAAAGCAGAAATANTTTCTCTTTCACAATGCAGGGATAAGGTGATATTGTTTCAAGAAATGTCTATCAATGGATGCTAAAATTAATATATGAAAGTTTCAGGAGAAATAGGATATTTACATAGTCTCAAGGTGTCCTTCCCCCCAAGACATTTATTGTTATTAAACTTGGCAAACACCACCTTAACTAAGTAAACAAAGTCAATATCATCATAAGACACGATGGCATTACTCACTCCTTGATGTGATTCACTGAGAAGGGCAAATATCACTTCAGTGGTGTTCTTGCCAAAAATACATTAATCAAATCATGAGAAACATTACAAAAACCCAAACTGAGGGATATCCTACAAATTAACTGATCAGTACTCTCTGTCATATCAAGATGATGAAAGGTAGAAAAGACTGAAGAACTGTCAAAGATTGGAGGAAAGTGACAAAACTGAATAAGTATATGCACTGTGGGATGTGGGTCTGGATTGCAAAACAGAAAAAGGATGTTGGTGAGAAAAACTGGTGCAAAACTGAAGTCTATAGTTTACTTAATAGTAATCAGCTTCCTGGTTTCAACTAATGTACTATGGTTATGTAAGATGTTAACATGGGTGAGAGAATATAGGAACTTTCTGATCCATTTTTTGCAAATTTTTTAGGTCTGAAATAACTTCAAAATTAAATGTTATTTTAAAAAGTGATGGCAGAAGTATAATATTTTTCAAAAAATTTCTAGACTACACTAAACTGTATCCAATAAGCATAAACATTCCTAAATAATCATCCAAATATCAAATTAATTTTTTCATCTATCCATCTTCCCCTCCATTAGAGTGTCAATTCCTCTAACTAAGAGGCTGGCTCATTGCTGGCACATAATTTAAATTAGCTTTATGGAGCTATAAGAGTCCGAGAAGGCACGTCAGAAGCCCTGCAATGAGGACAGGAGCTGTCACAAATCAGATTTTTTATAGACAGGAATCTGGATTCAAAAGACAAGCACATTTTAAAACCATTAGGAAAGTCCAGTGACCAAAGACTAGAGCATTGGAATACCAATTTGAAAACCAGTCCTTCCACTTGTAGATGTGTAAAGGGAACAATTTGCAGCTTCTGGCCCTTTAGTGGTTAACTGGAGATACACTGACCTCATAGGATTGTTGTAAGTTCATTATACATATACTGTAAAAATCACAATCTGATTGTACCGATTAGATGTTGTTGAAAAATGTAAAGATGATATTTAAAATGCCCATTGAAATAAAGATCTGAATTAAAAATAGTCCATTTTGAATTTTCTTGCTTTTCCTAAAGTTGAGGGAACATTTGGGGAAACAGAAGTGCTGCTAGCTTCTCTGACTTACACAGAGTTCATGGTCATATTTATTTGGCAGCTAATGAAAACAACTGCTAGGATTTAGAAGCCTCCTACTTAAAAGGATTGTGATGGATTGTTCAAACGAAATCTAAATGTTGTTAATAAATGTCTGAAGTTAACTTGAAGATGGTAATTAACAATAGAGAGTCTCTGGAACTACCCCATTTACATTTATCATCACTGCATCTCTGAAATAGCATAATAATGCTGATAGGTTAGCTTCATTACCCAGGCAAATCGCAACAAGTCTCTTAGAAAGTCTCCCATCAAGGAGATCTGCTAGATTTTCTCCAATTCCCTTTCCTGAAAAACCTATCCACCTATTGACAATTGACAAAGGAGTAGTGATAATTTATTAGATGCTATGCCTTTGTTTTAAAAAGAGAGTCGTTCATTTATTTTCACTTAATATAAATATTAAGCAAAGATGATGATGTTTACAGTAGGAAGAGGCAATTTATAAATGAGTTTGTTCATCAGAGAAGAAGGGACTTCCCTGGTGGCTCATATGGCAAAGCATCTGCTTGTAATGTGGGAGACTCCTGGGTCGGGAAGTTCCCCTGGAGAAGGAAATGGCAACCCATTCCAATACCCTTGCCTGGAAAATTCCATGGACAGAGGAGCCTAGTAGGCTATTCCATGGGGTCGCAAAGAGTCAGACACCATTGAGCGACTTCACTCACTCACTCATCAGAGAATACATGTAAAGTTAATAAGGAAGAGAAAAAAATTCTTCGCAAAACAGCATTTGAAATTTGGGTTGATGAAAGAGAATGTAAAGAGTAAGAATGTCTGACTCTATGTGACTCCATGGACTACAGCTCTTCAGGCTCCCCTGTCTATGGAATTCTCCAGGCAAGAATACTGGAATGGATAGTCATTCTCTTCTCCAGGGTATCTTTTCAACCCAGGGATTGAAACCACATTTCCTGCTCTGCAGGCAGATTCTTTACAGTTTGAGCCATCAGGGAAGCCCAATATAAATATGAAAACTCTTATCTCCAGGCACATAAGTAATGTGTGCATCATTTAGAATTAAGCTCCCTCAAAACAATCTCCCAGTTTTATGCTCATGTCTCTCGCCACTCTTTTTAGTCTTCATTTTGCATTCTCTCTTATCAGCCCAAATATCAAATGTTATTTCGCTAAGAATTTCAGATTCTCTTCCCTCGTAACTCTACACATACTCTCTGAGGAGTAGACTTAAGATCTACAAGTTGCCTCTTCTTACTGTAAACATCATCATCTTCTCTTGAATTATTATAACAGCCTCCTAACTAGTTGCTGTACTTCAGTTTCTTTGCAATCCATTCTCTGCATGGTAGCCAAAAGTGATCTTTCTAAAATAGAAACATAATTATGGCAATCTTTTGATTAAGTCCTTAAGAGTTCCCCACTGCCCTCAAGATGAAGCACAAACTCTCAGTTGCAGCTTCAAGATCTGGCTTCTGTTAAACTCTTTAATTCTAGATCTTAATTACTCCAACTATTACCAGTGCATTCTACAATCTTGCATACTTTTCTGTTCTATGTATTCTTATTTGAAAATTTCCATTGTATCCATGGTGCCTAACACTATTCTAGGCACATAAGTATTCAATAAATAATTATTAAACAAATCAATGGGTGAACAAATGAATAAACAAGGCAAGCCCATTGTAAAAGTTAACTACTTAAATTTTAAAAATCAACAATTGGACAATATAATTTTACAACAATTATAAAGAAAGGAGAATAAATGGTAAAATGATCATGCTAATGCTATAGGTTTAAAACTATTAAAAGTAGCAATATATTCTTATGAAAAGTCTATTACTAAGAGAATGTGCAGTTTTATTCCTTGTAAAACAAACTCAAATGGTTTCAGGATAACTTATTTTGGCACATAAAATATAAAATGTGTGTGGTATGGAGATTTATATAACTGTATAGTTGAACAAAACCACTGCCTATTCAGCTTTATAGAGGAAATTTTTTTTGCTTGTTTGATAAGAAATTTAAAAGAGTTGCTGCCTCAAGAGATGAAAAATAGCCTCTTGAAGGAATATTAAGAACTGCTTGTTCTATTATACTATATTTCTATGGAAATATAAGCAGATCCCATCAGCATTTCATGAATCTGTGTGGACATGTAAGAGCTTTCAGTTGTTTCCCAGGGAAGTTTCATATTACAAAAAAGCCACTGCCTAAGTCAATGAACTGCCAGTTATGGTTAACTGCCCTCATCTTCCTCCTTAGAGACAGGCAGCAGGCATTTAAATTCTTATCCAATGACCTTCTCATTTTAACTCGTTCTAAACTAATGACATTTAAGATTTAATTTTAATATCATAATGAGAGGAAAAATATAAGAAAAAATTTGCAATTGAATACATAATCACAGCCCTAGTTGGAATATGGAATAGGAAATTCCATTCCTATTATAATTGCTCATTATTTATTGACTTATAAGCATTCATACTCAGGTCACTGAAGACATTCATAAGTTCTCAATCATTATCACTTTAATTTTTAATAGATAAGACCTCAGGTTCCTATCCTACCTGTGTGAATTATTTTAATACAAAGCTACAACCTCAAACAACATAATGCTATATAAATGACACATACAACAAGGACAGAAATCAAGTCAGCTCTAAGGTAAGAAGACATCCAATTTACAAGTCCCCTCCAGTAACTGTACTAGGCTCTATGTATGTACATGAAGATAGACACTAGCTCTGTTACAGATTGGTTTGCTAAAAAGTATTCCAGAAAGTTCTGCAGTGTAACACTTCCCTCAAATTATTTTTTCCTATGCAAACTCCTGATACAATATGAATTGTTATCAGACAATATTTTTTCATGTTGCCATTTAAAAATTAAAGCCCATCATGCTACTACATTTGAGTTTACTTGTTGAAATGTAATTGATTTCAATGGAAAAATGTGAACACAGAGTACATGTATCATGACCACAGCTACATTGGTTAGATCATTTATATATTAATATCATCTTGTGTTTATTCTAGACAAAACACTAAAAGAGAAAACTGACAAATACAGTAGTCTCAGTAAAGTGATAAAGAGTAAAAAGTTATGCAATATGAGGAATTTTAAACTATTTGAATGTAAGCTCTATGATGACAAGGGCTATATTTTTCACAATAGTTTACTCAGTATCTAGAATGTTACTTGGCACACACCAAATGCTCAACAAATATATGTTGATTAAATTAACAAAGGAACATGAATGAAGATATATTTAATATAACTTAACTTACAAAACTATCTTCAAAGATTTAAAAGCTATGAGGTGAAAGAGAAAATATTAGACATATTGTGTGGAATTTCAGATAGCAAATATAGATGCCACAGATAAGAATTACAGAAGAGCCTCTACCAAATAAAGTTAAAATAAACTAACAATAAAATCAGAAGCTTTCTGTTTTGAATGAGAACTTAGATTATATGATTATCAATATTTTTTCCAACCTTGACTCTATAAATACATAGAATAAATTTCTTTTCCAGTATTTTTTTCAGATGATTACTAAGCCTGCTTTTCTAATTTTGCAAAGCTGGCAATTACTTGTGTAGTTTTCATCTATTATTTTCAGAACTGTATATCTTCATTATGAATAAACTCCAGCTGATATGCATGATAATCAAAATATGCAACCATTTTAATCAAATAATGAGTTTCTACAATAATATAATCTACATATCAAAGGTCTGGTGATGAATTTTCTTCAAATTAGAAAACATATATTACAAATTCAATACAATCCCTATCAAAATGCCAGTGGTACTTTTTTAAAGAAATAGAATAAACAATCAAAATTTGTATGGAAACACAAAAGATCCTGAGTAGCCAGAGCAATCTTGGGCAAGAAGATGAAAGCTGGAAGCATCCCACTTCTTGATTTCAAACTGTATTACAAAGCCATAGTAATCAAACATTTTATGTTGGCATAAAACAGACACATAGATAAACAGAACAGAATTGCGAGCTCAAAAATTAACCTACACAGATACAGACAATAATTTACCACAAAAGAGTGAAAAATATACAATGGGAAAAGGACTGTCTCTTCAATAAATCATTCTGGGAAAACTGTATAACAATGTAAAAGAATGAAATTAGGCCCCTATACTAGAACTTACACAAAGATCAACTCAACACAAATTAAAGACTTGAACATAAGACTTGAAATTATAAAACTCCTGTAAGAGAAGATAAAGAGGTAAACTTCTAGACATTAGTCTTGGCAATGATATTTTTGGATTTGACACCAAAAGCAAAGACAAGAAAAGCAAAAATAGGGGAGAGGGGAAGAGGGCGGAGGAATAAGACGGGAGACCACTTTCTCCCACACAAATTCATCAAAAGAACAATCGAACTCTGAGTAAATTCCACAAAACAGCTTCTGAATGCTGGCAGAGGACTTCAGGCAACCAGCAAAGCAGATCATTGGCTTCAAAAACAGCACTCCAGAGAGAAGAAATCCAGCTCCACCCGCCAGAACTTCAACACAAAGCCTCCCTAACCAAGATACCTTGACAAGCCTCTGATACAACCCCACAAACAGTGAGGAAACTCCATAATAAAGAGAACTCCACAAATTGATAGACTATAGAAAGCCTACCCCAAACGCAGCAATATAACCAAGATGAAGAGACAGAGGAATACCCAGCAGGTAAAGGCACAGGAGAAATGCTCACTAAACCAAACAAAAGAGGAAGAGATAGGGAATCTACCTGAGAAAGAGTTCCGAATGTTGACAGTGAAAATGATCCAAAATCTTGAAACCAAAATGGAAGCACAGACAAATAGCCTGGGGACAAGGATTGAGAAGATGCAAGAAAGGTTCAACAAGGACCTAGAAGAAATATAAAAGAGTCAATAAACAATGAATAATGCAATAAATGAGATCAGAAACACTCTGGAGGCAACAAATAGTAGAATAATGGAGGCAGAAGATAGGATTAGTGAAATAGAAGATAGAATGGTAGAAATAAATGAATCAATGAGGAAAAACGAAAAACAAATTAAAAGAAATGAGGACAACCTCAGAGACCTCCAGGACAATATGAAACGCTCCAACATTCGAATTTTAGGAGTCCCAGAAGAAGAAGACAAAAAGAAAAACCATGAGAAAATACTTGGGGAGATAATAGTGGAAAACTTCCCTAAAAT
>SJYV01055679.1:349480-399408 GCA_006410875.1 Neotragus pygmaeus
TTTTTTTTTTTTTTTTTTCTTTTCATGTCTTAAAGACAACAAAACATGGGATATAAGACGCCCTTCAGTTTTATAGTACCCAAAGAAATACTTAGTCCAATTTCACTCATATATCTTTAGCCCATCAGTTTCCTTCAAGTGTCAGTTCAGGGGTCATAAATATATCTTCTTTGAGGATGATTATAGTTTGATTTCCTTCTGCTGGGCATTTTGCCTCTCACTTAGCTTTGGAAAAATCAAGATTTGTCTAGCAGTTTAAATTGACAGAGCATTTCATCTGCATTGTCTCGTAGAGGGGGAGGCGGCTCAGTTATTGAATCGGTCCATCAGTGGAGTGTGCATCCTTTATATCTGGGATTGATTGAAAGGAAAGAACTACAAATTGCAGTGTGAGAGCTTCCCTCACATGGAACCGTTCATCAAAGGAGCAGACCGAGCTTTGTAATGGGGGCATTTAGAGCATCCATTCACTATGAGGAGCAGGTGCCCGCAAACCCAAGTCACCCAGACTTGATTTATCAATAAGGAAGAGTGGCGTATTGATAAGAGTGGCTTATTTATCAATAAGGAAGAGTGTTGCCAGCATGGCTTTGAGGGGAGCAAAGAGGGGAAAGGAATGAGTATGGATATCCTTGATAATCCTCTAAAATACTTCTATGTCTGTATGATTAATAACATATCTGGTTGCTGCTTCTCTGTACCTCGAATGAAGGCAGCTTTTTCTAGACGGGTCCCATGCAGAGTGGGTGTTTGGTGTATGTGTGTGTGTGAGAGAGCGAGCGAGCAAGTGAGAGATGCAGGGAAGGAAGGAGGGGGAGTAGAGGGGAGGCAGAGCAGAGAAATGAAAAGTGAATAGGTAACCAAGAGCAGAGGTAGAACCTAGAGTTTCCTCAGTTTGGACCTGATGGAGTAAATGCCTATTAAGCCACCCAAGCTGTCTTCTTGCAGACATTCTGGTCCCACAGAGGGTGTAGCCCAGTTACTGAATTACTCCCTGAGCTTCGTGTGGAGACCCAGGAACTATCTCTGATGGGCAGGGGGCGGGCTCTCAGCGCTGCCACGGTGGGAATGCCTCACTCGTCAACCACTGGAGTACGCAGTCATCTGCTCACTGGTCTGTGTATGAGCTCTTTGATGGCAGGATTTGCATTTTATTCATATTCTGTTTCCAGGGTCTAGAAAATGTCTGGCTTATGGTTTGCATTTTCAAGTTTGATGAGTGACTGGCTAGCGGCCTACTCCCTGTGGGGAAGTTTTAGAGGTGAAGATGGGGAGTGACCCCCCAGTCCTATAATATTTTAGGAGTAAAATATTAAGAAGAAAGTGGAGAGAGGTTCCCTTTCATCATCAATAGATCAAGAACCAGAGAGCAGGGACTTGCTTGGAAGTTCAGTGGTTAAGACTCTGAGCTCCCAATGCAAGGGACATGGGTTCTATCCCTGGTAAGGCAACTAACATTCCATATGCTGTGCAGTGTGAAAATAAAAACAAAACAAAACAGAGAGAAAACAATGCTGAACATTAACACCCAGATACCTGGTATGGGTGTTGGACTATCACCGATTTTGATCAAACTCCTGCCTTATTCAGTTGGGGATATTAGATGAAGGATCTGAGACAGATGCAGGCAGAAACTGGTGGACCACAATGAGGCAAGAGCCTAGAGTAAAAAGGGCATGGGGCACTCTGAGTGGACTGAGAGAAAGCGGAAACTTGTTGGAAGAAAACCAATGCTTCCTGGATGCAGAAGGGGGAAAAGACATGCAGGCAGGCAGGAAGAGCACCCAGGTCCTGGATCCGGCCATAAGTGTCAGGGGGGTGCTAACCGCCCGCGGCTGGCCATGCCCATGTTCTCTGTTGGGTGCAGTAAATAAAGCATGGCTAGGAAATCGGGAGAGGAGATGAAGAACGCCTTTTCTTCCTGCTTTAGCTAGTAAATGAAATTTAACTAAAGTCTGAAATACAGCTCACAGTTTAGTATTAACTCTAGTGGTTTAGTTGCTCAGCTGTATCTGACTCTTTGCTTCCTCATGGACTGCAGCCTGCCAGGCTCCTCCCCCATGGGATTTCCTAGGCAAGAATACTAGAGTGGGTTACCATTTCCTACTTCAGGGGATCTTCCTGACCCAGGGAACAAAACCCAGGTCTTCTGCATAGGCAGGCAGATTATTTACCAACTGAGCCACCATCGACTATAGTCATGCTTAATACTCCATGGATGGAAGTCCATGTAAATGAGCGCTGATAGGAACAATCTCTGTGCTCTTGAGACCCCAGGTCTTCTGGTACAAAATGTAGTTCCCCTCTACCCACCTGACCTTAACTCATGCTGTACCAGTGTTTTCAATAATCTCTGGAACAAAACAACATGGTCACGTGTCAATAGTATGAAGTCCCTAAGGGTTATTATTCAAATGTTTATCTAGAGATGGTGATAGGTTTTTAAAAAGGCATTTTGTTTTTGCTCTTGCCTTTAGCACTGGCCTCTAGCACTCCCACTGAAAGACAAGGCCCTGTTATTCACAAGGTATTTCTCTAAATGTGTTTTGTCTAAGGAATGCTACAACAGGAAAACCTATTTGCAAAGAGATGCTTTGCTTTCTCTGTTGCGATTGGGAAGCACAGCTAGTTTACTCTGCCTAAACACCCAGCTCAGCGATTGATGTTAGAGAAAGAAGCTCAGTCTCCTAGAGTGAGTGGAGTTTATAGACTAGCCTTCAGCTTGTAGAGCCTCTGTACCAGCCCTAGGGGAGGATAGATTTTATAAATAAAATATTTGTGAACAGCAGTAGTCACAGCATTATTACAAACTTAAAAAAAAAGATATCAAAGGGCACGGTTACATGAAACCAGCAACAAGCCAGCATTTGCTTCTCTGAACTGTGCAGGGCTGTACCACCATGCAGGACTTGTTAGTGTGCTCAAAAAATGATGGAGAGTTGTGTTAAAAGGGGGGATGTTAAAAATGTCACAAATTCCAAGTATACTGGTGACAATTTTCCAATTGCCTTAACAATATGCTGTTAGCTATTTTATGCTGTTTGATAGTGAACTCTAACTTGAGAAATCAGTCATGATTTTCCCTTTCATTTGATCCCGTGGCAAATATTAGAACACGATGAAATAATGGTTTACGAGTATTTTCCAGATAATTTTAGTTTTAACGAAAAATACTACTTTCAGGTGATTTTTATTTGTTGTTGTTGGGTTGTTGTATCTTTCCTTCCCCCACTGAGATCAAAGTATATTTAGAGAATGCTAGAGGGGACCGTTCCTTGCTTCCCCAATTTCATAGGTTGGTGTGGTTTCTGCCCCCTTCCAGGCATAACTGAGATACACATATTAAGGTTCTGCACACAGGTCCAAAAGTAGCTCAGAGAATGACCCAGACCCAAGTCCAGCCTATCCCAGGAGCTAGATTATTTCTGGAAGCTTCAATTCAAATAGACTTTTGGTCTTCTTAAAGCAAATGTATATCCCCCGGTTCAACATATTATAGTTTACTGAAATTCACCCCTCATGTTTACAAAGAGTCAGACGCTGATTTTCTTTAGCAAAGGCATCAGTCAGGTTATCAGATGTCTACTAATTTTCTCATGCTCAAGTTTTAGGAGTCCTACTAAGTAGACATCACAGCTATGAAGTCTGAAATAATACAAGGCTAAATGGGCATCATTTACAGAATAGAATAAAATTAGATGTCTAAAGTCTAACATCATTTTGTCGAAAAATTAATCTGTGGTTAGACTGTCAAAAAGTTCACTGTTTAAGAAAGTCAGTGGACAGGTCTTTAACAGGATTAAGAAAAGTTACCCCTATATGGATAAGGGAATTTTCAATACAAACTACCATCTTCTAGATACCATTCCCATTGCAAAGGCAATCTTAGATGGTTAGCAGCTATTCCATGCCTCTTTCTCATTTTGTAGTCTAGGAAATAACCCTCAATTACATGAATTAGAGTAGGTCAATTAAAGAACACCAGGGCATAAAGATTATGAAGAAGATTCTCCTATGTCACAAGTTATGCATGAAAAAAAATTCTTCCTGTCCTATTCTTTAGTAATTGGTAATCTTTCTAGAACAAATATATTCAAGTAAGCTCCAATGCACACTTTGTACATCGCATGCATAATCAGTGTTGAAATGAGAGCTGGCTGTTGGTGAATGATATTTTTTGAGTTGGGGGTCAAGGCTGCCTTGTATTCCTCTGGGTAAGATGTGGAAGTTGCAGGAGATTTTAGAGTATTATTCCTAAACAGATTTTTTTTTTTTTTAATAGACGTGTCTCTTTGCCCCCTTTTACTTACTTTCTTTACTGTGGTGTACTATACATAATTTAAATAATCAGGGAATGTCTCTGGGCTCAAAACCACCTGCTGGCTTATATTAGCTAATTAATGGTGACTTATCTGAGTTACTAATTTGAGTAGAGCTGATTGCCTTTAGGAATTTGGGAAACGTTGAAAGAATTCTGATTAAAATTATGCCTTTGTGTAGACAGTCTCCTTAAATGACTCAAAAAAAAAAAAATGNAATGTCTCTGGGCTCAAAACCACCTGCTGGCTTATATTAGCTAATTAATGGTGACTTATCTGAGTTACTAATTTGAGTAGAGCTGATTGCCTTTAGGAATTTGGGAAACGTTGAAAGAATTCTGATTAAAATTATGCCTTTGTGTGGACAGTCTCCTTAAATGACTCAAAAAAAAAAAAATGTTGCCCGTTAGCAGATTAAAAAAAAAAAAAGAAACAAAACCAACGGCCAAATTGATGATCTTGTGTAGTTTTCTGGCTCAGATCATGTCTTATGGCAGCTTGTTTCCCTCTGTGATTCGATTTTATCTCTGCCAGGCTTCTTCTCATTTTGTCTCTTACATTAGGGTTTATTTGCTTTTGACTGCTTGAAAAATAGAACGGATCTTGAATCCATAGAGCTTAATCACTTTCCCCAAAACTAATACAGTAGATTTATTTTAGCCCAAGTTCTGTGTCAGGTTGGCTAGATTCCCAGGACTTGAATGTGTGAATTTAATGGTGGTACAATATCTGAGGTAGGAATATAACAGAAAGCTCTCAGTGGCAGATCTGTTGGATCAGTGCAACTTCATTTGTCTGCTGGTCTCAATATCTTTTAAGGCAATGGAGTGCGCAGACAATGCGAGCTGGCCATTTCTCTCTACTGTGATGACACTGATATTAGAACCACTCAAGAATCACCTTCACAAATAAGTATATAGTAGACAACTGTTATGGAGAAGGCAATGGCACCCCACTCCAGTACTCTTGCCAGGAAAATCCCATGGGCAGGGGAGCCTGGTAGGCTGCAGTTCATGGGGTCGTGAAGAGTTGGACACGACTGATCTAATTCACTTTCACTTTTCACTTTCATGCATTGGAGAAGGAAATGGCAACCCACTCCAGTGTTCTTGCCTGGAGAATCCCAGGGATAGGGGAGCCTGGTGGGCTGCCATCTATGGGGTTTCACAAAGTCAGACACAACTGAAGTGACTTAGCAGCAGCAGGAGCAGACAACTGTTAAACACACAATGAGGCTTCCATGAAACATCAGTTTTAGTAACCGTGTTCAATTTTGGTTTCAGGAAAATAGTAACGAACCTCTTTGAGTCTTCCGGATTTAGGGACAATCTGACTAACCTAGGCAATCCCTACACCTCTGCCCACACCACATTAATTCAAGGAATGATAAAATGCATCCAGTGCTTTGTTGGTATTGTTGTTCAGTCGCTAAGTCTTTGTGGCTCTATGAACTACTCTTTGCAACCCTGTGACTGCAGCACGCCTGGCTTCTCTGTCCTCCACTATCTCCAGAGTGCTCAAGTTCATGTCCATTGTGTTGGTGACGCCATCAACCATCTCATTCTCTGCTGCCCTCATTCTCCTTTTGCCTTCAATCTTTTCCAGCATCAGGGTCTTTTCCAATGAGTGCTTAATGTGTATATATTTTTGGCTTTTACTTGTTAATTCACAAATATCTTTTAAAGAAGAAGGTACTTTTCACACATACACATTAGTATTGTTTAAAATTTTTTACTATTGACATATAGGCATAAACGAATTCAGGGCTGAAAAAAAGATGAGAATTGAGTTCTCAGTGACCTCAGACTTATAGCTCGTTGGGCATATCTGATTCACTATGATAGAATGAAAACCAAAATAACAGAAAACTAATCAAACTGATCACATGGAGAAGAGTGGAGAAATGACTCTAGAAAGAATGAAGAGACAGAGCCGAAGAGATGGAGCCAAAGTGAGAACAAGCCGAGGTGTGGATGTGACTCGTGATGGAAGTAAAGTCCGATGCTGTAAAGAGCAATATTGCATAGGAACCTGGAATGTTAGGTCCATGAATCAAGGTAAATTAGGAGTGGTGAAACAGGAGATGGCAAGAGTGAACATTAACATTTTAGGAATCAATGAACTAAAATGGACTGGAATGGGTGAATTTAATTCAGATAACAATTATATCTACTACTGTGGGCAACAATCCCTTAGAAGAAATGAAGTAGCCCTGATAGTCAACAAAAGTCTAAACTGCAGTACTTGGGTGTAATCTCAAAAATCACAGAATGATCTCTGTTCATTTCCAAGGAAAACCATTCAGTATTACAGTAATCCACGTCTATGCCCCAATGCTGAAGGGTTCTATGATCTACAAGACCTTCTAGAACTAACACCCAAAGAGGATCTTTTTTATCATAGGGGACTGGAATGCAAAGTAGGAATCAAGAGATACCTGGAGTAACAGGCAAATTTGGCCTTGGAGTACAAAATGAAGCAGGGCAAAGGCTAACAGAGTTTTGCCAAGAGAACATACTGGTCATAGCAAATACCCTCTTCCAACAACACAAGAGAAGACTCTACACACGGACATCACCAAATGGTCAATACCAAAATCAGACTGATTATATTCTTTACAGCCAAAGATGGAGAAGCTCTACATAGTCACCAAAAGCAAGACTGGGAGCTGACTGTGATTCAGATCATGAACTTCTTAATGCCAAATTCAGACTTAAATTGAAGAAACTAGGGAAACCACTAGACCATTCAGGTATGACCTAAATCAAATCCCTTATGATTATACAGTGGAAATGACAAATAGATTGAAGAAATTAGATCTGATAGACAGTGTGTGTGAAGAACTATGGACAGAGGTTTGTGACATTGTACAGAATCAAGACCATNCATCATGATTATCTGGGTCGTGAAGATCTTTTTTGTACAGTTCTTCTATGTATTCTTGTCACCTCTTCTTAATATCTTCTGCTTCTGTTAGGTCCAGACCACTTCTGTCCTTTATCGAGCCCATCTTTGCATAAAATGTTCCCTCGGTATCTCTAATTTTCTTGAAGAGATCTCTAGTCTTTCCCATTCTGTTCTTTTCCTCTATTTCTTTGCATTGATCGCTGAAGAAGGCTTTCTTATCTCTTCTTGCTATTCTTTGGAACTCTGCATTCAGATGCTTATATCTTATTTCTTGGTTTGGGACTTGAAGTCACTTCCCTAGGAATGAAGTTTTCCTAGCAGTCAGTGCTTTTGCTTTTTCAGTCATTCTCTCCCCTCTTTGGTTACTCAGAGTTAAGATTTTCAGTTCCCACAACTTCTCTGTCTCTATTTTAGTTACCCAGTGTCAGTTTCTTAGGCTAAAGTACGAGGCTCTTTAGTCAAGCTGAAATCAAACATTCTCTTCTTGCTTGTTTATGCTTTACTGCTTTGTTCTTTGTCCCTCAACACTGCTACCCTCTGAACTATTAATACTTTAGGTCAATAAAGAAGCTCCTCTGAGAAGTAAACGAGTTCTTCTTTATCTCTTCATTTGCTTTATGATGAAAAGCCATATATTCTTGGGGATAGGGGTGAAAAATTGCCTAATCTCCCCTACAAATACCTAGTTCTCCTATTTCTTATTTTTCTAAGTAAAAGGCAATCCAAGTCAAAGTCCACCTCATTGCATGGTGGCTATAAGTCTCAGGCATTTCCACTTTCATTGGAATGTAGTGGACAGTGTGGTAGAACATAACATTCACTCAATGCAAATTAGTGTATGTATTATGAGATTGCAAAAGGTTTGTTAATGGTGATGAGTGATGGAATTTAAGCTAGTGCTTTTAAGGTAGGTGGGTCCCTGGTGGCTCAGACAGTAAAGAATCTTCCTGCAATGTAGGAGACCAGGGTTCAATCCCTAGGTTGGGAAAATCTCTTAAGAGAAGGAGATGGCTACCCGCTCCAGTATTCTTGCCTGGAGAATTCCATGGACAGAGGAGCATGACAGAGTACAGTCTCTGGGGTTGCAAAGAGTCAAACACAACTCAGCAACTAACACTTGCATTTCAGTTTTTAAGGTAACACAATGAGCAGATGTACTCAGCTCATAACTTTCAGATAAATTGAGTTAAATGACACATTTTTCAAAAAGGCAAACTCTTTCAGTGCTTAACTGATTGAAGGCAGAGAGCATAGCAAAGAGAGAAATAGAGGCTATATAATGTTTTTTTTCACTTTAGTCACCATCTAAAGTGAACTCTGAAAGTGGAAGCCATAGACCGTGACCTCCAAATTTGCTACACTTACAGAGTTCGCCAGAAAACCTTCTCTTTCTTTCCCCATCCGCACCTTATTCCTTTTTCAGAGATGGCACATTAATATTTATAGGCTGACTCCATGTGAGTTCTAAACTTTGTTCTAGAGAAAAGATGACACTAAATAACAGGTGGATGGTTGCTAAGCCAGAGGGGAGGACAGTGACGTCAGCAACCCACGTGTGATTCTCACATTCCACCCTACTCGTCTGGCAAGGCAACAGAGTGACACTCTCAGAGCATAAAGTGAAGGATGCACCCCAGAGCATCTCAATCAAGCCATTTTTAAAAAAGTCTAACTTACGAGTTTGATGTTCTTAGTGATTTTTAATGCTCAGAACTAGTTTGGCATTAAGTATTCAATCACCTTGTGATCTGTTCCATTTCAAGAGTGGTAGAGGGGAGAAAATAGACTCCGAATCATAGCTAGTGTCTTGTGCAAGGTTCTTATTAAAAACAGCATATTCCTGTAGCCCAGAGGGCTTACAGCCTCTTCCAAAGCAGAAGTGCTGCTCTAAGCTAACCTCAAGGGGCTACTAGAGAGAGATGCAGTCTTCCCCCCTCTCATGGGGCTGGCGGGGGAGGGGAATGATAGCATCATATCCAATCCCATCTCCAAGCCTCCATCACCCCAATAAGAAATATTCCTTGAGGCATTACTGACATGCAGTTCCCTGGTTAGTTGGTTAATAAGTATTTCAATAAGAATAATTAATTTTAAAAAGAAAGAAAAACACTTTACAGTAGACTCTGTTTAGGAGAGTACATATATGTAGGCTCATTGAGGTAAGAGGACTTTGTTGTTTTTTATCATGTTCTAACATTGATATCATTTGCTTCTGTTACATCACTTGTGCTTGACATTTTATCTACAGATGATCAAAATATAATGAACGGATCACCTCCAGACTGAGGCTTTTAACAGTGGTGAGCAAAGCGATGCATGGAGACAAGATGCTGAAGAACAAAAATGCACTGAATAAATTCAGTTCAAAAAGGATGATCAGGTCCCAAGGTTACACTAATGTGAGTTGGTTTTTTCTTTTCTTTTGCTAAAACTGACACCAACTATAAAGAGTTTTTTTTTCAAAAATTTTTCCCCACAAAGATCATTAGCTTCCAGTTTACTGATTAGACTATTTCACTTTTCATGCAAAGGCTTGTTGACTTTAAGTTTGACCACAATCATTATTTGTATATTTCTTATATGTTTTACCAAAGAATCATTAATAAGTCAGATCTTAAGGTGTGATTTCATCATTCTATAGATTGTAAAAATGCAACTAAAGGTTTAGAAGAAGTTTAGGGCTTATTTAAAAATTATTAGCCTTGTGTATCTTAAATGTATCTATGTATAGATATGTTTTAAAGGGTAATTGTATGCTATTAAAAAAAAAACATTTAGAACATTACATCCTCAGTATAAAAAAGGAGACAAGTTTATACTAAGGTAAATTCTCATGTCCTTACAACTTAAAATTATAATTTAAATGTCTAGTTATTTCTTTAAGAGAAACCCAAATCACAAGTTAACTTTTAGTAAAGTGCATTCAATTTTCCAGGTTTTCATTTCTAAATCAAAGGATGGGCTAGGTTTGAAAATAAGACCCTAATTTATATCTTACCTACAAAATTGAGAGCATTCTATGTAATTTCTCCCTGTAAGCATCTCTGCATATACGGACACAATCCCTCAATGATAACAAGGTATTCATCATCTTATTTCAGCCCTAATGCAGTTGATTTGGCTTGTACTAAGGCCTCAAACCGAGTGAATCGATTAGACAGGCAGCCCTTCAAAAGACAGGCAGACCTTGGCATTTGCCCAGATTCACCATTTTAAATGATGATGATACTCTATGGCTGGAAATTAAAAAAAAAATCTTGATCTAGGATTGCACATTCAAAGGATATAAATCAACTGTCAATAATATTGACTGAAATGTTTTTAAAGCTTCCACTCTCTGGAGGGGACTATTGCTCAGAATATATGGCCTCTGCCATAGGCACATATGCAGGTCAGATAGCTGAATTCTCAAGGAGAGCAGAATGCTAAGGGCAAGTTGGGGGTTTCAGAAATGGAGTACATCTGGGGAGCAGAGAGGTCTTGAGTCAAAAAATTATTTACTCAGACTCACTGTGTCTCCATTCAGCTGTGCTCCACTAAATGTTAGGGAAAAAGCAACCAGATTAAGCCAGCCCGTTTTAATGTCTGAATGGGCATAACTTTACAGATGGTTGCATTTAAAAACAAATGCTTGTTAAGTTAAAGAAATACCTAATTATGTAACCTCAAATAGAGAAGCAAGGCATTTGTAAGCAAATAATCTTTACATGTGAGAGAAGATGCTTTTGATTAGGGGATCATTATGTATAAGACTGGTCTTTGGGTTAGCATCTACCACGGAATAAATCTCTCCTTAATTTATTGCTATTTTCAGAGCGGCTTCTCTCTTTCTTTACTTCTGTGCTAATAGGTACTCTCAAAAGGTTACATTCATTTTAACATTCTTATGGCATTGATGGTGGATGAGGAAGCTTCACTGTGTGGATAGAACAGGCAGAGCTAAATGTTTCTAAGGGAATATTTTAATGTTAGATTTATTGCATCTGTCTGACAGAAAAATTAAACAAGAAAATTTAAATAGTATTTTTTAAAAGTAGGTTTGTGATAAAGTCATTAGTCTCATAACTGCTAAATTCCACTGCAAGTGATATCCAAAACTGGGTTAAATGACATCATGTCTAAACACATTTCAGCATTAAGTTTTATGGGATCTTTGGCAGAGGGTTAAATCACAAGATTTAAAGAATTCTTAAATAACTTTGCATAATCTATTTATACCCCAAGAAGAAAATATGGCCTCCAGTTGGGTTAGAAATATTGTTAGAAGGATTGTGAGTTGAGAGGAAGCCTTCGTGGGTAAATACAGTGTTCTCAGAACATTTAGAAGCTGTTCAGGTCTTCAGTGAATTGTTTAAGGTTAAAGAAGATCATTGACAAATTTCAACCAGAATTCTTTTGGAATCATTCACTGAATTGTGCTGTAAATGGAACATTATTGCTTTACCAAGTTGGCATTACAGATCTTCAGAGATTCCTGAGGTTTCCTTCATAATATTTTTCACCTCCAGCTTTGGATATAAGGAAATGCTTTCTTACGATCTTAGCATAACATTTGATTCTACTTGTTCAGTCGCTAAGTGGTGTCCGACTCTTTGAGAACCCATGAACTGCAGCACGCCAGGCTTCCTTGTCTTTCAAGTTATTGTACTGTAATTTATCCCCCTTACAGTTAATCATATCAGTTTAGCCACCTGATGCGAAGAATTGATTCTCTGGAAAAGACCCTGAGGCTGGGAGGGATTAGGGGCAGGAGGAGAAGAGGATGACAAAGGATGAGATAATGGCATCACCGACTCGACGCACATGAGTTTGAGCAAGCTCCGAGAGTTGGTGATGGACAGGGAGGCCTGGCGTGCTGCAGTCCATGGGGTCACAAAGAGTTGGACATGACTCAGTGACTGAACTGACTGACTGAAACCCAATCCAGAATGGCTTGGGTTCAGTCCTAGTCCTATCACTCTTTGGCTGGGTCACTGGGGCCAAATGATTGGGTTTGCCAAAAAGTTTATTTGGGTTTTTCTGTAAGATCTTATGGAAAAACTTGAACCTTTCCCCATACTTAACCTCTCTCCAAAACCTACACTGCCCCAATTATAAACAGGAGCTCCCCATCTCCTCCACTGTCTTTCTGCTGTCTTTGGCAGCGGACCTTGCTGCCTCACTCTTCTGTTCTATTTGCCCGTGCCTTAGACCTTTTCCCACCCCTCTTCTCCCCCAGATAAAAACATATTGTTTTGTCCCATTGCCGGAAGGCCTCACTAACGTGTTAGCTAACTAATAATTATGCCCCTCCCAGATAACAAAATGCCTTAATTTAGTGGAAGCAGAAATTTCTTCTTAATGATAACAACTTATATTTGTGTACTGATTTGAAGTTTATAGTGCCTATGTGTTGGAGAAGGAAATGGCAACCCACCCCAGTGTTCTTGCCTGGAGAATCCCAGGGGCAGGGGAGCCTGGCAGGCTGCTGTCTATGGGGTGGCACAGAGTCGGACACGACTGAAGCGACTTAGCAGCAGCAGCAGCAGCGCCTATGTGTGCAGTCGTGTCCTCCTCTTCGTGACCCTATGAACTGTAGCCCGCCAGGTTCCCCTGTCCAGAGGATTCTCCAGGCAAGAATACTAGAGTGGGTGGCCATGCCCTCCTCCAGTGGAGGGGTCAAACTTGTGTCTCTTAAGTCTCCCACTTTGGCAGGTGGATTCTTTACCACTAGTGCCATTGAGGAAACCTATAGTGCCTATACAGATATTAATATAATCCCAGTTAATTCACACAGCATCCCTGAAGTCGGATATTATTATCTATATCTAGTAGATGAGGAAACAGACACTAACAAGAGGTCAAGAGATTTTCTTAAGAATACATGCATAATTTGAGATTCAGGTTCTAGGCCAGCTGACCCTAGGGCAGAATTCATTCCACTTCACAGCTGTCATAAGGCAGTAGTGGGAAGTGTGGGAATCTCAAACCGGAGGAATGGCTGATAATGCAGAAATAAGCAGTGGAGGGGCCCTGCCCCTCACTCAGAGCCATGTGTTCTAAGATAATCTATTTAAACTGTCTATGCCTCAGTTTCTGCATCTTTCAAACTCAAAGGTTGGACAAGGTGACCTCTTAGATACATTTCAGCTTTAACATTCCACGGTTCTCTGAGCATTAGCATCATAGATGCAATTTCTATACCATTTTCCACATTCTTTTCAGTTTCTGGCAATAGTTTACACTGAGAACTTAGTTACCAGAAAGCATAAAAGTGTTTAAAAATGTTATCACATATATTTTTAAGAGATAAGAGGAGAGAGTAAATTGAGCACTAAATTTAAAGATTGAAATAGGAAGGTGTAGCTACCAATTTCTCCTGACAACTTCTGTGGGGTAATCTTCTATAGGCAAAAATGCTTAATTTTGAGAGGGATGTACATGGAGAAAGATGGGGGCCATCACTTAGCCATCCCAATCAGCCAGATCAACTTGGGCCATTAGGAATTGGAAATGTGCAAATAAAGACATGTGGAAATAAGATCCTCATACTTGTGGATCAAATTTTAAAAAGTCAGATATAAAACAGTATTAAGCCATGTAGTCAGTACTGATGTGGCCTAAGTGAAATACAATTCTCTATTATTATCATAAACTGTCCGAGAAAATCTGGCCCAATTTTATAGCACAGGCTAAAAGCAAAATTAAAGAAAAAGATGACATTTTGAAGGGTTTTTCCTCCCCCATTAACACAACTAGGCTGGCTGAGCTGTGAAACTGTGATGGAAATATTAGAGCTGTTGTGTCTGAAAAAAAAAGCAGTGATCATTTCATTCTTCCTGTCTTTTAATGCTCCAGGGTTTTGGAGACGAATAGGAGCAATAAGTTCACTTTGCAGAATTAATGCAGTAATTCTTTATCATAAGAGCAGAGCATTACCTCAATCTGATTTTGCTACAAAATGGTTCAAAGTCTATTTTTAATGATGGCCCTAATTTGTTAACACCTTTTAAATTATTAATCCCCTTTATATTCAAGTAGTTATTGCATGTCATAACAATGTATCTATGCAGGGAAATTTAATAGTATTTTCTAGATGTCAAGAAAAGGCTTGTTCTGCAAAATGCTATTAAAACTGATAATGAGCTAAATATTTGCCATAGCAAACACTGAAATTACTATATCAATCAGCATTGGGTGCTCTTATTCAATAAACAGAAATTAACCTATTAACTATGCCTAACTTTCAGCAACAAAACGGTTGCTTTCAAGCATTTCTCTTCTCTTCAAATCTTTCCTTTCTTAAAACTACATATTGCCCTATAGTACCACACTTTTGAATCAAATCCTAGTATCAGTATTTAGGACTGAAATTCTAAAAGTACACATGACATAATGTCACAAATGTTTTATATTAATGACTGTAAATATTTTTTATCTCCTTTTTAGATAGACATTGACATATACAAAATAAAAAATACCATATCTGGTAACATCAAATACTCAAGCTTTTAAATCATGTTTCACAATATTTTCCTGATTTTGAAGATTAAAAGAATTCCTTCTTATTTTATATATTATGGGCTTTTACTAAGGCATACCCACAAAAAATATAATAGTGAAAGTTAGTAAAAAGGCCCGCCATTGGCTATTTATAGCTTTTAGATACTTAAATAAAGATAAAGGAATATATTTTCCATACATATCCCAAATAAAGATGTAAATTCAAAAGCACTTTACACATTTCTTAAAAACAAAGTCTCTTATTTCTGCTGTGATTTTAGCAGGACAGAAGAAATGCATCTTCACATAGTGGGTGTGCCTTAGTTCCAATTATTACCTTAGTTACACTTGGGGCTGATAATCAGTGTCACGCAAAAATGACCCTAAACTGGCTTTCATTCAGATACTTCTCTGTTATTTCTACAAAGTTTAAGGAGCTTATATGTCTTTATTGCTTTAATAATTTCTAAAAAAAGTATTATACTACACAGTCTGGGTCATTTAAAATAACATTCAAATGATGAACATTAGGAATTATACATGTAGTTCAAAATGATAAAATTAACATCCATAGTGTGCTTAAAGCCTTTTGTTTCTGTTGCAACTCCCCTGAAGTAGGCAGGGTATATATATATCATCTTTGTTGAACAGATTAAAAGGCAGACCTATAGAAGTTAGCTGATTTGTTCTGCTAGTGGGGGCACTGGGAAAAGAATCTAGATTTCTCAAACTTACAATTCTAGTGGTTCTCCATTCTAGCTCTCCTTAGAAATCACTTAGGAAGCTTTAAAAAAAATACTATTGTCTGGATGCCACCCAGTGAATGTCCATTTAGACCCAAATCCCAGGATATGAAGTCTCTGTATTAGTAGTTTTAAAAAGCTGACATAGTGTGCAAAATCAAATAACTGCATAAAAGTAGTACGGGCTACAGTCCATAGCATTGCAATATTAGTGACTTAGCAAGTGAACAACAACAACATACCATATCATTTATGGTATTAAAAAAATTTTTTTTTTCCTGTGGTAAAGGTCACATAATACAAAACAATACTATGATTTTGCACACTTAAGTATAGTTTAGTGAAGAGGCATTCATTCCTAATGATCTTAGTCAATGCTAGTTCATGGATATTTCTGGAAGTCAGCTGATGAACTTAATGAAAAAGATGACTAATTAGCTTAGTGACAATTTAGTAACTATTCTTGGGAATATGTTTTGAAATCACAAGTGATCAATACTGTTTGAACTAATCTTTTAAAATAAATGGTCTGTGGTTGAAATCAGAATATTCATGTTTTAACGTTTTGTTAAAATATATTGTGGCTCAAAGAGAATCAAAGCTGACAGAGGATTCTAAAGCGCAGCCTGCATTAAGAACCCTAGGGAATTTGTTAAAAATGCAGATTCCAAAACAGTAGATCTGGGTAGACTGAGCTGCTGCATTTCTAAAATACTCCTTGGTAATGTCCAAATGTTTTGTGTAACAAGGCCATACTTCCTCCTTCACATCAGTTTCCGTTACCACTTTGATGGGAAAACGTAGGGCATCATCAACTTTGTGAAAAACAGGATTTTTTGTGTTTAAGGAGTTGGAGGCAAGTATTTCCTCGAGTAGTTCTATAATTTCTTTGAATTAAATACATTACGATTTGCTTGACAAAAAGACTCAACTGAATTCTGATTTTTAAAGGGTTCAAAATTAAGTATAATCTAATAAGAGATAACAAACTCCAAATTTAGAAAATTTGGGATCAATGATCAAATAGGGCAAAAGGAAATGGCAACCCACTCCAGTATTCTTGCCTGGAGAATCCCAAGAACAGAGGAGTCTGGTGGGCTACAGTCCAAGCATTGCAGAGTCGGACATGACTGAAGTCACTTAGCACACTTAGCACAGTGGTTCAATGCAGGGACTCTGCCATCAAACAAACCTGGGTTCAGATTCCAGCTCTGTCACTCACTGAGTCTCCTAACCTTCCAAACTTCTGGTTTTTAATGTGTAAAATAGTTGCACTAATAATATTCATTCATTTATTCGCTAAATACATTCAAAGCCTACTCAGTGCCAGGCACTGATACTCAGTGGTGAAGAAGGCAGCCAAGGCCTTGCCACTAGAAGCTTACCTGTATCTAACTTATAATTCTTTGCAGGAATAAAAGAGATACTGCCTAGAAATTGCTTAGTATGGGACCTGACATGTAAGGGCTCAATAAATGTTAGTCATTATTTTATATTAGCTCTAAGACTTAGCTGTTATTATATCCAATTAGCACATGCTGTTTTGATATGTTGATAGCCCCAATAAGGACAGGAACCATTGATTAAATATACTAATCATAATTTTGGATACAGAAAAGAGCTTACAGGCACATAATGTGAATATGCCCAGGAGGAGAGAGCTTAAACCTTCATTATTACAAAATGTGTGGACTTTAGTTCTTAGTTTTATGGTCAATTTTTGGTCAAAGGTTATATGTTGTTCAGATGTTTCAAATGAAACTGATGAGTATGTATGCCTGTAAAAGTGATCAGTAAATGCAATCAATGGCAATAGTGAAGAAAGACTTAAATTTCCTTGAATGCAAATTCATTGATAAAAGCTTTGTATCTCATTAGGTTAGTATTGATGAAAATGGCTGATTTAATTATGAAATACTTTTTAACGCAGATTTTCCTTTTCACATTTTAAAAGAGATAGTTTTTTTTTTAAGTTGAGGTACAGTTGGTATAACTGACATATCATGTTAGTTTCAGGTGTACAACATAATAATTTGACATTTGTATGTACTGTGAAATGATTAGCACGATAAGTCTAGTTACCGTCTGTTACCATATAACAGTACAATTTTTTTGTGTATGACAAAAATTTCTAAGATATACCCTCTTAGAAACTTTCAAACATGCAATACAGTATTCCTGATTATAGTCACCATGCTGTACATTATATCCTTATGACATTTATTTTATAATTGGAAGATTGTACCTCGTGATCCCCTTCTGTCTAGCCCCCAAATTTCCTCTCCTCTGGCAACCACCAATTTGTCCTCTCTACCTATTGGTTATATTTTGTTTTCTTTGTTTTTTAGTTTCCACATGTAAGTGAGATCACATGGTATTTGTCCTTCTGTTGTTGCAAATGGCAAGATCTATTTATTTTTTTATGGCTGAGCAATGTAGGTGATTGTATGCAGTTGCTTCAGTCGTGTTCCACTCCGCAACCCTACGGACTGTAGCCTGCCAGGCTCCTCTGTCCATGGGATTCTCCAGGCAAGAATACTGAAGTGGGCTGCCGTGCCCGCCTCCAGGGGATTTTCCTGATCCAGAGATCGAACTTGTGTCCCTCAAGTCTCCTGCATTGGCAGGCGGATTCTTTACCCACTGAGCCACCTGGGAAGCCCCTAAGTCTGGGACTTGTTTTCTTGCTCACACCTAAGACAAAACAACTTCAAGCATATCAAGCACATCATCTCTTAGGTCCTTGGGTATTTTCTTTATGTTTTGCTAACTTGGCCAGTTATTTTTTTAAATATTTTAATTTCTTTCTTTATTTTTAGCTGTGCCTTGTCTTCGTTGCTGTGGGCGGGCTTTCTCTAGCTGTGGTGAGATGGGGCTCCTCTCCAGTTGCAGGGCCCCGGCTTCTCGCTGTGGTGGTTTCACTTGTTACTGGAGCACAGGCTTTAGGAAACAGGCTCAAGAGTTGTGGTGCACGGGCTTAGCTGCTCCTCGGCACGTGGGATTCTCCCGGGCCAGGGGTCAAACCCATATACCCTATGTCAGCAGGGGGCTTCTTTAACACTGAGCCACCAGGGAGGTCCTGGCCATTTGTTTTTAAAGTCAAAAATTATTTATTCTACATTTCAGAGGAAAAAAAGCATGTCACGAATACACAGTCATCTGTGCATTTCCCTGTCCTCTACTGCTGCTGCTAAGTTGCTTCAGTCGTGTCCAACTCTGTGCGACCCCATAGACGGCAGCCTACTGGGCTCTATGTCTTCTAAATCCCAACTTTTGCTTGCAGAGTGACCTCTTTTTCTTCTTTCCGCTTAGGCTCTCTCAAGCTTATTTCATGAAGTAACATTGCTTCAAGTACTATCTGTAAGCTTATTTCATGAAGTAACATTGCTTCAAGTACTATCTGTAAGCCGTGACTCTAAATTTGTATCTGCAGCCCAGTCCCTCCCTTTGAGCTCCAGACTCACATATCCAACTCTTGTTTGAAACCTGTAGTTGAGGATCTAAAAAAATCTTAAACATCTAAAACAATATACTCAAAACAGAACTTTGGGTTTCTCCCAGTCAAAATCATGTCTACAAGCCAAAATTTTAAGAATCATCTTTTATTTCTCTTTGTGGTCCATCCTTAAATGTAATCCCTCAACAAACCCTGGTTCTATACAAAAATACATCTCAAGTTTGTCTGCTTCTTTTTATCACTACAACTATGCCACCACCTTGATGCCAGTAAACTTCTCAGAGAGGGACAGAATTTCAGCATGTCATTTAGCCTTTCTTTTTATTCAGTTTTCTTTTGGTGGGCATTCAGGTGAAAAATGTCCTTCCTACTTTGCTTTCTGTATTCTGCATGCTTAGGTTCTTATAGATTCTCTGTGGTAGAGAAGCAGCTGCTCGTGTACACATATCAAACAGCAACTTCCACATCCATATCCAGGCATAACTACATCTTATGTTTATAAATGTAGAGATGTGATTGCACATTCCGCATCAGGAAAGAAACAGAGCACATATTAAGTTAATTTTTAGAAATGATGAGCAACAATGAGCAACTTAGTAAAAAGCAGCTTTGAAACACTGTTTTGAGGTTTGTAGGCTGAGCAGCAAAGACTTCCAACCATATAAGAAAGAACTTGAAACCTGAAGTGTGTTTGGTCTCAATATAACCTGGTTGGAATACCCATAAAGATCATGAAAAAAATATGAGAATAAAATAATACATATCTCAGTCCAGAATTATTATTTGAGGACTTCTGAGAACTATTTTATAATCATTCATTGCCAACCTCAATGGGATATCTCCTGGTTATAATTTATAGCATTTCTTTATATTTTTGATTCCTCTCCACTAACATCCAGATTTTCCCAAATAATTTCTACCTATCCCAGTGTTTAGGGATAGCTTGATACATTAAACAAATAGGAGTAATAAGTTCCTAAAGGAATTCACTGCAGCTTAGGAGAAGCTTTGAAATAATATTGCAAATTGAATTCAAGTAAAATATGCAACACATTTTTGAGCTGGATCCACTGGTAAATATTGTACAATATTTGAGTTCGATCAGTAATTTAAAAATATTGACTTAATTTAAAATTTTAAATAGAAAGATGACAGGGTTCTGTTTTAATTTCTGTCATGATAGCCATTACAGACTGGAGCTTTGGGACAGAGTAGAATTAGGTTAGATTTGGCTTTATCTGACTGAGTTTGAGCATCACTACACTTGCCCCAGTCACTGGCTCTCAACTCCTGGTGATACTGCCCAGGGCTCATTTTACTTCCTTTACATTGGATCTGGATCTCCTCTTAATGGAAGGCCCCCCTGGAAGCTAGTCAAAATAAGACTCAATTTACAGGTTTTCATGTAGAATGAAACCACCTGCTATTTCCACTGCTTTTAGAGCCTCTTATAACTAGATAGCTGAAGCTCAAAAGTGAATCTTAAATTAAATACTGCATTCAAATCATCATTTTGGCTGATAAGATGTTATAGTTCACCCCCACCCCATCTCAGTAACGACATTTATAGCTACTTAGGATTCTAAACCTGTAGAGAGTCTCAAAAGTTGGAATATTTTACAATTTCAAAGTATTATATACATTTTTCTTTTTCTTTGAAGTGTTAGGGATAGTAAACACAATTCTAAGTCAAAATTTTAGCTTTAAGAGAAAGCAAAGATGTTTAAATGTGTATCAATTTTCAATATGAGAGATAAAAGGAAATAATGTTTAAAACATAAAGTTATCTTCTTCCTTCTAAAATCCTCTCATTTGAAGTAAATGTGACATTATACTTTGTAGTAGAACTTTTAAAATATTTTAATCAAATTTAACAGTTGGAAAGGGCAGTTTTAGAGATAAAAGATTCCCAGAATTGATATATCCTTCCAAATCTGCTAGATTCTACCTGCTTTCCCCAAATGAAACCCAGTGGAATACATTTTTAAAGGCACATTTCAGTCAACATTTAGGGTAAAAATCACAACGTCTCAGTCATCCCAGTAATACACAAGGGGTGGGCATCTTCATGGATATAGCATGGTCAAGTGAGTGAGTAATGTTCTAAAGGAACCTTTCTAAACTTGGTGTGTGTGTGTGTGTGTGATGTTATGAGTATCTTCCTTTTCTGCATTATGCATATATCTTTTTATTATTTAAATTGCTTAAACCATTTCATAAGTCCAGAAAAAAAAGTACATTCCACTGTACAATCTCTTGAGAACAGCAGTCTTCAGCTCTCTTCTTAGGATCATGTGTCCCATTTGGGAAAAAGAAATAAGACATTCAGGCATGTATGTAGTAGGCAATATCTGTAAGCAATTTCTTTTTCTCTTAAGACTAAGGTCTCTTCCTTGGGTTAATTTCAGCTTTCACTCTCTGGGGCTTCTCATAGATTTGCCCTTCCAGAAGTCCATCTATTAAACAGCTGATCTAATATTTAACTAATATTCTCTCTCCCTTCATATATATGAAAGTGAAAGTTGCTCAGTCGTGTCCTACTCTTTGCAACCCCATGGACTATATACAGTCCATGGAATTCTCCAGGCCAGAACACTGGAGTGGGTAGCCTTTCCCTTCTCCAGGGTATCTTCCCAACCCAGGGATCGAACCCAGGTCTCCTGCATTGCAGGCGGATTCGTTATGAGCTCAAGGGATGCCTAAGAATACTGGAGTGGGTAGCCTATCCCTTCTCCAGCAGGTCCCAACCTAGGAATCAAACTGGAGTCACCTGCATTGCAGGTGGATTATTCTTTATCAACTAAGCTATGAGGGACGTCTTTATACAGAGAGAGACAGTTTACATATATATAGAGTCTCTCTCTCTCTCTCTCTCTCTATATATATATATATATATATATATATGTATGTATATATGAGTGGTATCACTGTACCAGGGGTTTTCAATAGTTCTATAAAGTTGGAACAATTTGCTCATATAATGAGTTAGAAAAAGAAGTAAAGGAAAGGAAAGTGAAGTTGCTCAGTCATGTCCACCGCTTTGCAACCCCATGGATTGTAGCCTACCAGGCTCCTCCCTCCATGGGATTCTCCAGGCAAGAGTACTGGAGTGGGTTGCCATTTCCTTCTCCAGGGGTTCTTCCCCAACCCAGGGATTGAACCTGGGTCTCCTGCATTCCAGGTAGATGCTTTAACCTCTGAGCCACCAGATCAGACAGTAAATGGCTGGATTTGAATCAGAATTATCATCTCTTGGGTCTCACTACAGAGATAACTTCTCTTGATTACATCCCAAGGTATTGGAGCTTGTGGATTTGCATGAATCTCACAAACATCAAAATATCCTGACAATCTTGGAACTGAGGATTTAAAGTAGATAAACTCTGTGTAATTTACTATTTAGGCAGACAACAAAAGCTACACAAGAAAGGCAGTGATTTATAAAGGAAAAGAATGCCAGGAGACATAACTTTGTCTATAAACATATCTCTTCTCCTTCTTGAAATAACAACGTATGTTCAGAAACACACCTGACAATATAGTATGGGACGAAAAATGGGAGTAGAAAAATTGCTAGTTGGATTATCTAGTATTAGGTAGCTATACTTCTTTCCCAATCAAAAATATATTTTGAATAAAAATTTATAGTTTACATCATATTGAAATGAGTTAATTTATAGTAACCTGAAGAAAAGGTATTCAAAGAATCAAACTGTGAATAGATTCTTTTTTTTTTGACTGAAGCCGAGATTTTGAAATCAAAATTTAAAATATGGTGTGACTCCAATATTCTTAGGCAAATGACGGTCGAAGACATGTAATTTTATAGTTTGAGATTTGAATCTTGAAATGCCCATGAAAAACAAACCAGTAGACTATGAAATTCATTCGTTACAATGTAAAGTTAATACAAGGACTGTACTCTGAAAGTTTTGTTCAATAAAAACAAGCGTTATATAAAACAAACTCGCTCTATTTTGAGTTTACCAAGACTTCATTACAAGCAAGGTTTACTAACATGCTGCTTCAATACAGCATTACCTCAAACTATTCACCTCTGATGTAGGACCACCACAAAATGAAATTTTATCACAGCAGTCTTTTGAAACATGTTCACTTTATAATCTGTAGGAAATTAAATACACCTAGCTGTGCACATGGAATGCCTCTCTCCAGAATTCTTTGTATACATATATGGATTATTAAAGAAATTTGGTGATAGTAGAGATTCAATGGTAAGCCAGATGACTATTCGGATAGCTAACAGAAAACTTCATTTTCTTAAATTTATTTTTATTGAGATAACATTGGTTTGCAATGTTATATAAGTTTCATGCACACAATATTATGTTTATACTTCTGTATACACTACACCATGAGCACCACCCAAAATTTGGTTTCTATCTGTCACCATATAGTTGCTTCCTTTACCAACGTGCCCTTCCCCCTTGTCCCTTCCCTTTTGGTAACCACTACGCTGTTCTCTGTATCTAAATGAGAAAATCTTGACTTAATTTTCAATAAATAAAAATCTAAAATGACAACCAGAAGTAGATCTTCAGGCCAACTGATATGAGGAAGAAAACAAACGAAAAAGCAAGACAATGGCAGCTATTAAACATGCTGCAAGGCTAATTAAACATGATATCAACACGGACATCTTTTTAGATGTAATGCCCTCATTTGTAAGTAAATCTTGTGCTGCAACTGTCAATTACAAATTTCCTTTCTTTAGTTTTACTCTTATTATACAAATTGATTTCTGACATTCTGATCTAATACATGCAGAAGACACTAAAACTTTTATATTCTGTAGTACATTTCTTCACTTCTTTTATACAGCACTGAAGTCTTATCTGGTCTCCTAATAGTCCCTTCCCTGCCACTTCAGTGCAGAAAGTGACCACTTTTAAAATAAACTATTGAGTTCATTATTTTATAGATATTAAACGTTATATCTTGGCCATATGAATGGAAAATGTTATTATTTAAAATTAATGGTTGTTGAGAATGCATTATCAAGAGAAGGGAAAAGTCAAGTAAATAACAAGATAAAATGACTGTTAAATTATATTTCTGTGTTACATAAGAAATAAACTATCATGTGTTTATTGTGTTGGTGAAATGTACAGAGAAATAAATTTTGGAATACCACATTCAGCACAACAACTAGTCCATCGTTTTCATTTAATAAGAAATGACAGTGACTTATTTTGCTATTGCAATCAATTCTATAATGTAAAATGCTATCCATTATAGTGTTTTGGGGGCTTCGCAGGCTCACTAGTGGTAAAGAACCCAATGCAAGAGAGATAAGAGACATGGGTTCAACCCCTGGGTCAGGAAGATCCCCTGGAGTAGAAAATGGACACCCAGACCAGTATTCTTGCCTGGAGAATCCCATGGACAGAGGAGCCTGGCAGGCTATAGTCTGTGGGGTCACAAAGAGTCTGACACAAATGAAGCGACTTAGCATGCATCAATTCAGTTCAGTCGCTCAGTCGTGTTCGACTTTTTGCGACCCCATGGACCGTAGCACACCAGGCCTCCCTGTCCATCACCAACTCCAGAAGTTTACTCAACTTCATGCCCATTGAGTCGGTGATGCCATCCAACCATCTCATCCTCTGTTTCCCCTTCTCCTCCCACCTCCAATCTTTCCCAGCATCGGAGTTTTTTCAAATGAGTCAGCTCTTCGCATCAGGTGCATCAGCTGCTGGAGTTTCAGCTTCAACATCAGTTCTTCCAATGAACATTCAGGATTGATTTCCTTTAGGATGGACTGGTTGCATTTCCTTACAGGCCAAGGGACTTTCAAGAGTCTTCTCCAACATCACAGTTCAAAAGCATCAATTTTTCGGCACTCAGCTTTCTTTATAGTCCAACTCTCACGTCCATACATGACTACTGGAAAAACCATAGCCTTGACTAGACGGACATTTGTTGGCAAAGTAATGTCTGTTTTTTAATATGTTGTCTAGGTCGTTCATAACTTTTCTTTCAAGGAGTAAGCATCTTTTAATTCCATGGCTGTGGTCACCATCTGCAGCCAAAAAATAAAGTCTGCCACTTTATTAGCACGCATAGTGTTTATTTTTGAAAGAACCATATAATACCTATAATACCACTTCCTTCAGAATCTAACATAACACATTTAAAAAATATTATCTCAATTATTTTTCAAGATAAAAAGGAAAAGACAGGGTCCTTTATGTGCCATATGCTTAATCATGTCCAAATCTTTGTGACTTCACGGACTGTACGTAGCCCACCAGGATCCTCTGTCCATGGGATTTTACAAGCAAGAATATTGGAGTGGGTTGCCATTTCCTCCTCCAGGGGATCTTCCCAACACAGGATTGAACCTGCATCTCTTGTGTTTCCTGCACTGCAGGCAGATTCTTCATAAATAGAGGAATTAACCTCGGATCCTACTCATAAATGGTACGTTCAACTAACCTAAGACTCAGTTTTCCTTTTCTAACATATAGAGATAAAATTGGAGCATAATATTAGTTTCAGGTGTATAACATAATAGTTTGATGTTTATATATACTACAAAGTCATCACCACAATAAATCTAGTTACCATTTGTCACCATAAAGTTGACCCCTTCGTCTTTGTTAACCACCAATCTCTTCTTGCAAAGAGTTGGACACGACTGAGCGATTGAACTGAACTGAACTGAATCTCTTCTCTGTATCTATGAGTTTTGCTTTGTTCATTAGTTTTCTTTGTTAGATCCACATAGAAGTGAAGTCATACAGCATCAGTCTTTCTCTGAACGACTTAGTTCACTTAGTCTAATACCCTCAGTGTCCACCTATGTTGTCACTAACAGCAAGATTTCTTTAATTTTTATTGCTGAGTGGTATTCCATTGTGTGTTTTTACCACATTTTCTTTATCCATTTATCCATTGATGGAAACTGAGGTTATTTTCATGTCTTGGCTATTATAAATAGTGTTGCAATCAAATGGGAGTATATATATATATATATATATNCCGTGATGCCATCCAGCCATCTCCTCCTGCCCCCAATCCCTCCCAGCATCAAAGTCTTTTCCAGTGAGTCAACTCTTCGCATGAGGTGGCCAAAGTACTGGAGTTTCAGCTTTAGCATCATTCCTTCCAAAGAAATCCCAGGGTTGATCTCCTTCAGAATGGACTATACTGAAATGCAAAGGCAGTCTTCTTGTATCATCACCTTCTTCTATACAACAACATTAAACCCCAGTTTCTGAAATCCTATTTGTTCTTCAAAGACATTCCTACTTATGTTGACATAGCATAGGAAGTAATATTTTTCTTTCTGTTACCTACAACTCCAAAATCTAAGTATTTGGCTAACACTGTGATCAGTCTCAGAAACAGTGTGTAGGGATTGAATATTGGTTAGAAAACTGTATAAAATTTGGAAGTTGATATTTAGGTTCAGAAAAAAATGCTTTATAAATCACAAAACTGAAACAGGGAAAAAACATTATATATAATATTTTCATGTAAATATTACTTAAGACAGCATCTGTTTCTGAGAGTCATCAAACACTTGCAAAGGGAATATGGGAAATTGTTCAAGTAACATGAAGGTAGTGGTACACAAGTATCACCCTACTGAGTTAGGATCAATTTCCAGTAGTTTATTTAAGTTGTTGAGATAAAGTCTCATAAGTTTAAAAGTGAGACTAATGAAATAATTTGATTAATATGATATTCAAACATAACGCAAGATGATTTTATGTACACCTATTATACTTTCCATATGTCATTTTATATATTTCATGTGTGTCTGTGTGTGTGTGTAGAAGATTGAAATGGAGGTGGTGATAGTGAATTTAGTAAGCCAAATATTGAGTTGTTCCCCAAAAGGGGGGAAATTGATTTACACGATTGTGTGCTATTAAGGCTCCGATAACTCTCCCACGATTCTGTCTTCTCTTGTGTTTCAATTTTGACAGCTGTCAGTTTACAGATATGATTACTTGATCTAAGCATCACAAACACTGCAGTAGGGTCTTCAGAAAATACACTGTGAAAGTTGCAGTTTCATTGTCCCCAATCAATTACCGCATTCTTAAGCTTGCAGTGTATTCATTTGTGGGCACGGAGGCAGCCAGCGGGAGGGCATTGATTGGAGTATAATGTCATGTGTAGCAGGAGAGAAAGATGAAAAGTATTTTCTGCTTAATGGGTTGGTATTAAGTAGGTGGGAATGGCTTCTAATTAGCCAACAATTGCTGTGGTTCCCAGTTTCCCTCCTTCCCCTCCTCCTGTCGGTCACCAGCTGCCAATCTGCCCCTGTTTTTTTTTTTTTTTTTTTTTTTTGAGTTCATTGCTCACTGCAGTGAAAGCCTTTGTTTAAGAAAGAGGGCTCGCAGGGTCTCAGCTGCCTGGGTACAGCCTGCTGCCTACGATGAGTAGCAACTGTCAGTTTATTTTATCTTAACCTTNTTTTTTTTTTTTTTTTTTTTTTTTGAGTTCATTGCTCACTGCAGTGAAAGCCTTTGTTTAAGAAAGAGGGCTCGCAGGGTCTCAGCTGCCTGGGTACAGCCTGCTGCCTACGATGAGTAGCAACTGTCAGTTTATTTTATCTTAACCTTTTCATCATTCTGCTGAAACTGATCGACTGAAACCACCTGAGAGAACTGAGGATTCCGTACCTACAAGTCATTAGCTAGGAGCCTCCCACCACAGGGCAGCCTCCCACCACAGGGCAAGTCAACTGAACACTCCCCGAAAGGCCGTCCACTTTAACCCCATGTTTCCCCAGGAACATAGGGATTCTGTCGCTTTTTTTTTGCATCTGAAGCGGAGTCGATGGGAGAGGATGCCTCTGACATACAGATCCGTAAGTCGGGACGCTCGGCTTTAGGTAAAGTTTGCGGATAATGTCCTCCGGACCGACTGCTGTGGTGACCCCAGCAGTGGGGCACATTGTTCCACCCACAACAAAAGCGAATGTGAAATTGGAAAACATTTTACAAAGTGACTTTATGACCTCATCTCAAACCCCATTCTTTGCCGATATCGAATGCGCCAGACTGAAGCCTGATTTCACATGCACGTGACCCACAGGACAGCTGCTTAGCTAAAGACAAACTTCCCACACACTTTAATAATACACTGAAAGCTTTTTCTAGAGAAACCTTCTAACCTATTGTATCCAGAAATGCATCAAAACAGAATGACATGACGTGGCCTGAGCCACAGTGGTGGATAATGTTTAGTAAATATCAAGGACATGCAAACCTACTGAAAAATGATATTTTGTCATTGTTTTGTTCAGTTGTGAAGTCATGTCCGACTCTTTGTGACCCCATGGACTGCAGCACGCCAGGCTTCTCTGTCCTTCACCACCTCCTGGAGTTTGCTCAAACCCAGCTCCACTGGGTCTGTGATGCCATCCAACTGTCTCATCCTCTGTTGCCCGCTTCTCCTCCTGCCCTCAGTATTTCCCAGCATACCATATACCAACCACTGCCATATACCACTTGGAATTGTGAAGTTGTGAATATGTGGTATTTAACTACATTTCAACATGGGTAAATAGACTTAAGGAAGTGAAATTTTAGAAACATTTAGAGGGAAAAGGGAAGGTAACTGAGCAGAGAAAAAGATTATTTTTGATAAATGATGTGAGCAAATAAGAATTGGAATTAAGAAGGAAGAATTCAAAGGCCTTCATTTGATTTAAAAATACTGGATATATAAAGAAGGCCAAGGGAAGAGATGTATTGATTTAAAGTGCTTTCCCCATTTATCATATGTAAATTTTTAATACTGCTAAGAAATATTACCTGAAGACTCACTAAATTGGTTTACAGGTATTAGGGCAATATCGGAGAAGGCAATGGCATCCCACTCCAGTACTCTTGCCTGGAAAATCCCATGGATGGAGGAGCCTGGTAGGCTGCAGTCCATGGGGTCTCGAAGAGTAGGATGCGACTGAGTGACTTTCCTTTCACATTTCACTTTCATGCACTGGAGAAGGAAATGGCAACCCACTCCAGTGTTCTTGCCTGGAGAATCCAGGGACAGGGGAGCCTGGTGGGCTGCCATCTGTGAGGTCGCACAGAGTCAGACACGACTGAAGTGACTTAGCAGCAGCGGCGGCAGCAGCAGGGCAATATCACATATTCACGAGGCAAAGATAACCTTGCACTATCACCTTGAAATACTGAAAAAATTTAAGAGCATTCTCACACATGAGAATCACCTGGTGAGCTCTGAAAGCAGATTCTCAAGTCCCTTCACTGGAGATTCAGGATCAATAAGCCTGTGGTAAGGCTTTCCAGGTGGTGCAAATGGTAAAGAACCTATCTGCCAATGTAGGAGATGTAAGAGATGTGGGTTTGAACCCTTGGTCGGGAAGATCCCTTGGAGGAGGGCATGGCAACCCATTCCAGTATTCTTGCTTGGAGAATCCCATGGACAGACGAGTTGGGAGGCTACAGTGCATGGGGTCACAGAGTCAGACATGACTGAAGTGACTTGGCAAGGCACACGAGGCTCTAGAGTATGCATTTATAACACCGTCTCCCACCACCGCCAATCAGGTAATTTTTGATGCAGGTGGTCCTTAAGTTGTATCCTTGAGAAACTGCCTAAGGCTTATTGTGAAGTTTAATTTGACACAGGATATCAACTATTTGAATCATATTAGAAATACAGAATATCTTGAATTACCAATGAACAATTCTAATCTCAATGTCATTTTTCCTCATAAGAATCTTCTATTGCAATTTTCTTTAAAATCATTAAAAAAGATATAATAGACTAAGTTACAACAGAAGAATACCAGAGTGCATAACATGTAGTAAGTATGGTTTTGTCAAAGTCTTGATTCAATACCATATTCTACATCATATTACAAGGTAAAATATATTTCTTAATGTAGGTTTTGATCAAAAGGACCACTGCTTGACAACCTGTTCTTCACATAGCAGTCAAAGTGATCTTTTTAGAGTCAGAGTCCTATTCTCAGACCTTAGGGACAATTTTCCACCACAACTGGAGTAAAAACCAAAGTCGTCACTATGGCCCGAAAGGTCTGAATTAACCAGCTATCACTGGAACTTGAATTCTTCCTTGTCCCTACTCAGTCTGCTTCCACCATATGGGTCTTCCTGTTAAACAAGCCTGGCTTTACCTGGACATCTTTTCCCCACCCTTTTAGACAGCTTCATCATTTCCAATCAGGTTTCTCTATAAACCATACATATTTTGAAAGACTTCTCTGAACCTTCTGTTTAACATAGCCTTCCCAAACCCATTCACTTTCTCTCCTCTTACCCACTTTATTTTTCCTTCATGGCCCTCAGCACTATTTCTAGTGGTTCCCTGCCAGCAACTGTTTCCATGCTTAAGAAATTCTCTGCTTTATACGTTTGGGTGGCAAATTAGGACTTGTTCTTGCTTTAGTCATTGAAAAGCCAGATATTCACTTTCTCCGCTTCCCTTGAGCTGTGCAGAGTCATGGGAGCCAGGTTGTACTGATCAGCTGCATGCATGCTGAACTCTGCATTGGGATCTGCAGGGCTGTGCAGAAGCCAACCATGGCATCAGGCAGAATTCTACATTGTAATACTTCCTTAAGATTCTCCTGACAAGAAATTAACTTGCCACAATTTGTATGTGTTCATTAATTTTTTTCTGAACATTTTTTGCCGTTGTATAAACTGGCCTTAGTATCTGCAAACCTGAAAGATTTGCTATATACATATTTAGTTGTAGAACAGGATATTTAGTTCTCTTATATCCTCTGTTATCAAGTTTGTATAAATATTTACGTGGGTCTAAAAATAGTTACTGGATTATTACAAGTATAGATTATTTCATTTATGGGCGTTTAAAATTTGCTTTAATTTAGCATATGGCTTGATTTTTGTTTCTCTTCAAATTGATATACTAAAGAGAGTCAAGATGCCTCCTGGAGAAAATATAATAGATTGGTTTTGATCTACCTATCTTTTACAAATTATATTTTTCTTGGCATGTATTGAAAAGGGTATCAGTAGAAAGCTGTTGTATTTTTTTAAGGGAAAATTCTATGTTAAATATAGAAAGTGACAATATTATGCGTAATTATCTATGCAATTACACTTCCACATGCTTGAAAATTTTTAGCCAGGAAATCCTTAATAACATTTGCATGGTTAAATGAGACAGCAGAAACAACTGGAAAGGCCTCAGGGCATGGTCATCTATTTAAGCATCCACTTGGATTTTCAACATAATTAGTCATATAATTGTGTGCCTAAACTTAGTAGATTCATGTAAGTAATTATAAATTATTTAAAAGTTGTGTGTGTCATGTTTTGTTCTATGCTTCCTGCCAATCAAATTACTAAGGAATATACTATATTCACATTTCATCATATCAATCTTCAAATAAGATTACAATTGTAAAGCCCTGGATGAAACTGAGTGAACAAGTGAATTCACTCAGTTTATACACACACACACACACACACACACACACACACACACACGTCTATTGAACATCAATATTTTAGGGAGTATTCCTATGATAAAGTCATATCATTCTGTTTATCTGTCTCTACTAAAGATTTTATGAAAAAGATTGTTTCTTTTCTTAATGTTGTATTCAACACAATTAGTTTTTCATTTTTTAATTTTCAAATTTATTTATTTTTTAAAATTAATTTTTATAGGAGTATAGTTGATTTACAATGTTGTGTTAGTTTCTGCTGTAGCTATACATATACATATATCCCCTCTTTTTTGGATTTCCTTCTCATTTAGGTTTATTTTTATTTATTTAGTTTTAAATTTTAATTCATACCTAAAGGTTGGACATAATAGCTTCCTCTAGTATGGTAGATTTTCTCCTTTTTATAACCTAGTTTGTGGGTGGTATTAAAAATGTGGGCCAAACAAATCTGAATAGCAAAAATATTAACCTCAAAATTTCATGATGGTCATTTTGACCCAAATTTCTCCCCTGGTTTTTCTCATTAATCATCTTCCTGACTATTGATTCTGAACCTTCATTTCATTTCATATTTCTTCATTGTTATTTTTATACCTGTGTTACAAAAATGTGGAGACTCGAGGAAAACTATGTACCTTTTCCCGGAAGCATATTTGATAAGCAAAACTAGATCTTTGAAGGTGTTAAATCGAACTTCCTTTAAGAGTGCAAAATACACTTTATTAGCTGCTGATACAATGAAATGTATATGTAGTCTTAATTCTGAGAAATCAGACAGGTCTCACTAACGGCTAAAATTAACTGGTCTTTTCTCATTTTGAGTGCCTGATTCCATGTTAGAAGTCAATAAATACAGTCCCTTAGAAGCACGGCACTTAAATTAGCTAACTTTAGTTTTCCCTACTGGTTTGACAAAGTCCAACTTTGTTTATCTTGAGGGCATGGTGAAAGAACATCTATTTGCCTCAGATTTTTTGATTGAAGGTTAGAAGGCATTGAAAGGAAGAAAAAAACCTGAGTACACTGCTGTGTTCAAGGACTTGGGATGATGAATATTAGTGTTTTTAACAGTTATTTTATTGCTACAGTGGCTCAGAGATTAAAAAAGTAAATGAATTCAGGTACATTTGCAGTGTTTTCAAGGATTCACTTCCAGAAGCTCAAGACACCAGTTGAGATGATCTGGGATTAAAATTAAGAAATATACTAGCATTTCATCTGATTAGACTCTTGCTCCATATTTCCCATATTGAGCACATTTTACCTATTCCTGGGAGACAGACATTACCCATGAGGCGTGAAATATACATCCAAGGACTTTTAGCTAAGTCAGTCATCGTAACAAGGCATTATAAATGGTTTCTAATTTCTATAAGAATATTCATCACAAAAAGTATTTATTTTTATATTAATTATGCTGGGGAATCTAGATTATAAAAACATTTACCCATGTCTGGGAGTTAAAAATACAAGCAGGACAGAGTAAAAGAATTCAAAGGAAAGCAAATCCTGGGACCATGGATATAATGTTTGATTGATGTTTTGGTTAGAAAAAATCAAAATTCACAATAATGAAAATACCAAGGAGAGAAGTAATTAGAAAGCAAAGCTCCCAGACAGTACCCCCAAACAGGGAAACTTTGGAAAAAAATTAGAATCCAACAGAATTGTGCCTCAGTATATTCATAATGTTAGTGTTAACTTCTTTTATTCAGAAGAAAGCTATTGGAATTTCATAAAGACAATATGGAATTGTCCTAACAGAGCCTTACCAAAGAAGAATCAAATATACGCAGGAAACTTGTTTTTTTGCTTTCAAACTCTAGCAACAGCAGAAAGTGCTTAGCTAAATTGACTGTATTTGTATTGGTTAGACGCAAAGGTAAGAACCCCTCTCTGGGAATGAGACAGACATGAACAGGTGACAACAGGGTTCTGCTGGGACTCCAAAGCCTAGCCTTCCGCTGGTGCAGCTGCAGCGTTTACTCTAGTTTTACTGTGGTCTAACCAATTGACAGGATTTTCATAAGCTCTTCAAGCTAGCAAATAAAGACAAATTAAATCAGACTAGAGAAACCCAGCTACATTTTTCTTAGATATAGTGAGTTCAGCATACATTGGAAAGTTAAAACTGGTAACACCACCAGCTCCCAAGAACTGTGAGCAGAATCTAAAAGAAGTATAGTTTTTGTCTGAGCAATCAAGAATTCTCTTTTATTGAACCAAGGCAGCAGATAGAGAAGGAGGCTCTCAGAGGGGGAGAAAAAGAAAAAGGAAAAAAAAAAGATCTTTCAACCCGAGGGATCTAGAGCTACATTATTATTCCCCAATGAAGTGAGCATTAGCTTTCTGAAGTCACACTTGATTCCTAAGGAAGAAAAGTTGTCACTTATAGAAAACATATGAAGATGGATGAACTGCATTAGAGTAAGGAAATTTGAAATTCATGCTCTAGTTCTGTGGTCTTTTTAAATTTAAAAATATAGCTATAATTAAGTATTGACTTGTCTTTTTCAGCATGTTTCATCTTTGGAATTATTTTCTTATCAGGTATGGAAGCCGTTGAATTCTCTAAGCTCTTTCTTGACATATACTTTAATTAACCTATTGTGATTGAAATGAGATTAACAGAAAAGATGTTTATCTTTTGTCAATGTTTTGACAGTAGCATAGACTATATAAAGGACACATTTTCATGCTTTATCTTCTACTTGTCTTATCAAACTTGTTTCCTGTGAGTAGGAGTGGAAGTTAAAAACAAAGGATCTCTGGAATCTCTGCCTTTAAAAAATTATATGCAAACCTACAACCTGTAAATACACAATTTGCAAACTGTCACATAGAGAAATGCCAGCCCAGCTCTCCCACTGGAGCTCCCGCTGCTGCTGTCGAGGGGCCTGTCAGGGAGAATCCCGAAGCTTGTGGGCATCAGGGAAGTTTAAATTAAGCCATGGCAACAGACAACTCTGAAGTCTCAGGGGTTCACCACCATAAACGATTATTCTGTGTTCACTGCACTTACAAATGGCTTTCTAGGACAACTGTTTTACATGCAGAGATTTAGTGATCTTGTGTCTCCATAATGTTTATTAAAACTTTCTCCATGATCCCTACAGGAGGGAGAGCATCAGCTGCAATATCTCAGGTGGGCTCTGTTTTGCTTTCACCAGGAAGTAACTTTGGTCCGAAAGTAATTTCTGCCAGAAGTAGTCACAGCACCCTGCCTAGTTGCCCACGGCTAAGCAATGCAGCCTTCTGTGGGTTCTGCCCCGGGTCGGGGAAGATCCCATATGCCCAGGGGCAGCTAGGCCTTTTCTTCACAACGACTGAGCCCACGTCTACAGCCCCTGCTCTGCTCTTCTCTGCAAGAGAAGTCACTGCAGGGAGAAGCCCACATCCCACAGCTAGAAAGTAGCCCCCACTGGCCACAATCAGAGAAAGCCCTCCTGCAGCAAAAAATCAGCACTAGCAAAAATACATAAGCAAAATGAAATGAAGAAGAAATTCAGGAATAGCTGAATTTAGGGCAAACTCTAAGACTCTGGAGGACCAGGCCATGTTAGCCACTCAACGTGCTCTGAATGATTTCAGTTGCATGCTACAGTACAACTAAGTTCTGACAATAGGTAATCTTTCAACATGTAAAAAATTCCAGTTGCTCTGAACAGGTTAAAGCACTTTCAGTCCTTCGTAATAACGTATGAATTGGTTCAATCAGATGATTTCTTCCTAACATTGTTCATGATTTCAATCCTCTGAAGAATAGGTATCTGAACTAGGAAAAGAATTAAGTTTGAGAGGAGGAAGAAGTAAATTTAAAACGTGGGGCATTTTCAAAATTCAGAAAGAATATCAGGATTCTGAGATACTACTTAATGCTTGAAACCTGAGCCTAATAAAAAAAAGTAGGGTTTTCAATCCACAGTCTGCAGTTGAGTATGCCCTGGGCACTACTATGTGCCAGGCATTGTGCTAGTGCCTGGGGCTATGACACAACCACACGTGCCACTCTGTGCCATGATAATGTGCCAGCATTACTTGGCATTTTTTTGTAGAGTGCTTTTAGCTGCAAGTAAGAAATGACGTTCAAGCTGGTTTTAGAAAAGACAGAGGAACCAGAGATCAAATTGCCAACATCTGCTGGATCATTGAAAAAGCAAGAGAGTTCCAAAAAAACATCTATTTCTGCTTTATTGACTATGCCAAGGCCTTTGACTGTGTGGATCACAATAAACTGTGGAAATTCTGAANTTATGCCCAACCTAGATAGCATATTAAAAAGCAGAGACATTACTTTGTTAACAAAGGTCCATCTAGTTAAGGCTATGGTTTTTCCAGTAGTCATGCACGGATGTGAGAGTTGGACTCTAAAGAAAGCTGAGCACTGAAGAATTGATGCTTTTGAACAGAGGTGTTGGAGAAGGCTCTTGAGAGTCCCTTGGACTGCAAGGAGATCCAACCAGTCCATCTTAAAGGATATCAGTCCTGGGTATTCATTGGAAGGACTGATGTTGAAGCTAAAACTCCAATACTTTGGCCACCTGATGTGAAGAGCTGATTCATTTGAAAAGACCTTAATGCTGGGAAAGACTGAGGGCCGAAGGAGAAGGGGACAAGAGAGGCTGAGATGGTTGGATGGCATCACTGACTCAATGAACACGGGGTTTAGGTAAACTTTGCAAGTTGGTGACAGACAGGGAGACCTGGAGTGCTGCGGTTCATGGGGTCACAAAGTTTAGGACATGACTAAGTGACTGAACTGAACTGAATTTACAAAACTAAGACCAAAAACCAAAGAACATTTCAACAGAAAGTTATGTCCAAATGGGCAAGAGGAAAAGAAAAAGAAAAACGCTAAGTTAAAATAGATGATGATATGGAATATTTCTTCCCATGCTTTCACCAGAGGTATCTTGGGCTTCCTCACAACATGGAAGGCTTAGGGTAGTTGAATTTCTTGCATGGCATCTGTTTTCACAGAATAAAAGCAGAAACTGCAGAGCTTCCTGAAGACTAGCCTTGAACTAGCTTCTGTCACTTCTGTCACATGTCTCTGACCAAGGCAAGTCACAAAGTCAATATTCATTGAAAGAGAAGGAGATGGACACTTGCACTTGAACTTCTTGAACACCAGCCCACACCTCATCTTCAGTTGCTAAATAAACCTCATTCTCCAACAAGACAATTCCTGTCATTTATTTACAAATGGATCTTGGGACCGGATCTTTCCGTAACTTAAATCCTCAACATATGTTTGTTGGATTAATCTCTCTTTCCTTTGGCATACATCTCAGCATGAATAAAGCTGTCTGTGCCAAGAATTGTGCCAGCCTGGGCAGAATGTCTAGGAAATATGCCCTCTTGCCACTCAAGAACACAGATTCAATAATGCAGTGCTGAATGCCATGGCAGGGAATATCCATACATTAGTGGGACACCAGGGATGCCCCCCCAGACCCATGGAGGTGCAGGAGGAGTCAAGAGGGCTTCTCCAACAGGCAATTTTTGCTAAATTTAAAAGGGTAGGTTCAGATTAGACCTTGTTTTCTTGGGTTGTGAAATCACTGCAAATGGTTACTGCAACTGAGAAATTCAAAGATGTTTGCTCCTCGGAAGGAAAGCTCTGACAAACATAGAAAATGTATTAAAAAGCAGAGACATCCATTTGCCATCAAAAGTCCATATAACTAAATCTATGTTTTTTCTAGTAGTCCTATATAGATGTGAGCATGAAAGTGAGAGTTGCTCAGTCATGTCCAACTCTTTGAGACCCCATGGACTATACAATCCTTGGAATTCTCCAGGCCAGAATACTGGAGTGTGTAGTCTTTCCTTTCTCCAGTGGATCTTCTTGAGCCAGGATTCAAACTGGGGTCTCCTGCATTGCAGGCAGATTCTGTGAAACCTGGACCATAAAGAAGGCTGAGCATTGAAGAATTGATGCTTTCAAATTGTGGTGCTGGAGAAGACTTTTTAGAGTCCCTTGGACTACAAAGAGATCAAACCAGTCAATTATAAAGGAAATCAACCCTGAATATTTATTGAAAGAATTGATACTGAAGCTGAAGCACTAATACTTTGGCCACTTGATGGGAAGAGTTGACTTACTGGAAAAGACTCTGATTCTGGTAAAGATTGAAGGCAGGAGGAGAAGGGAGAAACAGAGGATGAAATGGTTGGATAGCATCATCGACTCAATGGGCATGAGCTTGAACAACATCCTCTGGTGGCTCAGAATCCACCTGCAATGCAGGGGACCCAGGTAAGATCCCTGGGTCAGGAAGATTTCCTGGGGAAAAGAAAGATTATCCACCCCAATATTCTTGCCTGGATAATTCCATGGACAAAGGAGTCTGGCAGGCTACAGTCCATAGGGTCACAAAGAGTTGGACATGACTGAGCAACTAACACTTCACTTCACTTTACTTCTAGGGGATAGTGGAGGACTGCCAGGAGCCAGCGTGAGGAATCCCACCTGTGATAAGGTCATGCAGCAGAGATCTGATGGGCAAGGCGGACACACTCTGGAAAAAGTCAACTCAGGGCTTTAGTCTTCTGCATTTGAAAGGGATGTTTCAATTAAACTCCCTCTGAGAACTCTCTAGCTTGCCTAACAGGTTCCCCCAGAATCTCTTACAGCTTGTGAATTGCTTACAGCCCCCCAGCTGTGAGAGGCACAAAGCTTAAAAGCATCTTAAAGATACACAGCCTTTTCTAAAGAGCTAAAAATTATATTGGTAGAGGATTTTCACTGTTGACTTAATATTTGCCACCAGACCTCCATATTCTTTAGGCACCTGGGAGGATGTTAATCAATGTAAATGGGATATGGAAAAAGATATATAGTAGTTTTGATGTCAGCAACACTAGACTTTTAAGTCAATTACCTTTCTTTTGTTATAAATCACTGTATTCCTTTTACTTGTTATAAATTGCTGTATCTTTGCTATGTAAGAATGTAACTTGATTTAGTTCTGAGAGTGGCACCAGACTTTGGGAAGATCAACACAAGTAAGTCTTCTGGTTGACAAACCTTATCAGAAAAGGACTGTAAAATGTTACTTGGCGCTTTTGGCCAGAAGATGATGTAAATCACCTAAGATTTGTGTATACAACTAGGTATGCAGAAAGAAAAGCCTGGTTTTGATGAGTCTGGGCTGCTAACGCTGCATAACTTTATATTAGCCATTGATCTCTATGTACAATCAAAAAAGGTATAAAAGACCTTTCTAGACAATAGAGGCCAGGCCAGTCACTGGACTGGTTTCCCCCTTGTCTTTTCTTTACTCTAATTTCTGGCTGAATTCCCATCTGGGGCGTGGAGGCTCACCATGTCATTACTTGCCCTGGTTTCTAAGATCCACACGAGAGGGAGCCCATCACCCCCCCACTATTCAAGAGGACACCGGTGGCCTAACGTAGATGGTACAAGCTCCTTGTCTGGAACTTTATTGGCTTTCCACGTAAACCAAGTTATTCAGCATCTTTTATCTGCTTAATTTTCCTACTACACTCTTTCTTCCTAATCTAATCTTATATTAATAAATAAATAAGTTTTCCTCGCCTATGCCGTCTATGCTTCAGATTTCCCTGGATCCACTGGGGCTGGACCCCGGGAGAGGACAAAGGATCCTGGCAGGCTGCAGTCCTTGGAATTACAAAGAGTCGGGCACCACTTAGTTACTGAACAACAGCAAGTTTCAGACCAGTAGTGGTTGGCTCATAAATGGATGCAGTGCTTTCCCGGTGGTTTTCAAAATGCAGCCATAGATCGACAGCATCAGGACCACCAGGGATGTCAGAAAAGCAAATTCTCAGACCTTATTAGAAACTACTGCATCAGAGACTCTCTGGGTAGAGCCTAGGGTTCAGAGAATACTGAAGTTTGATGACTATTGCTTTCATCAGAAAATGTAGTGTATGAAAGCATGGAGGGTGGGAAAGTATGATTTACTCTAAAACCCCTTATGGGAGGAAAGAAACACATCCATAATTACATCTGGGTGAGGACTTATGTGGCTGCATTCACAACTTTTTGGAGATTGTCAGGATTGTTGGTAGTATAGCTTTAGGTTCTAGTGAGAATGAATTGCAAAATGATAAGACCAAAAGAGGAATTCAACATAAGGAGCAATTTTCCTGCAAGGTGAAATGAAACCATGGAGTTTAATAGGTCTGTATGAACTTTGAAAGTATAAAACTCTGTATACCTATTGGGTTGGAAATTTTGATATTCATTCAGTTCAGTTCAGTTGCTAAGTTGTGTCCGACTCTTTGCGACCCCATGAATTGCAGCACGCAAAGCCTCCATGTTCATCACCATCTCCTGGAGTTCATTCAGGCTCATGTCCATCGAGTCAGTGATGCCATCCAGCCATTTCATCCTCGGTCGTCCCCTTCTCTTCCTGCCCCCAATCCCCCCCAGCATCAGAGTCTTTTCCAATGAGTCAATTCTTAGCATGAGGTGGCCAAAGTACTGGAGTTTCAGCTTCAGCATCATTCCTTCCAAAGAAATCCCAGAATGGACTGATTGGATCTCCTTGCAGTCCAAGGGACTCTCAAGAGTCTTCTCCAACACCACAGTTCAAAAGCATCAATTCTTCGGTGCTCAGCCNCAATTTTATTCACATTTTGAAACAATTACTTGGGCTTCTGTGTGCAGACTGGATTAGATGGAGGAGAAATGGGGAAAGAGGTTCAGAGCTTATGTCAATAGCGCACATGAGAAAACATAGTGTGCTAACCAGATGTGGGTCACCTGGACAGAGGAGGGTGGATTTGAGGTGTGTTTTGGTGGCAGGAAGGTCAGGGTTTGCTTCTGGATTGGATATAAAGCAGGATGGGAAAGAAGAATCAAGACTATCCAAATGAATGGCTTGAGCAATGGAGCTGATGGATAATGGTTGTCATTTATTGAGATGTGGGAGCCTTGGGAGAGGTAGGTCAAGGGAGGGAGGAAACACAGGAAATCTGAGATGTCTATTAGGAGACATCCAGGAAGAGATGCTAGGTGGACAGCTGGCTTCACACGTCCTGAGTCCCAAGGCGAGATCAGAGTTGGAGATATACATTTGGATGGTATTTAAAGCCATGGGCCTATCTGAGGTCAGATAAGAAGAGCTCATAGATTGAGAAGAGAAGGTTGCCTACAGAATGCCTGAATAGTATTCTATTCTGCTTAAACATTAAGTAGGGAGAGAAATAGAATTTAGGGAGAAAGATGGATGAGTTGAGTGGAGTTTTTAATAGGTTATATTTGAAGAGATCTAAGTGAAGATGTCAAATAGGCAGTGAGAATGAGCCTACATGAAGGAGGGAGACCTGAGTTTGAGAAACTAAGTTAAATGCTACTGTGTATCCAATATATGCCAGGAACCAGGTACATATTTTTAAATTTCTCATCCTCAGATAACCAGTCTTCAAAGTGTCTTGTTACTAATATATGAAAGATGAGGAAACTGAGGATGAAAGAATTAACTTGCCCGAGGTCACAGTTAAAAAACAACTGAGGGCAGATTCAAAGTCAGATGGGCAAAACTTGGTATAGTTCCTCTGTCCTGCTATAGTTTTATTCAAGTAAAAGCTTAACCTTAATGGATAGTGTGTGTTCCAAATGGCTTGTGAAATGGGTAGGTTAACTGGAACAAAGGCATTTAATACAATTAGAAAACATATATAAGCAACTGAATAGCAGATATATGAAATAATGCTTTTAATGAAATAATGCTAATAAAGATTGATGCTTTTTCTAGGAAATGGCTTTTTAGGACTAGGAGGAAATTTAGGATGCCTCAAAAAGACAAGGAGAAGAAAAAATAACTATCACTTAGTTCTAATCCACTTAGCTATACATTTTCAAATTATGCTTTTAGAATAATGATTTAGAGTAATGATTTAACATCTCAGACTCAGCCTGAGAAGTCATCAGTAGATTTTCTGACTTGAGAAAATACCATCAGAGAATCACAAAACTGCACAAAACAGCATAACATTAATAATTTTAGTTTCAAAGTTTTGTCTTGAAGTCTGTGATGGCATAAAAACACTACAGTATTATGTTCTCAATATTACACTATCAGCGACTATTTACTACATTAAGATAAAAGCAATCACAAAGGCATATGAATCTACTTGTATCATTGAAGGTATGCATATTTGAAGAGAGCATGATACCTAGAATCCTCCAAATTTAATAACAGAATAGGGGTACACTGGTAAAATATACCAACCTTTGTACTCGATACAGCCATTGGATATTATTCATTTCTAGCTTTAGATATTAAATTCTTCTTCAAAAATTACTAATCAGAGAATAAAGTACATGTGGATAAGATACTCGGTAAAAAATTAAGAAAATGTGAGTATAAAAATATGGCATGCATGCTAAGTTTCTTCAGTCATGTCCAACTCTGTGCAACCCTATGGACTGTAGCCTGCCAGGCTCCTCTGTCCATGGGATTTTCCAGGCAACAGTAGTGGAGTGGGTTGCTATGCCCTCCTCCAGGGGATCTTCCTGACCCAGGGATTGAACCCGCATCTCTTACGTCTCCTGCATTGGCCTGTGGGTTCCCTACCACTAGTGCCACTTGGGAAGCCCTTACAAAAATATTACCCCTTGGATATGTTTATGGCTTTTACCTTCCTTAAGCTTTCTGTAATTGGGAAAATACAGGCTGTTATTCTATGTCTACATTATAGTTAAAAAAACACACAACTGTATTCTGGGTATTGTTTGGTAGGAGGGTAAAACAATTTGTGCTTTTTGCATCTCTCTTTTGGAGGACAATCCTTTTAAAAGGTAAGGCTACACATGTTTTGGGACTTCTCTGGTGGTCTAGTGGTTAAGATTTTGCTTTCCAATGCAGGGGTTATGGGTTTGATCCCTGGTCAGGGAACTAAGATCCCACATGCCTCTTGGTCTTAAAACCTAAAACAAAGCATTATTATAATAAATTCAATAAAGACTTTCAAGAAAACTGTCCACACTCTTCTCACCCCCCCACCCCCCTACCCCCGCCAAAAGACTACATATATTTATTAGGAATGTCAATTCTGCCACCCTAGGATAAGCTTGCACATTAGATGGTGAGCTGCACAAAGGCATAAGCTTTGACTCTTGTTTTCATCACTACATCCTGCAAAAGTACATAAAAGGAAATACAAAATCAGTGATACACGGTCACCAGAGGCAGAGAGCAGAACACAGAGATTGGGCTGGCAGGCTCCCAACAGAGAGAGAGCCCTGGGGGTAACACATGGAGGAAGAGGACACAAAGAGGGGCAACAGAGTGGGGAGAGGGAGAGGACAGCCACAGGGGCCAAAGTGCTTCCAGAAAGATGGGGCCAGCGAGAGGCAAGCACGCGGGAGAGGGAGGAGGAGAGGAGAAAGGGTGACAGCCAAGAGAAAAGGGCACAGGACATTATTACTGAATGAGAGGACAGGGAGAAGGCCAATGAGCCAGGGCGAGCAAGAGAGAAGGGTGTAAAAGGAAATGAGATGCATGTTTCCCACTGTAGAAACTACACATGGTAGTTTTATTCATTCAAATTGATTTCAGGCTCTTACTTTCTTAATAAAAAGCCTAAATAATTCTGAAATGATTAAAATCACTGACATGGCAAATACAGTGGTTCAGTGGATGAGTTTGAATACCACTGCCACCCAGAAGCTTGGCGAGCTGGGGTAGGTTACTCCAGCACTCTGAGCTTGGAAAAAAGGTAACTGTGTGATACTATGTGAGAGCAACAGTTAGAAGCAGACATGGGACCACTGACTGGTTCAAAATTAGGAAAGGAGTATGACAAGGATGTATATTGTCACCCTGCTCGTTTAACTTCAATGCAGAGGGCATCATGTGAAATGCTGGGCTGGATGAAACCCAACCTGATCTGGGTTTCATCCAGCAACCCAACATTGCTGGCAGAAATATCAACAATCTCAGATATGCAGATGATACCACTCTAACGGCAGAAAGTGAGGAGGAAATAACGAGCCTCTTGAAGACGGTGAAAGAGAAGAGTGAAAAAGCTGGCTTAAAACTCAACATTCAAAAACAAAGATCATGGCATCTGGTCCCAACACTTCATGGCAAATAGAATGGGAAAAGGTGGAAACAGTAACAGATTTTATTTTCTTGGGCTCCAAAATCACTGCAGGTGACAACTGCAGTCACAAAATTAAGACATTTGCTCCTTGGAAGGAAAGCTATGACAAACCTACATAGTGTATTAAAAAGCAGAGACATCACTTTGCTTATTACAAAGGTCTACATAGTCAAAGCTACCGTTTTCTCAGTAGTCGTACTGGAGAGAGTTGGACCATAAAGAAGGCTGAGTGCCAAAGAATTGATGCTTTTGAATTGTGGTGCTGGAGGAGACTCTTGAGAGTCCCTTAGACTGCAAGGAGATCCAACCAGTCAATCCTAAAGGAAATCAACTCTGAATATTGATGGGAAGGACTGACGCTGAAGCTGAAGCTCCATTACTTTGGCCACCTGATGTGAAGAGCCAAATTACTGGAAAAGAGCTTGATGCTGGGAAAGATTGAAAGCAAAAGGAGAAGGGGGCAGCAAAGGTGAGATGGTTAGACAGCATCACCGACTGAACAGACCTGAGTTTGAGCAAACTCCGAGAGACAGTGAAGGAAAGGGAAACTGGGTGCGCTGCCGTCCGTGGGGTCACAAAGGGTTGAACATGGCTGAGCAGCTGAACAGCAGCAACAATAATCTGGAAGAGGAAGGAGTAACAGGCCTTTCCCTTCCCAGCCACTGCCTTCTGCATTGACTAAGTCCCGCTTTCCTGGTGCCATTCTGGACAACATACTATGGGAAGATGAGGATCAAATAAAAACAGAAGTTTAAAATTCTACAAATTTTTCCCTTATAAGCAAGAAACACAGTATGCTCACTTTTTCATTGTAGATGTCCCCAAGCATTGTACTTGCTCTCACAAAATCCAAGTTTTGAAAGTTGTTTCTTGCAATTTTCACAACTTTCTTCAAGTATTTGACTGCTTCTGCCATCTGTCCTTGGCTAGAAAAAAAAAAATAAGAAACCATTAAAGTCTCGTCTCATTTAATATCACATAAAGGGAAGATTTCTTTGTGTCTTTGCTTTAGGAAGTGTTAAGACAGGATATCTTGATATCAGGATAATGAAATGTAGGGTGTAAATTTTAAAAACATGTGGCTCATCTTTGATAGAGTGTACGGTGAGTTAGAACTTGAGCCTTTAAACTTATGGATTACTGGTAGGATTGTAAAATGGTTCCATTGCTTGGAAAAACAACTTGCTAATTCTTCAAAAAGTGTAATAGTTACCATATGACCCAAGAATTACACTCCTATGTATATACCCAAGAGAAATGAAAACACATTCACCCAAAAACTTGTACATAAATGTTCATATCAATAATCATGATAATAGCTAATTAGTGGAAACAATTCAAATGTCTATCAATTGAAGGGATAAGCAAAATGTGCTATATTCATACCACGGAATGTTATTCAGCCATAAAAAACAATGAAGTAGTGATACATGCTACAACATGGATAAGCATACTAAATGAAAGAAGCCAGTTACACACAAAAAACCCACATATGATATGATTCCATCTACATGAAATGTCCAGAAATGTAAATCTACAGTGGCTACCCACTCCCTGGAGAGTTCCATGGACAAGAACCTGGCAGGCTACAATCCATGGGGTCCCAAAGAGTCAGACACGGTTGAGCAGCTAACGCAACAATGATAGAAAGCAAGTTAATAGTTACCAGACACTGGGGCGATGGAGGCTGGGAGCGGGGCTCGGGTAGGGAATTGGGTGTGGCTGCTAACAGGTGTGGATTTCTTTTTGAAGTGAAGAAAATGATCTGAAATTAAATAGTGGTGATGGCTGCACAACTCTGTGAACATACTAACAACCACTGAATCCTAAAATTTAAATGTAAAATGTATGCTATATGAATTGCATCTCAGTAAAGCTGTTATATTTTTTAAAAAATAATGGCACTGAAGCATATATACTGTTATGTAAGAAACGAATCACCAGTCTATATTTGATACAGGATGCAGGATGCTTGGGGCTGGTGTACGGGGATGATCCAGAGAGACGTTGGGGGGTGGGAGGTGGGAGGGAGATTCGGGATTGGGAGCTTGTGTGTACCTGTGGTGGATTCATGTCGATGTATGGCAAACCCAATAGAGTATTGTAAAGTTAAATTTAAAAATAAATAAATAAATTAATTAAAAAAAATAAATAAAAACTGGAACAGAAAAAAAAAAATAAAACCTCTAAAAAGGTTGAAAATTTATACATTCCTTTGCAAATGAAACCAATTCTTTGAGAGGGAGGCATATGTGATTCATAAAATATTTGCTGGAGGTATTAGAAAAAATATAATGAAAATAGAGGATTGTTAAATCTCTTAACCAGGATTCAAGAAAGGAAAGATAAATCCCGGAGATGGAAGGAGCCTGGCTCCTGGCGTAAGCTTCTGGCAAATGGCAAGAATTTATATAAACAAGAAATAAGACCTAATTTTCATAATTCACTGAGATTTTGGAGACTGTTGGTGCTGCTGCTGCTGCTGCTAAGTCGCTTCAGTCGTGTCCGACTCTATGTGACCCCATAGACGGCAGCCCACTAGGCTCCTCTGTCCCTGGGATTCTCCAGGCAAGAACACTGGAATGGGTTGCCATTTCCTTCTCCAATGCATGAAAATGAAAAGTGAAAGTGAAGTCACTCAGTCGTGTCCAACTCTTAGTGACCCCATGGACTGCAGCCTACCAGGCTCCTCTATCCATGGGATTTTCCAGGCAAGAGTACTGGAGTGGGGTGCCATCGCCTTCTCCGATGAGTAAGAGCTAAACAGTAAAGTATAATAACAAGTGGAAAGGAGTTTCCCTGGTGGTTCAGTGGTAAAGAATTTGCCTGCCAAGTGGGTTCGATCCCTGAGTTGGGAAGATCCCCTGGAGAAGGAAATGGCAACCCACTCCAACTATTCTTGCCTGGAAAATCCCATGGACAGAGGAGCCTGGCAGGCTACAATCCATGGGATTGCCAAAGTCAGACATAACTAAGCGACTAAACAACAAGTGGAAAGGGTCTAAAAATCTCTCTAAAAGAGCCAATAATTTGAAAGTCAGTCTAAAGAGACAGGTCTTTTCTTTGAAGAGCTAGTTGTAGTGATGTCTTATGCAAAGAACACTTGGGGGCCCATGAGATCAAGAACAAAGGTGAAAAATCCTTGAGCAACCAATGAAAAAGACAGTAATTTTTGTAAACAGCTCCATCCAAGGTATCATATGCTGTGAGCATTTTTTAATAGATGTAGCTGAAGCTACCTTTAACAACTCAAGGGACATTTAACTGCTGATTCAAAGACTGCTGACTCAAAGACTGCTGATTCAGAGCCATAAAGAATTACAGGCATAACATTACACACAAGGCCAGAACTGATTTCAAAATAATGACTCCAAATTAAGCATCTTGAAGAAATTGAATATCTTTTGAATATATGATATTTTGGGGTTCAATCCCTGAAAAAGAATGATGAATCTAGGATGATACACAATTCCATTGTTAAAGCATCTCAGAAATGTTTAAATTTTTTATTGAAGTGACAAAATCCAAAATTTAGAGGTTTTTAAAGTAACAGAAAACACCGTCATTGTATTCTTCAAAGGATCATAACAAAGGAAAACCCCTACTCCTGAATGTCTCTGAATTCCTAGAACCACCTTTCTTTGCTTTCATAGGTCAGCAGTTACCAGTGAGCATCTGTGCTCTGACCCTTAATAAATAACAAGATGAAATTCAGAAACTCAGAGATTTTTTTGCGATCTCTCATGAAAATGTGTTTGTCACTCAGTCATGTCCGACTCTTTGCAACCCCACTGAATGTAGCCCACCAGGGTCCTCTATCCATGGAATTCTCCAGGCAAGAATACTGGAGTGGATCAGCATTTCCTTCTCCAGGGAGTTCTTCCCAACCCAAGTATTGAACCCAGGTCTCCTGTACTGCAGGCACACTCTTTACCATCTGAGCCACCAGGAAAGCCCAAGAAGGGCATTTCTTCATGTTTATGTGGCAAAGATTTACTCAGAGGAGATCCAGATAGGGTGGTGTCAAATATGGCATATGGAGAAGTTTTACTAACAAATTTTTAAATTATTGCAACTGTAGAAAAATTCAGCAATATTAAAACCATATTTCACTGATTCTAAAACACACACTTTCCCATATTTTAACATCACCTAAATCGAGATCCCTCCCTGAGAACAGGTGGCATCTTATAGTTTTTCATAGAAGTGGTCAAGTCACAGTTGTTGCTGAACTTATCCAGGTCTTTGGACATGACCCATGATCGTAATGCCTTGATCCTTCTGTGGACAACTATTTAATGATAATTTCAGAAAGAAATATGAGGACTGGTTGTTTTCTGAAATCCTGGAAGATAAGAAGACTGTCAGACTGTCAGACTGTCAGACTGGTAGCCCATGACTTGGAAGAAATCCTGAAGGCAGGGGACACTGGAGCCCTATTTGAAGAAAGGCTACACAGCACCAATGTTCTTGATGACATAAAAAAGATATGAATGAGAAAAAAATAGTGACAATTTGAGTTTAATGGTGATTCAGAAGAATTGGACTTTGAATGCAAAGATGTTCAAGGAATATGAATTTACTTTATTTATAGTTTCTTTTTACAAGAATTCTCAAGAATCATTGTAAAAATACTTATTGTAAATGAGTCTAAAACAGCTCTCTTATTAAGTATAAAATACAAATTCTCAGCAAAAAGAAAGCATTATGTCACAGTTTAGTTGGAATATTTTTATTTATTGGATATGTACAATGTGTAGTCCAATAGGAAGAATGTTAGATTCAGTGAAATCTGAAAATAAAGCTACTTGTTCAGTATAACAGATTCAGTTAGTTCACTGGTTAATGACTTTTTGATTAAAAATTTCTAGGAAGTGTGAAATTCACACTGAATTTATATATATATACATGAAATATCTAGGACATAATGAGATCAAACAACTCTAAAACTGGTCTAATTATTTATGGTTCTAATAAATCTCTATCTGAATTGACTCAACTTAATTTTATGCAAAAGTTAACTTACCCAATTTTTCATGTTTCTGTTTATGTCATGTGTGTATAGCCATAAAGCTATGAAATATCCAACACTGTTCCGTTTGTATGTTGGGCGTCAAAATATTAACCGTTCTCACTTTACACATTCATTTGCAAAATGGCCTTCATTTTCCTGGTTGCAGTTAAAAGAGCAAAATCTAACATTCACCCAAATCTCAGAACAAATAGAACTCACTGTGGAATCATTTCTTCCATGAGTGTCTATAATCAGTAATTCATGAGCTATTACTCTATGTAATAAATAGCTGGAAAAGCACTCCTTGATAAGGTAATATAAAAGATAATATTTGATTATTAGTGGTAAGGCCTTGAGATCTGTCATATCAGAAATGGTCATATATGGAATAAATAAGTTAATGCAAAAACATTTCATACATTTAGAATTTTCATAAAATAATCCTATTATTATATAATGGGGTGTGTGTGTTAGCATCAGCATTAGGAAAATTAAATTTGTTTGGCTTCTTCACAAAGTCAATTAAAATGAGTTAGAAAATTATGTTTATACCAAGGAGGAATTATCTAAGATTAGAACTCATATTCACCTTGGAAAAAATGTCAACCTGCCTTGAAACATTGACTAAAATGAGCTAGTTTATCTAAATGCTATTTTTCTGTGATCTGTATGAAAATAAACACAGCAGCTCTGAGGAAAAACTGCGTATCATTAATCCACAGTCTTTGATCTATACTAAACATTTAAAAAAACTAGTCTTTCAATGTCAAAAGAGAGGGGTGAATCGTATGGTATAGGAATTATATCTCAATAAAGCTGTTACAGAAAAAATAAAACCTTTAAAAAGTTTATAATGGATGAATGGTAGTTTGTTTTTGCAAGTGTCCCTCAGCAGTGAAATCTGTGTCACTAAAGTCACCTAACAGAGTTTTGCCAAGAAAACACACTGGTTATAAAATACCAACAACACAAGAGAAGACTCTACACATGGATATCACCAGATGATCAAAACCAAAGTCAGACTGATTATATTCTTTGCAGCCAAAGATGGAGAAGTTCTGTACAGTCAGCAAAAACAAGACTGGGAGCTGACTGTGGCTCAGATCATGAACTCCTTATTGCCAAATTCAGACTTAAATTGAAGAAAATATAGAAAATCACTAGACTATTCAGATGTGACCTAAATCAAATCCCTTATGATTATACAGTGGAACTGAGAAATAGATTCAAGGGATTAGATCTGATAGACAGAGTGCCTGAAAAACTATGGATGGAGGTTGGTGACACTGTACATGAGAAGGGGATCAAAACCATACCCAAGAAAAATAAATGCAAAAAGGCAAAATGGTTGTCTGAGGAGGCCTTACAGAACGCTGAGAAGAGAAGAGAAGTGAAAGGCAAAGGAGAAAAGGAAAAATATACCCATTTGAATGCAGAGTTCCAAAGAATA
>SJYV01055680.1:0-13514 GCA_006410875.1 Neotragus pygmaeus
TGATCTCCTTGCTGTCCAAGGGACTCTCAGGAGTCTTCTCTAGCACCACAGTTCAAAGGCATCAATTCTTTGGCACTCTGCCTTCTTTATGGTCCAGCTCTCGCAACTGTTATGTGACCACTGGGAAGAACATAGCCTTGACTTTACAGACCTTTGTCGGCAGAGTAATGTCTCTGCTTTTCAACACGCTGTCTAGGTTTGTCATAGCTTTCTTGTCAAGAAGCAAACATCTTCTGATTTCAGGGTTGCAGTCACCATTCACAGTGATTTTATAGCCCAAGAAGAGGAAATATGTTGTTACTTCCACTTTTTTCCCTTTCTATTTGCCATGAAGTAAGGGGGCCGGATGCCATGGTGTGCTCAGATGCTCAGTCGTGTCTGACACTTGTGATCCCATGGACTGCAGCCTGCCAGGCTCCTCTGTCCATGGGATTTCCCAGGTGAGAATACTGGAGTGGGTTGCCATTTCCTTCTCCAGGGGATCTTCACAATCCAGGGATTAAACCAGCATCTCTTAAGTTTTCTGCATTGGCAGGTAGATTCTTTATCACTAGTGCCACCTGGGAAGCCCACCTTTTCCCTTTCTATTTGCCATGAAGTAATGGGGCCTGATGCCATGGTCTTAGTTTTTTTAATATTTAGTTTTAAGCTGGCTCTTTCATTCTCCTCCTTCACCCTTATCAACAGCCTCTTTAGTTCCTCTTTACTTTCTGCCATTACAGTGGTATCATCCACATACCTGAGGTTGTTGATGTTTCTCAGGGCTGTCTGAGTGACATCAGACAGCCCTGTCATACTCCTTTCTCAATCCTGAACCAGTCAGTTGTTCCATATCAGGTTCTAAATGTTGCTTCTTGACTCACATACAGGTTTCTCAGTAGACAGGTAAGATGGTTTGGTGTTCCCATCTCTTTAAGAGTTTTCCACAGTAAGTTATGATCCACACAGTCAAAGGCTTTAGCATAGTCAATGAAACAGAGGTAGATGTTTTTCTGGAATTCCCTAGCTCTTTATGATCCAATGAATGTTGGCAATTTCATCTCTCATTTCTCTGCCTTTTCTAAACCCAGCTTGGACATCTGAAAGTTCTTGGTTCCCATAATGCTGAAACCTAGCATGCAAGATTTTAAGCATGACCTTACTAGCATGGGGGGCTTCCCTGATAGCTCAATTGGTAAAGAATCCACCTGCAATGCAGAAGACCCTGGTTCAATTCCTGGGTTGGGAAGATCTTTTGGAGAAGGGATAGGCTACCCGCTCCAGTATTCTGGCCTGGAAAATTTCATGGACTGTATAGTCCATGGGGTGGCAAAGAGTCAGACATAACTGAGCAACTTTCACTTTCACTTTACTAGCATGGGAGATGAGTGCAATAGTCTGATGGCTAGCACATTCTTTGGTACTACCCTTCATGGGAATTGAGATGAAGATTGACCTTTTCAGTCCTGTGGCCACTGCTGGGTCTTCCAGATTTGCTGATATATTGAGCGCAACACATTGACAGCATCATCCTTTAGGGTTTTGAATAGCTCTACTGAAATTCTATCGCATCAGATAGCTTTATTGACAGCAGTGTTTCCGAAGGCTCACTTGACTTCACATTCCAGAAATGTCTGGTTCTGGGTGACTGACCACACCATCATAGCTATCCAGTTCATTAAAGTCTCTTTTGTACAGTTCTTCCATGTATTCTTTCCATCTCTTCTTGATCTCTTCTGCATCTACTAGGTCTCTACCATTTCTGTCCTTTATTGTGGCCATCTTTGGGCAAAATGTTCCCTTGATATTTCCAATTTTCCTAAAGAGATCTCTAGTCTTTCCCCTTCTGTTGTTTTCCTCTACTTTCATGCACCGTTCATTGCAGAAGGCCTTCTTGTCTCTCCCTGCTATTCTTTGGAACTCTGTGTTTAGTTGGATGTACCTTTCCCTTTCTCCCCTGCTTTTATTCCCATTCTATAGAAAAGAAAACAGAGATTCAGAAAGAAAAAATAACGTGTTCAAGATTATACGGGTATACTGACACATATATATGGAATTTAGAAAGATAGTAATGATGACCGTGTATGTGAGACAACAAAAGAGACACAGACATATAGAACGGACTTTTGGCCTCTGAGGGAGAGGGAGAGGGTGGGATGACTTGAGAGAATGAAGCACAGTATACATTGTAGCATGTATACTATCATGTAAGAAATGAGGCGCCGGTCTATGTTTGATGCAGAATGCAGGATACTTGGGGCTGGTGCATGGGGATGATCCAGAGAGACGTTGTGGGATGGGAGTGGGAGGGTGAGTCAGGATTGGGAGCTCATGTACACCTGTGGTGGATTCATGTCGATGTATGGCAAAGCCAATAGAGTATTGTAAAGTAAAATAAAGTAAAAAAAAAAAAAGATTATACAGGTATTAAGTGACTTTGATTCCATGCCTGTGAGATATTCAGGAGAAAATGATAAGTTGGCATATATATGTGTGTGTGTTGATTTGAGTATGGGGCTAGTATTGAAGGTATTAGGAGCTGTAACAGTCTGGATGGTTAGATACCTGCAGTAGAGGTCAACCTAAGCTCTTTTAGCTAAAAGGAGTTTATTAAAAGGGCAGTGGATATCTCATAGAAGCTGCTGAGAGAGATGTATAACCTGGCTTAGCCATATATCTAAGAAAAATGCCCCAAACTGTACTTTGGAACTTTATGGTAAGAAAAATGCTTATTCCATTAAACAGCTGCTGCCACTAAAGAGAGAAAAGTTTTTAAGTCATTAGCTTCCAAGTCCAGGTGGCACAGACATATTTGACTGGCGAGCTTAGATCATGTTCCAAATCCCTAGTTGTAAGGGAGACTGGGAAAGTCAGCACTTGAATTTTCATCCCCTGTGATAGGAGGTAAAATTTTCTTCCCACAGAAACCTATAATGTGGGTTAATACTGCAGTCATATTAACCAACTGCATAAAGAGGTTAAGGCTTTGAGTAGCCAAAACAGCATAGCTGTCATTTGTATTTAAAATATGCTTACATTCTTCCTAAAAGGTTAATGATACTTATCCTACTAATATTTGTAGAATGGAGAAATCTCCAAACAAAAAGTTGACATAGCAGGATAACTGCTGTGTATAGTTTGCAGAGGGGTTAGAACAAAAGTCCAAAGGAATGTTAGCACTTAAAAGACTTGCAGAGAAGAAGAAAATTTCAAAGGGGACTCAGTTCAGTTCAGTTCAGTTGCTCAGTCATGTCCAACTCTTTGAGACCCCATTGACTGCAGCACTCCAGGCTTCCCTGTCCATCATCAACTCCCGGAGTTTGCTGAAACTCATGTCCATTGAGTCAGTGATGCCATCCAACCATCTCATCCTCTGTCTTCTCCTTCTCTTCCTGCCTTCAATCTTTCCCAGCATCAGAGTCTTTTCCAATGAGTCAGTTCTTCACATCAGGTGGCCAAAGTACTGGAGTTTCAGCTTTGGCATCAGACTTTCCAGTGAATGTTCAGGACTGATTTCCTTTAGGATTGACTGGATGGATCTCCTTGCAGTCCAAGGGCCTCTCAAGGGTCTTCTCCAACACCACATTTCAAAAACATCGATTCTTTGGTGCTCAGCCTTTTTTATGATCCAACTCTCATATCTGTACATGACTGCTAGAAAAACCATAGCACTGATTAGACAGACCTTTGTCAGCAAAGTAATGTCTCTGATTTTTAATATGCTGTCTAGGTTGGTCATAGCTTTTCTTCCAAGGAGCAAGCGTCTTTGAATTTCATGGCTGCAGTCACCATCTGCAATGATTTTGGAGACCCCCAAAATAAACTCTCTCACTGTTTTTACTGTTTTCCCATCTATTTGCCATGAAGTGATGGGACTGGATGGCATGATCTTAGTTTTCTGAATGTTGAGTTTTAAATCAGCTTTTAAACTCCCCTCTTTCACTTTCACCAAGAGGTTCTTTAGTTCTTTGCTTTATGTCATAAGGGTGATGTCATCTGCATATCTGAGGTTATTGAAATTTCTCCTGGCAATCTTGGTTCCAGATTGCGCTTCATCGAGTCTGGCATTTCTCATGATGTATTCTGCATATAAGTTAAATAAGCAAGGTGACGATATACAGCCTTGATGTACTCCTTTCCCAATTTGGAACCAGTCTGTTGTTCCATGTCTGGTTCTAACTGCATACAAATTTCTTGTCCTGCATACAAATTTCTTAGGAGGCAGATAAGGTAGCCTATTATTTCCATCTCTTGAAGAATTTTCCAGAGTTTGTTGTGATCCACACAGTTAAAGGCTTTGGCATAATCAATAAAGCAGAGTAGCTGTTTTTCTGGAATTCTCTTGCTTTTTTGATGAGCCAGCGGATATTGGCAATTTGACCTCTGTGTGTTCCTCTACCTTTTCTAAATCCAGTTTGAACATCTGGAAGTTCACGGTTGACATACTGTTGAAGTCTGGCTTGGAGAATTTTGAGCATTACTTTGCTAGCATGAGAAATGAGTGCAACTGTGTGGTAGTTTGAATTTTCTTTGCCATTGCTCTTCTTTGAGATTGGAATGAAAACTGACTTTTCCAGTCCTGTGGCCACTGCTGAGTTTTCCAAATTTGCTGGCATTTTGAGTGCAGCACTTTAACAGAATCATCTTTTAGGAACTGAAATAGTTAAACTGGAATTCCATCATCTCCACTAGCTTTGTTTGTAGTGATACTTCCTAAGGCTCACTTGATTTCACATTCCAGGATTAATTCAAAGGGAACTAAGAAAAGATAAATTATGAAGAAAATGAGAAGAATGTGGTGTGAAAGCCAAAATGGAGAAGACTGATGGAAAGGAAGAATTAATCAGCTGTGTCTATAATGTTATGAGGAACAGTAAGATGAAAACTCAGAGATAGTTCTAGGGGGATGTGAGATTACAGATATCTTTTTATTTTTGATTTAAAATATGCCAACATTTTTCTAAACTGAGAGGAAGGAGCCATTCCATACATTAAAACAATGGCTTCATCTTCTTTGGTAAATCCTTATTTTGAAATTGCTTTAATCCAAAGTCTTCACTACCTTCCATTTCAAACATCTTTAGTACTTTAGTGTACACTCCTTGCTTCTGTGCTTTGAAATCTCCTTAGTTCATTTATTCCTTCCTCTGTTCTGTGACAATGCCTAGACCATTACTTGATTCAATACTCAGGATTTATTCCATGGAAATAAATAGGTATGATAAGGCTGTCACTTTAAAACTTAGATTAACACTACTTTAATTTAGTCTCTCACAATATATTATTTTAAATGAAAGTATGCCAAATATCAACTTTTTAACCATTACAGTTGTATGAACAATAAGTAATTGCAATTCCCATGCCAATTTTCAATTCTTTGATGTTTTGCATTTCAGTGCTTATAAAGCTGCTGCAAAAAATTGACCATAGCTCACTGGACCCATTTACACTGTCTGATTATATATATGGTAAGTATCAGAAGACACTCTGCGTGGTACGTCTACAGGTGAATGATTAGAAACAGAACAGCTAAATAATCTTATTTAATACTAAATATTCCTTTCTTCATCCTTTTCCCTCTTAAAAACTTGGGTCTAATCTGATCTCCTACATCATTCCTATAAAATATCTCTTTTATTCTGACACAATCATGGGAATTTAATCTAAACCAAGATTAGGCAGCTTTAGGTGGAAAAATAAAGTCTCATAAAAATGGAATTTAATATTTGAAATGGTGCTTTATTGTCTAAGTCTACTGGAAAGCTTGCTTAGAACATCTAATGGTGGAGAGCATCTTCCATACATACAGTCTCAGGGAGTCAGATTTTGTACCATAACTATATATATTTAAATTATAGAGTTAATATATAATATCAGAGTCTAAGTACAAACTTCATTAATCTTTGACTCATTCTCAAATGGCAAACTTCCTCCAACAAGTTTTATTTCTTTTTTTTTTTGCAGACTTTTGAAGGTATAGTTTACATATCATAAAATTCATCCTATTAAGCATACAATTAATGGTTTTTAGAATAGGCACAGAGTTCTGTAACCATTACCATGGTCACATTTTAGAACATTTTATCACCTCTCCCCAAAGAAATCTTGTGCTCATTAACAACTTACATTGGATTCACCAGAGATCTGTTGAAGCAAAAATAGTTAAGAATGCAGATATATTATCAGTTCAATGCAGTTCTCAAATTATGCTAAGTGCTGTAGTTCTTTTTGGTGAAAGTATGTGTAGAAGGATAACTTTTTGAGCAAGTCTCTTATAGATGCTCCTAGATGACACTGCCTCTCCAATTTGCCAAAGCAGGCCAACAAACTGGTGAGAAAGAATAGGTTGCCACTCTCTTGAGACCTATTTCCCATAGGGTTGATATACTTTCTATATGGTCATTAGGAAAAGAAGTATGACTGCTCCATCTTATACACATTACTTTCACAAACATACATTTAGCCTCATTTCTTGAGGTCTGTGGCAATGGGTGACTATTTTCCTTTCTATAGTTATGGGTGAAGTTTTCGGTTTGTGACTGTTAGATCAATATTATTAATTGTGTTAAACCAATATTTCATATCTTCATCGCATTTATGACTGTTTTCACTGGAAAAAAACAGTGAAATTTTAGTCCTGCAGTCATGTCTGGCTCTTTGTGACTGCATGGACTGTAGCACAACAGGCCCCTCTGTCCATGGGATTCTCCAGGCAAGAATACTGGAATGGGTTGACATTCTCTTTTCCAGGAGATCTTCCAAACCCATGGATCTAACCCAGGTCTCCTGCATTGTAGGTGGATTCTTTACCATCTGAGCCACCTTGCTTTCTCCATTAGTTCCTAAAGGAGGTAATATAGTGCTGAATTTTCACATTTCTTCTTTACTCCTGTAAATTTTTGATTATGGGTGTTGAAGCTATGTTATAACTTGCCTATGGTGTTATATCATCCTGGCATATTGACCTTTTCATTTGAATGTTGTGACCTTTTAAATCTTCAGTAAGTTTTATTACCTTAATATCTATTGTGTTGATGTTAATAGAGTTGTACCAACATTTTATGGTTGCATTTTCCTGTTGTATCTTTAACCATCCTATTGATTTCTACTTTTAGGACTGGCATTTTTTCATCTTTATTCTCTTAACTGGAATATAATTGCTTTACAATGCTGTGTTAATTTTTGCAGCACAACAACATGAAGCAACTATATGTATAATCAACTACGTAAATCTCCTCCCTCTTGGATCTCCCTCCCACTCCACCTCCATCCCACCCCTCTAGGTCGTCACAGATGACCAGGCTGGGTTCCCTGTGTCATATAACAGGTTCTCACTAGCTATTTTACATATGGTCGTACATATATATGTCAATGCTGCTCTCTCAACTTGTCCCACCCTCTCCTCCTCCCCTCCCCATGTCCACAAGTCTGTTCTCTACATCTGCATCTCTATTCCTGCCCTGAAAATAAATTTATTGGTACCATTTCTCTAGATTCCATGTATATGAGTTAATATACAATATTTGGTTTTCTCTTTCTGACTTACTTCACTGTTTATGACAGACTTTAGGTTCATCCACATCACTACAAATGACCCAGTTTCATTTCTTTCTATCAGTTCAGTTCAGTTCAGTTCAGTCGCTCAGTCATGTCTGACTCTTTGCGACCCCATGAATCGCAGCACGCCAGGCCTCCCTGTTCATTACCATCTCTCAGAGTTCACTCAGACTCATGTCCATCGAGTCCGTGATGCATGGCTGAATAATATTTCACCATATATGTGTATCACATCTTCTTTACCCATTCATCTGTCTCACCAAATAGAGAATTTCAATAAAGAGAAGCTATAAAAATTAAGCTTGATATAAATTCTGGAGTTGAAAAATATAACTAAAATGGAAAGTTTACTAGAGAGCTCAAAATTATATTTGAGTTGGTAGAAGAAAGAATCAGTGAAATTAAAGATAGACCCATTGAAATAGAAGGGACAGTTTCTCTAAAGAAAGCAAGTTGAGAGAAGAATAATAAAATAGGTGTAGGTATAGATTAACTCAGATTAAGGAAGAAGAGGGAGTTTCTGTCAGATGGATTCTGTTCTTTTTTGAGAATGGAGATAAAGATGAATAGGTGGGGCACAGGGCAGTTTTAGAGAAGTGAAACTATTTTATATATATATATAATGGTGAACATAGAACATTATGTGAAGTGAAGTGAAAGTCGCTCAGTTGTGTCTGACTCTTTGCGACCCCATAAACTATACAGTCCATGGAATTCTCCAGGCCAGAGTACTGGAGTGGGTAGCCTATCCCTTCTCCAGGGAATCTTCCCAACCCAGGAATCGAACCAGGGTCTCCTGCATTGCAGGTGGACTCTTTACCAACTGAGTTATCTACATGTATCAAAATCCACAGAACTGTAAAACAGAAAGACTGAATCCTAATATAAACTATGGACTTTGGTTAATAATAATATATCAGCATTGATTCATCAATTGTACCAAATGCATTGCACAAGTTACACAAATGCAAAATGTTAATAATATGAGAAAGTGTGTGTGAATGAGGTGGAGGGAGGAGAGAGGGGAGGTATGTGGGAAGTCTCTGCTTTCTGACAATTACTCTGTAAACTAAAAACTTGTTTTAAAAAACTTTAAAAGACTTAAGTCTGTTAAAAATAATAAAAATATAAAGGAAAATATGGATGTTGATAATCTAAAATTTTTCCTTTAGAGGCATAATAGCAATAGAAATTTTCAAAAAGAAAAAGAACTTATCCATTTGGCTATTCACAATGGAAGTGAAATATATTGTGGTGGGAAATAAATCTCTAATTATTATGATTCAAAAACAGGAGCCACAAGGAAAAGAGTTCTAGATTTGAGTAAATTATTAAGCCTATGGACATCAAAAATTGCTACAATTAATGTTGAGGCAAATTACAAACACTGTTTGTAATAATCCTGACATAGAGCTAATAATAACAATGTATAAAAGCTCTTTGAAAGAGCTATTTGAAATCTATAACAAAATCACTTATTTCTTTCAATTAAGCAAAAGATAATAATATAAAATTGACAGAAAGGAGAAACATAAATGTCTAATAAAATTGTCAAAATGTCTAACATTACTGGAAATAATAGCCATACATAATTAAACATTGTGATAATGTTTCTTGTTAAAGTGGTAACATAGAAAGTGCAATACTCCATGTTGGCTAAAATGTCAGTGGTGTGTATTATTGGTATACCATTGAAAGGAAGTTTGTTAGTATCTACTTAGAGTTTTAACAAGTTTAGGTCCTCCTATAGACTATAATGCCATTAAAATAAATTTAGAAAAATATTTGAAAGATCTACATCAAACAGTTGATAACATTCTTAAGTGATGGTATTGTTGGTGGTTTTTTCCATTTTCTGTATTTTCTAAGGTTTTTTTTTCATATTATATCTCACCTTATAATAAAAACATACAAAGAAAAATTTTAATCCATCTCTCAGTGGGAAAGAAAGGCTATCTGGTCATTTCATGAAAAAATAATGATATTGTGCCCATAACATTGCTCAAAAAAATAAAGTCATTTAAAAAACAAACAAAAAAAGATAATATTGTATATAATGTTAACTGCTTTTTTCCAAGTAAGCTCTCATTAGCAGTTTCCCGTGTCATAATAAATAATTTTTAAACACCCAAAAAGACAGCTAGTTATAGGTAAAGGTCATAAAAAGATAAATTCTTCTTTCTGAATTGATAGTAAGGGAAGAAATAGTGATAGCTAAAGCAACATTGTTATTTAAGAGAGTAAAAGTCATAACATTAAATACAAGGAGATAGAGATTGTTATATGATGATAACTAGCTTATCATTTCAACCAATACAGTTTCCAAGGGAAGTTTTTTCACTGAATGTGTTTCCTCTGGTGCAGTATGTTGCATTTAATACAGAACTGGTGTGAAATAAGCCCCTTGTTTGAAGGTAAGAATAGGAAGTGTAACATTTTATTCTCTGTATTTTCAAGTTTGACATTGGAAAATGCATATACAACTACTATCTTTTACTTGAGACGTTCGAAAAAAAAAACCCACCAAAACATGCTTGGGCTTCACATTTATAACGATTAAATGAACACAAAATTCCAGTCCAATTCTTATTTAATGTCTTAGTCCGCTCAGGCTTCCAAAACAAAACAACATAGACAAGTTGGCTTAAACAACAAAAATTTATTTTCTCACAGATCTGGGGATGAGAAGATTCAGATTAAGGTGCCAGCATAGGAGGGTTCTGGTGGAAACTCTCTTCCTATATTGTAGACATCTGCTTTCTCACTGTATGTCTTTAAATGGGAGAGAGAGACAGAGACAGAGACAAGAAAGGGAGGGAGGGGGAAAGAGATATCCTTATGCTGTCTCTCCTTATAAGGGCACTAACCCCATCTTGAGAAATCTGTTTGCAGGTCAGGAAGCAACAGTTAGAACGGGACATGGAACAACAGACTGGTTCCAAATAGGAAAAGGGAGTACGTCAAGGCTGTATACTGTCACCCTGCTTATTTAACTTATATGCAGAGTACATCANTATATTGTCATCCTGCATATTTAACTTCTATGCAGAGTACATCATGCAAAATGCCAGCTGGATGAAGCACAAAGTGGAATCAAGATTGCCAGGAGAAGTATCAATAACCTCAGACATGCAGATGACACACACCACCCTATGGCAGAAAGTGAAGAAGAACTAAAGAGAGATAAGTTTCTCTTATAAACACACCTTTATACTAGAGATAAGTGATTAGCACATCACCATATTACAGTATTGGAATTTTGGATTTTACTGTATATGTTATCAGTGTGTTGTATATTTCTGTGTTCATCAGTGTTCTTTCAATACAGTTTACAGAATTCCTTTCAACATTTCTTATTAGGCAGATCTAGTGAAGATGAATTTCCTCTGTGTGTGTTTGTCTGGAAAAGTCTTTTTCTCCATTTTTGAAGGACAAATGGAAGCTTGATTTCTTTTTCTCTGTTAACCATGTTCAATCTTTTCCCAACTTCTTGAACTTTTGATCTGCAGTTATATTGCTATTTTTAATGTACTTGTCTACTATAATAATTCTGTCATCTGTTCCATTTTGGGGACAGTTCCAATTAATTGATTTTTATCTTCTTTATCAATCGTATTACCTTGCCTTATAGTGTTGTCTTCCTTTCCATGAATAATGGTTTTTGACTAGTGTGATTCTTTCAGTCTTACTTTTAAGTTGTTTATAAAGGAGCAGAGCGGTAGTCCAGGCCTAACTTTGTACCACTATTGAGGCAGAATCTTCCTGAGAATTTGTCCTGCTTTGTGCTTTGTGTGTGTGTTTTTTAACTGTGACTAGATTTTTAGTCACCTCCACTAGCTTTGTTCGTAGTGATGCTTCCTAAGGCCCACTTGACTTCACATTCCAGCATAGGCTCCCATTTTTAGAAACTGAACAAGAAATGATTAAAAAACAAAATTTTTGAATGCATCGTAGAACTACCAAAGCAGTGAGGACTTGAGAGTCCAAAAGTAGTGATTATAAGCATTGGTTTAAAGTTTTTAAAGTAGTATTGGTTTTAAATTTTAAAAGTAGTATTGGTTTTAAATTTTAAAAGTAGTATTGGTTTTAATTAAAATTGTTTAAAGTGTTTGCATTTATATATGGTTTTTTAAAAATTTTAATAGCAAAAAATTGAACATTTCTTGAAAGATTAGATTTCTTTAATCTTAGGGTTGTGTGATATAGTGTAGTGGAAATGACCTTTATACTTAGGAAATGAGATTATGAGTTGTGACCAGTAGTGTAATTTCTTGCCAGTCACTTTATGTCTCTGGATGAAGCTTTGTTTTTTCATCTGTTCTAAAATTTCACAGCAATTTTTATTTTTATCACCACTGAAGTTAATTGAGGCATTTTATATATATAAAGTTTCATGCAGTGTTTTTAGACACTTCTGCTGTAGTTTGTCCAGGAAAATAAGTATCTGAATTTCTTACATGACATTGATCTATGGCATTTGATGGGTTATACACGGAATTGCTTGTAGATGGTTCACAAGTAATAAATGAAATTGTCCTTTTCAGAAATGGGTAAATGATAGTAGCAAGTGGTTGCCAAAGTGTATTGAGAATTTTTTATGTGCTTGGCAACATTCTTAGATCTCTGTATGTACTGTTTCATATATATGTCACAGGGAGATAAGAAACTAGTCCCAAATCATACATGTAGGCCCATAGTACTCGTGTGAAACCTAACAGGCTTCTTAGGTGCTCCAGTTTTGTTGTGGACCCTTCCTCCATTTGAATACTATTTGCCTGATAGCTGCATAGTTTATAATTTCTAAAATGCACTAATATATGATTAATTTTATTTAATCTTCACAGTACCCTGTGAAACAGGGTTTTTTATAGATAAGTAAAGTGAGGTTTGGAGAGGTTGATTCAGGTGTGGAGATGCATGTAGGAAATGATAAGAGTCAGGATGCAAATTCTACTGTTGGCCGCCCCATGGTACATGAGGGAGCTAGTTCCCTGACCGTGAATCGAACCTGTGTCCCCTGCATTGGGAGCCTGGAGTCTTAACCACTGGACCTCCAGGGAAGTCCCTTGAATGCCCTTTGGTGAGATACTTTTTCTTTTTAAAACAAACATGTCAGGTGGATACATGAAATATTTATTTATACTTCTTTTGGCTTAGCTACTTCTCACTTGCCTTTCTGGTATTGGTTTTGAAGAGTCTTCCTCGGGGAGGCTTTCCTTTCTCACGCAGGCCCTGCCGAAGCACTCAGTCAGTTTTCCCACTTATTATTTGAGACCCTCAGAAGATTAGGTGCTTATTTTTATATTGAACTTTCATAAACTTTTATTTGTGATTGTACCTTGAAGACTCAGATAAAGTTTATTTTTTACTGAACCTGACAAAGTATGATTCCTAGTGTAAAAATTATGTGGAAAATGAAAAATGTACGAAGAAGAGCTGTTTGCATAATCTGATGAAGCCAAAGAGACAGCAGTGGGAAAATACACTTCATTTCTAGGTGAGATACAACTTCCCATTATGAGTCATGATCTAGCTAATCTTTCTATGTAATTACTGTAAGATTTGCAAACTGTATGCCTATTTGATAAGATATGGAAACTCAGATACAAGTTAGTTTTTCACAGTGAGTCAGAATCTTACTAGGGATAAAGTTTTTGACATCCAGCCCTTATGATTTTGAGTTGTGATATGGGCTTCCCCGGAGAAGGCGATGGCACCCCACTCCAGTACTCTTGCCTGGAAAATCTCATGGATAGAGGAGCCTGGTAGGCTATGGTCCATGGGGTTGCTAAGTGTCAGACACGACTGAGTGTCTTCACTTTCACTTTTCACTTTCATGCATTGGAGAAGGAAATGGCAACCCACTCCAGTGTTCTTGCCTGGAGAATCCCAGGGATGGGGGAGCTTGGTGGGCTGCCGTCTATGGGGTCGCACAGAGTTGGACACGACTGAAGCGACTTAGCAGCAGCAGCAGCAGC
>SJYV01055680.1:15319-32206 GCA_006410875.1 Neotragus pygmaeus
AGAGTCAGGATGCAAATTCTACTGTTGGCCGCCCCATGGTACATGAGGGAGCTAGTTCCCTGACCGTGAATCGAACCTGTGTCCCCTGCATTGGGAGCCTGGAGTCTTAACCACTGGACCTCCAGGGAAGTCCCTTGAATGCCCTTTGGTGAGATACTTTTTCTTTTTAAAACAAACATGTCAGGTGGATACATGAAATATTTATTTATACTTCTTTTGGCTTAGCTACTTCTCACTTGCCTTTCTGGTATTGGTTTTGAAGAGTCTTCCTCGGGGAGGCTTTCCTTTCTCATGCAGGCCCTGCCGAAGCACTCAGTCAGTTTTCCCACTTATTATTTGAGACCCTCAGAAGATTAGGTGCTTATTTTTATATTGAACTTTCATAAACTTTTATTTGTGATTGTACCTTGAAGACTCAGATAAAGTTTATTTTTTACTGAACCTGACAAAGTATGATTCCTAGTGTAAAAATTATGTGGAAAATGAAAAATGTACGAAGAAGAGCTGTTTGCATAATCTGATGAAGCCAAAGAGACAGCAGTGGGAAAATACACTTCATTTCTAGGTGAGATACAACTTCCCATTATGAGTCATGATCTAGCTAATCTTTCTATGTAATTACTGTAAGATTTGCAAACTGTATGCCTATTTGATAAGATATGGAAACTCAGATACAAGTTAGTTTTTCACAGTGAGTCAGAATCTTACTAGGGATAAAGTTTTTGACATCCAGCCCTTATGATTTTGAGTTGTGATATGGGCTTCCCCGGAGAAGGCGATGGCACCCCACTCCAGTACTCTTGCCTGGAAAATCTCATGGATAGAGGAGCCTGGTAGGCTATGGTCCATGGGGTTGCTAAGTGTCAGACACAACTGAGCGTCTTCACTTTCACTTTTCACTTTCATGCATTGGAGAAGGAAATGGCAACCCACTCCAGTGTTCTTGCCTGGAGAATCCCAGGGATGGGGGAGCTTGGTGGGCTGCCGTCTATGGGGTCGCACAGAGTTGGACACGACTGAAGCGACTTAGCAGCAGCAGCAGCAGCGTGGGCTTCCCAGCTAGTGCAGTGGTAAAGAACCTGTCTGCCCATGCAAGTATCACAGGAGATGAGAGTTTGATCCTCAGGTTGGGAAGATCCCCTTGAGTAAGAACTGTCAACACACTCCAGTATTCTTGCCTGGGAAATCCTGTGGACAGAGGAGTATGGTGGGTTACAGTCCATAGGTTTACAAACAGTCAGGTGCGACTGAACACAGATGCACCCATGATCTACCTAAGGCTGTGTGTAGCTATCCTTTCCTTGCAGGAGCTGTGGAGATAGATGGGTGTAGCCCTCATGAAACAGTCTTGACATGCTCCTCCTGCAGGCGGGAGAGCCAGCTTTGCGCTCCCTCTGGCTTTCTATGTGACATTTGTGAGCTGCTTGATGTATTTAACACTAGGGTGACAGCAGAGACACCTGTGAGCAGAGCAGTGTGCTGGAGGGCCCAGCTGTGTGTATTTATCTGTATCTCAGGCTGAGGAGCAGCCGTGAGCCAGATCTGACAGTCACACAGGAGCCGCTTCTGCCTCCACTCCAGAGTGTATTTGAATATTGTGTCTGTTTACCAACTGCTTGACAGTTGACACAAAGAAATTGTCAGAGCTGTTTTTCTTTCCGCTCTTCACTCTACTGTGCTCGTCTGCGAGTCTCCCTCTGAAATACTTTATCACACGTCACAAATATCTCCGCTTTCTAAAATAAAGCCCTAAATCACATTGTCTTCATCTTTATATTCAATTCCACGTGAAGAATTAATTGATAATATACTTGAGCAAACTCCAAGAGGTAGTGGAGATAGTGGAGGACAGGGAAGCCTGGCGTGCTGAAGTCCATGAGGTTGCAAAGAGTTGGAGACCAGTTAGCGGCTAAATGGCACCAAATATTTGAGTTGATAATTGCAAATATGTTGAATAAGTAATATGTTTACAGAGTTCAGAAGTCAAAACAATACAGAAAGAAATCTTCTGTATTGTCTTGCTCTATCCGTGGTCCCTTCTAGTTGTTGTTTCTCACCTCTGTCCCTGAGAGCACGTGGGCGTGCTTGCTCTGTCACTCAGTCGTGTGTGACTCTGTGGCCCCATGGACTGTAGCCCGCCAAGCTCCTCTGGCATGGCATTCTCCAGGGAAGAATACTGGAATGGGTTGCCATTTCCTCCTCCAGGGGATCTTTCCAACCCAGAGATCAAACCCACGTCTCCTGCACATCTCCTGCGTTGCAGGTGAATTCTTTACCACTGAGGCACCCGGGAAGCCCTTGTCCCCAAGAGAGAACCATTTAAATAGTTTGTCACAAATCCTTTACGTTTCTTTATGCAAATACAAGCAGATGGTTTGTCCCTTGCCTTTTACTTCCTGAGGTCTCCTGGAAAGCTGTTTATTTCACTAAAGGGAGCCTCCTCATTCTTGTTGACTGTTGTGTTGTATTCGTTGTGTGGATGTACCACCATTTAACCGTCCTCTGTGGACATATACTGGCATTGTTTCTAATCTTTTTTTTTTTTTTTTAGTTAATTTATGCACCATAAAATTCAACCTTTCAAAGCATACAGTTAAGTGGTTTTTCGTATGTTTCCAAACTTCTGTTCTGCCAATCTGGTGTACATACATTCTTCTGAACATGGTACCCATTAAAAAAAATCTTTAGAAGTAGGATTTGGGGGTCAAAGGGAATAGATTTGAATTTTGATAGGAATTGTCTGTTGCTGTGCGTTGAGATTGTGCTATTTTGCATCCCTGAGTATGAGAAGGCTTGTTTCTCCATTGTTCTGCCTGCAGTGACTTTGCCTCTTCTTAAAGCAATGTTAATTTTTAAGAAATATGTGATGTTCATAAGCAGTTTAATAATCATTCCTGATTGAGTTCACCAAGGCAAATATACCCAAAACTTCTTTTTAAGTTGATAAATAGTGATTTATCAACTTAAGTTATTGATTTAAGTTATAAATCAATCATTTATAATTGATTTCATTAGTTAATCAGTAGAATTACAGGTTGTGAATTTTGATGTATAGAGCAGATTTCATGTATGAGGCCTTAAGTTGAATGGTTTCTCGACCCTGTTCTCTCCTGTCATAGAGATATAACAGTGCTCATGGTGTTAAAATTCCCAGAGGAGGAAGCCCCCTTATATTCTGCTTGCTCTATGATAGGGATATTCTTGTAGAATTTTATCCTTTTGGACACGTGCACCCCAGTGTTCATAGCAGCACTACTAATAGTAGCCAAGACATGAAAGCAACCTAAGTGTCCATCCACAGAGGAATGCATAAAGAAGACGTGGTAGATATACAATGGAATATTACTGAGCCATTAAATGAATGAAATAATGCCATTTGCAGCAACATGAGTGGACCTAGAGATTATAATACTAAGTGAAGTAAGTCAGGCAGAGAAAGACAGATATCGCATGATATGACTTAGATATGGAATCTTAAAAAAATGACCTAAATGAAGTAATTTACAAACAGAATAGACTCACAGTCATAGGCAAGAAACTTATGGTTGCCAGAGGAAAAGGGAGGGGGAGGAGCAGAATTTGAGATGAACAGATATAGACTTCTATCGTTATATAAAAAAGAATTTTATCCTCTCAATACAGCCTTCCAGGTTATAGTGTTTTATGTCTGTCTGACACACTGGACCTCAACTGAGCTGATTGTTTTTATAATAATTCAACTGAAGTAGAAACAAGTATAAACAGTAACTATAAACAGAATTTCATCCTCCATGGGTGCTTGTTCTTCTTTGGGCCAGGTCTCTTGGCTGTTTAATCTGGTCTAGGTGGAATATGTAATTCCTAATAGGAATCTGTATCGCCCTGTTCCTTCTTGTATACAGATTAGCTTTTTGGGTTCTCCTGAAGAGATTTTAAGGTGGTATTTGGAAAGTGGAGCCATCTCAAGGTCTGAGATATCATGTGCATTTCCATCATTCAAGGCTTTTAAGCATTTTTAAACATTAAAACTTTTTTTTCTTTTTTGCGTTTAAATGTTCTGTCGGTAGAAAGGACTGGTAAAAGAGTCATAGGAAAATGCAGGCTTTCCTGAGCTTGAAGTGAAAATTGAGGTATAGGTTTTGATTAAGTTTGTGATGGAGTTCATAAATGTAAAAGTATAGGGATGGAAACGTCATTAGTTCTTTCTGTGTCTCAAATAACGGCTAATGTAGANAAAAGAGTCATAGGAAAATGCAGGCTTTCCTGAGCTTGAAGTGAAAATTGAGGTATAGGTTTTGATTAAATTTGTGATGGAGTTCATAAATGTAAAAGTATAGGGATGGAAACGTCATTAGTTCTTTCTCTGTCTCAAATAACGGCTAATGTAGAAAACAGATAAACCACTTAACCAGTGATTTATCTAAACCAATGTTTTTGTGTTAGTATGATATGTCTTTCATAAAGGAAACTTCTTCATAGTTTAACTGGTTGTTGTTGTCATTTAGTTTCTAAGGCGTTTCTTGACTCTTTGGACAACCCCATGGAGTGTAGCCTGCCAGGCTCCCCTGTCCGTGGGATTTCCCAGACAAGAATACTGGAGTGAGTTGCCGTTTCCTTCTCCAGGGGATTGTCCCAGGCCAGGGGTCGAACCCTCGTCTCCTGTGTTAGCAGGCAGATTCTTTACCACTGAGCCATCAGGGAAGCCCCATTTTAACTGGTAAGCCAGTCTTATTATCACAAATGGAAAACTACTTTTAGATTAGCATTAGACAAAGCAGAAAGTTTAATTAGATAGACAGGCTAGAATTTTGTNGGGTCCTCTCGCTGTCTGCCCCGCTGCCCCTTGGCCCTCATACCTGTCCTAACATTCAGGCTCTGCCCTCGGCCACTGACCTGAGCCCTGGACCTGCCCCCTCCAGCCACATGCCTGCCGCTGTCTCATTCCCACTATGTGGGATGTTAAGGCTGAAGGGGTCAACAAAACCCCTCTTTCCAGCCACCTCCAGACATAGAAGTGCAGGGCCTGATGCCCTCTGAAGAGAGACCCCCAGGGCCCAGGGTGAGGGACAGTTCAGAGTGGAGGCATGTCACCTTCGGGAGGAGGTGTTTCCACTTTCTTGTGGGAGGAGCTTAGGCATGCAGCCAGCAGAGGAGAGGAGGAAGGTGCAGCATCTCCCCTCCTAGCCCCAGCAGATCATCTTGAGGAGACAGAATAGGATTGAATGGTTGCCTTGTGTTGAAGTAACAGAGGCCTGGAGGGTGGCGGGAGCAGGGAGACGAGAGGTTAATCCCCGCCCTTGCACCAGCTCCCAAGAGCTGAGTACTAAGTTCTTGGGGATTTGAGGAGCTGGCTGTTAACCATGACGAGGATGGAAAATTAAATTATACGAGCTCAAGGTTACATAAAACCGATTAAAAAGTCACTGTCACAGTGCTCAAAACTCATCACAAAGCTCCTCACTTCCTAATTATTCTGCTAGTATCTTTGCTCTGACCTCACCTGGTCTTCAGGCCCATAAGTGGACATATGCACTAGTGCGGCCGTCTGCACCTGCCAAATTCTGCTCAGTGATTTCACTTTGGCAGTTTGCTACAGGCCATCATGGGAGTATTTATACTGTGGGAATTGGCATACATGGACCGATGGCTTTGTTAACTGTACATTTAAGAACGAGCTGGAGAAAATGTCAGTGCAGATTAAACTGAAGAGTGTAGCATTTTGGGGCTTCCCAGGTACTGCTAGTAATAAAGAACCTGCCTGCCAGTACAGGTGACATAAGAGATGTGAGTTCGATCCCCTGGAGGAGGGCAAGGCTACCCACTCCAGCATTCTTGTCTGGAGAATCCCATGGACAGAGGAATCTGGCAGGCTATATATAGTCCATGGGGTCACAACGAGTGGAACACAACTGAAGTGACCTAGCATGTAGCATTCTGTAGCTGTTCTAGTGTGAACAACATAGGAAATTGGATTCAAATTCAAAGCATAGGAATTCCAGGATTCAAAACCAATCACCCCCATTCAGCAAAGAAGTAGCTCCCATTCTTGACAAATGAGTACAACTCCAACATTCCATCTCTGTTATTTTACTTAGGTGTTAACTAACTCTGCAAGGTGAATGAAGATGTCCACCAACAGGATGACACCCATGCATTAACTGCACCCTAAATTGGCGACTGGAAGTTGATGACTGAAACTGGAAAAGACCAGTTTTTATTCCAATCCCAGAGAAGGGCATTGCCAGAGCATGTTCAAACTACCGCAAAATTGCACTCATTTCACATGCTGGCAAAGTAATGCTCAAAATCCTCCAAGCTAGGCTCCAACAATATATGAACTGATAACCTCAAGATGAACAAGCAGATTTAGAAAAGGCAGAGGAACCAGAGATCAAATTGCCAATATTCACTAGATCATAGAAGAAGCAAAAGAACTCCAGAAAAACTTCTATTTTGTTTCATTGGCTATGCTAAAGCCTTAGCCTTTCACTGTGTGGATCACAACAAACTGTGGAAAATCGTTAAAGAGATAGGATATCAGACCACTTTACCTACCTCCTGAGAAACCGAGCGATCAAGAAGCGATAGTTAGCACCGGGCATGGAACACGGACTGGTTCAAAGTTGGGAAAGGAGCGCATCAAAGCTGTATATTGTCGCCCTGCTTATTTAACTTATATGCAGAGCACATCATGTGAAATGCCAGACTGGATGAAGCACCGACTGGAATCAAGATTGCTGGGAGAAATATCAATAACCTCAGATATGCAGATCACGCTTATGGCAAAAAATGAAGAGGAACTAAAATCCTCTTGATGAAGGTGAAAGAGGAGAGTAAAAAGTTGGCTTAAAACTCAACATTCAAAAAGCTAACATCATGGCAGCTGGTCCCATCACTTCATGGCAAATAGTTGGGGAAACAATGGAAACAGTGACAATTTTTTTTTTTAAATTCCAAAATCACTGCAGAAGGTGACTGAAGCTGTGAAATTAAAAGACACTTGCTCCCTGGAAGAAAAACTATGACAAACCTAGACAACATATTAAAAAGCAGAGACAATACTTTGCTGACAAAGGTCTGTGCAGTCAGAGCCATGGTTTTTCCAGCAGTCATGTATGGATGTGAGAGTTGGCCCATAAGGAAGACTGAGCACCAAAGAACTGATGCTTTCAAACTGTGGTGCTGGAGAAGACTCTTGAGAGTCCTTTGGACTGCAAGGAGATCAAACGAGCCAATCCTTCAGGAAATCAGTCCTGAATATTCATTGAAAGGACTGAAGCTGAAGCTCCAATACTTTGGCCACATGGTGTGAAGAACTGACTCTTCTTCTTGGAAAAGACCCTGAAGCTGGTAAAGACTGAAGTCAGGAGGAGAAGGGGACGACAGAGGACAAGATGGCTGGATGGCATCACCGACTCGATGGACCTGAGTCTGAGCCAGCTCTGGGAGTTGGTCGTGGACAGGGAGGCCTGGCGTGCTGCAGACCGTGTGGTTACAAAGTGTCCAGCACGACTGAGCGACTGAACTAAACTGAATAACATTTGATGAGCAGTAGTAATTCTTAATCATCTTCATGTAATTTAATTTATAAACATTTCCTCTTATGGTTGGCCTTCATGTGTCTTGTTTAAGAAATCACTGCAGTTTGGGAGAGAATGGATCCATGCATGTGTAGGGGTGGTGGGCGTCCCAGGTGATGCTCGTGGTAAAGAACTCGCCTGCCAGCGCGGAAGACACAGAGATGTGGGTTAGGTCTCTGGGTTGGGAAGATCCCCTGGAGGAGGGCTTGGCAACCCACTGCAGTATTCTTGCCTGGAGAGTCCCACGGACAGTCCTATGGTTTATAGAGCTGCGAAGAGTGGGAAATGACTAAAGCCACTGAGCATGCCCGCACATGTGTATGGGCTGAGTCCCTTTTTTGTCCACCTGAAACTATCACAGCATTGTTAATCAGCCATACTATAATATGAAATAAAAGCCTTTTTTAAAAAAAAGAAATCATCTCCTGCTCCATTGTCATAAAGATCTTCTTTTCTATTTCCTGTACCAGTGTCCCATCAGATCTGGGATCCATCAGGAATCGATTTGTGTGTTGCCAGGTGAAGGTCAAGATAGTTTCTCTTAGGAGGACCCATGTCACTTAAAGCAAAGGCCTGTGGTGGCCCCTTTGGCCTGGCACATGAGCCCCTGTGGGGGTCCCTGAACCACTGGTGGATGGGATTATCCGGGCCAGTGCCGCACTGAGATATTATTGCCCTGTTACTGGCCTTGAAATTTGCCGTCAACCCTCAGCTTGTGTAAGAGCTTCACTCTTCTTGGCCCTTTGCAATTTCCCATGAATTCTGGAGTCTACCTGTCAATGTCCTGCAAGAGAGGGTTTGCCAGGAAAATATGGAGTGAAGCAAAGCATGTCGCCGGAAGAGGAAATCAACTCACACAGCTGTTCGTCCAGGAAAGTGGCACCGTCCTTATCTCAGACCCTGGGGATCAGAGCTGAGCAGACTGGCATCATGCCACGGCCCTGGGACGCGGGGCCTGATGCTGTACACGGGGCACTGATGAGGAATTTGAGGTCTGATAGGAAAAGGTCAAGGTCACAGAGTAAGTGCAAGCAAATGAATGCTAAAGCCCATTCATTCGTTCATTCCACACATAGTAACTGAGCACCGTGCTGAGTGCTGGGGTCCTGGCCCTTGGCCCTCTACATCTGCGCGGTCTTCAGAATCAGAGAGACCACCAGAAAGGTGAGATGAGCCGGGGCAGAGATGAGCAGGGGGACAACGGCCACTGGCCTGCTTACCCATGGGCTAGAGGGAAGCTTACAAACGGGAGAAAGGAGATCTTTCCAGGATGAAGGAGCAGCACGTGCAAAGGCCGGGGGGCACAAAAGCGCCCAGTGTGCTCAGAGGCCCCAAGTGACTCCTTGAGACGAAGCAGAGGAAGGAAGGGACCACGGGTGGTGGGAGGTCCCTGTTGAGGGGCGGGCTCCTTCCCGATGATGGAGGCCCCCTGGAGGGAGCAGGAAAGGCCAGAGTCCCCAGAGCAGCCCCGGCCTGTTCTGCAGAGGGAACAGCAGCCTGCGGAGCGGACAGTGGCCTGCAGCAGATCAAAGGGGAGAGGTCTGGGAGGAAAACCAGCGAGACTTGAGGAGCGTGGATAAGAGGACAGAGCCAGAGGCAGGGAGTGGGCCTGGAGGAGGGGTCACGGAGTCAGAGTAAAGAGGCAAACCCCCCACGCAGATGCCAGATGGCCAGGCTTAGCGGATGTGCCTGAAGCAGGGTCTGACCTCTGGGCACAGAAGCGGGGTCAGCATGGGGCGGGGGGAACGTGAGTGCAGCTTGGGGCCAGAGGTCTCCGGGCACCTCTGCCTGAGGCTCTGGCCTCAGCACAGGCCTGGCACACACCAGGTTCTCGATGAACCTCGGATGGATGGATGGATAAACAAATGAATGAATGAACCAACGAGAAGATTCTCCATTCACAAGCTTGAGCCATGTCCTGTTCCAAAGCCCTGTCTGTCTGTTTTCATCTGTCTCCCTGCTCTCCCCCAAAGCCTTGGAGAGAGTTGAGGTGGTCCTTGGCTGCATGCCCGCCCCCTGCTGTAGCCTCCCCTCTCCATGGATCAGCCTGGGGCCCCTCACACCTGCCCCTACTCCCACATGGTTGCAGCAAATGGACCACTCTTTTAGGGGGTTATTCCAGCTCAGTGAGGGTGGCAAGCCAGCACCCGGGCATCCCTGGGTGCCAGCCCCTCACCCAGCTGCAGCCCCGGACAAGACTGGACGCAGGTGAACTCCGGGGCCAGGAACACCGTGGGCAGCGCTGCCCGCCACACCCCCATTCACAGTCGTGGGAACGGAGGCCCGGAGGCGAGGGGCCAGCCCACGGTCCCAGCCCCTCCCCGCCGGGCAGGGCTGCCTTCCAGACCCGGCATCACGCGGCCCACGCGGGGCTCATGCTCTGCCATCACCGTGGGAAATTCCTGATAGCTTTTGGGGCCCGGCGCCCCCTCGTGCCCATCACTGCCCAGCTGGTCCCGAGCCTGGGCACCTCTTCCTGGTGTGTGTGTGTGGTGTGTGGGGGTGGGGGGGCGCGCTCCCGGGTTTTCCTTTCACTGGAAGGCAGTTGTCCACTCCAGCACACAATGCCCTCTGATTGCATGCCAGGAAGTACATGAATAAAGGGCAGGAAAAAAGGAAACACTCAAACCTTTCCTGGTGAAAACGGAGCCCGTTTTAGCTCCGACGTCAGGGCGTCTGCGTGCCTTTGCCAACACCGGGGAGGAGTGGAGCCACGTGGGTCAGGGGAGGGCCCAGAAGGGCCCCTCAGGACACAGGGCCCGTGAGCTCTGGGGACCACGCAGAGCCACGGGCTGGGCAGCGGCCCCCAAGCCCCCAGGTGGGAGGCAGGGCGCAGACCTGGAGCCCTGGAAACTCTGCTCTTGTGGGGGCGCCCTTGGGAGAATCACGGGCCATCCTGGGCCTCTTTTGGCTGGAATCTCCCACTCACTTGCCTTCGGGCGGGAGCCAGTGGGGGGCAAGGGGACGGGGAGACTGTTTTCATGGGATGGATGGAGCGAGGTGAGAACCCCTCCCATGGAGCCCGGCTCACCCACGTACTCCGTGAACCTCAGCTGCTGAGTGCTGACCCCGGAGCCCTCCCTGGGGTAGCCCACCCCACCCTCCACAGCGGGGCCTTCTCTGGAGGGGCAAGTGGGAAGCTCATGCCCTGGCGGCTGTGTCAGAGATGAGGTTGATGGCCTCGGTCCCACAGGGACCACCGTCTGGTGGTCTGAGCCACTCTGGCCTCCGTCCACTGGCTTTTCACGTCCACTGGGTGCAGCCTCAGGTGGGCCGGGGGAGGGGCCCCAGGTCAGGCGCCACTGTGGGGTCCCCAGGGTGTTTCCCCAGCCGAGGCCTTCCCAGAGCGGAAACCACCATCCTCCAGCCCCTCGGGCCCCTCGGAGAGCAGGCCTCTAGGTGAGGGTCCGCTTTTCCCGGGCCTTGGAAAGTTGGGGCCCTCATGCTGGGATCCTCCTCTGATCGGCTCCCACTGCCCTCCTCAAGGGGGCCGCAGGACAGCAGGGCTGACAGGGCTTGGGGCCCAGCCCCGCACCTCCTTCCTGGACGGAGGGCCCTTGTCTGACCTGATGCTGTGTAGGGCTGTGCGCTGCCTGAGACCCGGGGCAGGAAGGGGGCTCCTGGGCTTGGTGTCAGGGCCGGTGAGGATGGGTCTCCGGCCTTTCTTTGCACATGAGAGAGCAAGGCTCCCTGGTCAGTGGAGGTCCTGGTGGGTCTGTGATGCACATGCTGTGTGAACCAGACATCAGCCTTGGTTTTTTCGAGCCGCTCAGATACTGCAGCACGGGCGTCCTAGGTGGCTCAGTGGTAAAGCACCCGCCTGTCGATGCAGGAGATGCAAGAGACCCAGGTTTGATCCCTGGGCTGGAGAGATCCCCTGGAGAGGGGAATGGCTACCCACTCCAGTGTTCTTGCCTGGAGAATCCCAAGGACAGAAGAGCCTGGTGGGCTACAGTCTGTGGTGTCACAAGAGTCGGACATGACCAAGCGATGGAACATGCGCGAACATTACTGCAGCATGACCAGCTCCATCCAGAGCGCTACCCTTGACTGTGCGAGGCTCCCAGGGCAGCTGGGCTCTGAGACCGAATCTGCTTGCTGGACACAGAGCCTACAGGCTTTGAGGTGGACCACACGCACGTCTGTGCTGGTCACCTTCACTCCTCTCGCGGTTTGGCAAGCTGGCGATTCTGCAGTTTCCTGATCCTTCATCTTTAGCATCACCTGGCTGTCTTCCTTCTCGCCATCCTTTCATCCTTTGCTTATTCTTTCTTTTTCCACAGCTCAGGTCGTGGCTGGACTCTGAGGTACCTGCTGTCAGGCAGATGGGCCTCCCGGGATGCTCGCTTATAAAGGGCCCCCTTCTGCAGGCGGCCTGAGCCCCGGATGGGCAGCAGTGAGCAGCTGTAGGCATCGTATTGCCCCAGGCAGCAGACCTCTGGCTCCAGGCTGGCCCCTTCACTGCTGCCACAGCCGCCGGCCCAGCCTCTGATCAATTATTTCTTAGGCACGACTCACCCCCATCCCCAGCTCTGGGCTCTTTGGGGATGACCCTCAGGAGCCTGGCATGAACAAAGCACCCCATGTCTGGCTATTCTCCCACTGCTTCGCAGACCACCCATGGGGGTCTGCGGGATTGGGGTCCACCTCTCGGTGCTAGTGATGGTGGCCCAGTGTCTGCAGACCTGGCCCTGGCCACCCCTCGCTGGGTGGTTCTCCTTGGGGTCTGGAGCTCAGTGCTGTCAGGCCAGGGTATGCCAGGGGCCAGAACCTCTGGGCTGGCCTGATCAGCTGCTGGGGTGAGCTAGACATTCCAAGGCCTTCTGGCCCCTCCCGAGGGGCCCCCCATTCCTGCTGGAGGCAGTGCCCTGGTTCTCTCTACTTCGGAGAAGTGTGCTTCAAGAGCCAAGAGGTCACAAGGCTGAGAAGGTGTCCCAGTGGCTCTCCGACCTCCATAGACCTCACCCCCGTCACCCCTGGGCGGGCCCGCCTGTGGCCTCATCTGCAGGCCCCAATGTGGGCTGGCTCCCTGGCTGACCAAGGTCGGTCCCCACACAGCCCCGAGCTCCAGGCAGAGCCACCCAGGGCCCCTTCGTGGGCTCTGGAAAGATCAACAAACAGCTCCAAGCGGTGGAAATTTCTCTGGCTCTCCAAGTCCAGACAGACAGAGCTGGGACAGAGAGGCACTGCAGACGGGGCCGCCCCGGCGAACAAGCCGCCGCCTGTGTGTGGGAGCTGTCCAGACGCCCCCGGCCACTGGGCGGCCAGGAGACACAGGCAGCGTCTGTGCTAAATGGGCAGAGCCCGCCGGCCGCCCACCCGGCAGCAGCTCCTGGACCCGCCAGGCCTGCAGAGAGCAGGGAGCCAGGAGGCAGGAGACCCAGCTCCACCTCATATGGGGACCCTGGTGGATCCCTACCCTGCGAAGGGGTAGGGTCCTCACCAAAGGGGCGGGGGGCCTACCTGGCATGGGGGCGTGAGCTGGGCTGGCTCCCAGTTAGAACTGGCCTCTCAGTCTGGATCCTTGGAGAATAGGAAGAGCTAATGTGCATCAGGACTTGTGTGCCAGACACGCCTCTCGGGGCTTTTCCCACCGTGTCATCTCATCTACTGCTCTCAACAAATGATATGTTAGGCCCAGCATTATCTTCCACTCTAGGGATGGAGAAGCTAAGATCCGGAGAGGCTCTCTGGTGGGGCCAGAGGGAAACCAGGTCTCTGGCCCAGCTCTCCACACTGCAAGGCCCTGCCTGAGACTTGGGGAGGCCCTTCCAGGATGCCTTCATCAAAGGTTTACTTCTCGGCCTCATGCTTTCAGAGGGTAGAAAGAGAAAGTTACGCACAGCTAGAAGGCACCTGCTGTATGCAGTCAGATTCTCCTCGCTCCCCTCCTTCACCACCTCCAGCATCGCCTGCAGATCAGGACCAGCATCACCAGCAATGCCTCCAGCAAGAGCATCAGCATCACCCCCAGCATCATCTCCAGCATCACCTCTAACATCACCTCCAGCATCACCTCCAACATCACCTCCAGCATCACCTCCATCACCCCCAGCATCACCTCCAGCATCACCTCCAGAGTCACCTCCAACATCACCTCCATCACCCCCAGCATCACTTCCAACATCACCTCCAGCATCACCTCTGACATCACCTCCAGTGTCACTTCCAACATCACCTCTGGCATCACCTCAAGCATCACCCCCAGCATCACCTCCAACATCACCTCCAGCATCACCTCCATCACCCCCAGCATCACCTCCAGCATCACCTCCAGAGTCACCTCCAACATCACCTCCAGCATCACCTCCAGCATCACCTCCATCACCCCCAGCATCACCTCCAACATCACCTCCAGTGTCACCTCCAACATCACCTCCAGCATCACCTCCATCACCCCCAGCATTATCTCCAGCATCACCTCCAACATCACCTTCAGCATCACCTCCATCACCCCCAGCATTATCTCTAGCATCACCTCCAACATCACCTTCAGCATCACCTCCATCACCCCCAACATTATCTCCAACATCACCTCCAATATCACCTTCAGCATCACCTCCAGCATCAACTCTATCACCCCCAACATTATCTCCAACATCACCTCCAACATCACCTCCATCACCCCCAGCATTATCTCCAGCATCACCTCCACTGTCACCTCCAACATCACCTCCAGCATCACCTTCAGCATCACCTCCAACATCACCTCCATCACCCCCAGCATCACGTCCAGTATCACCTCCAACATCACCTCCAGCATCATCTCCAGCATCACCATCAACTCCAGAAGTCTCGTATCCAGGAACTACCTTGGGCCCCACAAACTGGGCTGGCTCATCAGCCTAATCCTACAGGCTGTATGACGCTGCCCTCACCACCCGCTGCAGGGCGAGAGCACTTCACCGCAGTACCCAATGTGCCCCAGCTTTGGTATTTGAGTTCTGTGGTTGACGCACACCCTCCTGCCTATTTTCTGCTGCTGTTTCATCACATCCCCTTCACACACCTGGGGCAGTGGAGGAACCCAGATGAGGTTTGTGGGAACCAAGGTGAACAGAAGAAAAAGGAGCTCTGAGCAAGGGTCTGGGGTCCCTTCCTCTCAGCCAGCATGGGGAGAATTCTGTCCCATGTAGATTTTAACTCAGAGAAAATCATCTGCAGCTCAGATCCCAAATAGGACATTGCATGTCATTTCAAACAGAGCTGTATGTGTCCAGCTGTATCTATACAGTATGGGCAGCATGGACGGGTATGGGGCACCCCAGCCACAGGGAAGCCAGGATTCCAGCCATCCCGAAGGCTGAACCATCCCCAAGGCGCTGCCCTGCCTCGTCCTTCCAGCCCTGCCCCTCTCCCATCCCCAGCCCTGCACCCTGCCCGCTGTGCCCGACTCATCCTCGCCCCTCCCCACTTGGTCATCAGCCCCTGGCCCCCACCCTCCTGCCTGCTGCTCCCCAGATGAAGGCTGAAGGTCCAGTGGGTCCCCTACATCTGGTTGCCCTGGATGGTATAAAGTAGACACCTTCTGGAGGCACTTTGTCCCCATCCAGAGGACCCCCACTAGCCGGGGACATTTGGGGACAGAGCTGAGAAGCTCTGAGAGCACCAGCAGGCCACGTGCATTCAGGTTCTGAGTTTCTAGTCCCAGGGACCTCCCAGCAGGCGGTGGGCACCCAAGAGGAGTGGGCGGGCACCCGAGAGATGAAGCGGGCCACCCGGAGTCACCCCGCTGGGGGCACTGCCACAGCAATCAGGCCAGTGCTTCCTCTCTCTCTTTTTGAAACTTTTAATTTTGGTGTCATTTCACCAGGGCTTCCCTGGTGGCTCAGATGGTAAAGAGTCAGCCTGCAATGCAGGCTGGTTGGGGTCCTCTGGATGGGGACGCGGCGCCTCCAGAAGGTGTCTACTTCCCACCGTCCAGGGGACCAGATGTAGGGGACCCACTGGACCTTCAGCCTTCATCTGGGGAGCAGCAGGCAAGAGTGGGGGCCAGGGGCTGATGACCAAGTGGGGAGGGGCCAAGGATGAACCGGAACCACGCAATAAGACGTGGATTCAATCCCTGAATCACGAAGATACCCTGGAGAATGAAATGGATACCCACTCCAGTATTCTCGCCTGGGAAACCTCTGGCCAGAGAGGAGCCTGGTGGGCTACAGTCCCTGGGGTCACACAGAGTTGGACACAACTGAGCGACTGACACTTTCACTTTCTCTGTTGAGAGACCAGGTCAGTCGCTGGGGTTGGAGGCTCAGGGCCTCCGAGCAGCCCCTCCCAGCTCTGGAGGTCGGGACGGCAGCAGGATGCTTGCCTCTGCTGCATTGCACCCACTGAGCTTTGCCCCACACCTTAGCAGGCACCCACTCCTGCTGGCGTCCACTCCCTCTCTGCCAGCCCCTGGATGGAGACCCCTCCCTGTCTTTCCCAGTTCATGACCTCTGCCGGCACAAACACCACAAGTGGTGGCCAGCCAAGGGACCCCGAGATGCTGGCCATTCCCTCAGCTCAGTGGGAAGGAGGTCCAGTGTGGGACTCCGGCGGCCCCAACTCATGCTGCAGTGCGGGACGGGCACCAACTCACTCATCCCCAGCCTGGAGGTCACCCCCAGCCACCCCTTCCCTTGGGGTCTCTGGGTAAAGGCCTGGACCACGGGAGTCCCCGCGGAAGGGGGAGCCCCACCCTTTCTGTGTGGCCGCTGCAGGACATGACCTCATCCTGCGCCGGGCAGCTGGGCCCCAGGCCAATGCACTGCGCTGGGAACATGCTTCCCGCTGCTCAGACCCATCGGACAGGAACGCAAACCGGGCCCAGAGGAGTGGGTCCCACGGCCTCAGCCTCTGCTGGTGCCATTTCGGGCGGCCTGTGGGGGTGATGGCTAGGCCCTCTGGGATCACGGTGCCAACCCGCCTGGACCCTGGGGTGCTGGCCCCCTGCAGCAGCAGCGAGGGAAGGGAGTGCAGCCTCTGCGGAGCTGTAGATCTGCAGGAAACGGACGCACCCAGAGGAAGCGCCTGGTGGATTAGCAGCGGCCCGGCCACGTGGAAGCATCACCCCTCACCCACCCCACCCCGCCCACAGTGGGTGCCAGAGGGGCGGGGCCAGGGGCGGAGCCTCACGGCCTGAGATGCCCTTTCCTCTGCACTAGGGCTGCTTGGGAGGAACCCACAGTGAACCCGGCCTGGTTTCCCCAACACTGTAGAGGTGTTATCAAGTCCAGGCTCATTCTGTTCGCATCCGAGAGATGAGGTGCTGAGGCAAGGAAGAGACTTTAATCAGGGAGCTGGCAGACCAAGAAGATAGAAGGCTAAAGCCTTCAAATAACCA
>SJYV01055683.1:0-11158 GCA_006410875.1 Neotragus pygmaeus
TCCTCTTTCACTTTCATTAAGAGGTTCTTTAGTTCTTCTTTGCTTTCTGCCATAAGGGTGGTGTCATCTACATATTGGAGGTTATTGATACTTCTCCTGGCAATCTTGATTTTAGTGTGTGCTTCATCCAGCCCATCATTTTGCATGATGTATTCTGCATATAAGTTAAATAAGCAGGGTGACAATAATACAGCCTTGACCTACGCCTTTCCTGATTTGGAACCAGTCTGTTGTTCCATGTCCAGTTCTAACCTTTGCTTCTTGACCTGCATACAGATTTCTCAAGAGGCAGGTCAGGTGGTCTGGTATTCCCATCTCTTTAAGAATTTTCCACAGTTTGTTGTGGTCCACACAGTCAAAGGCTTTGGCATAGTCAATAAAGCAGAAATAGTTTGTGTTTTTTTTTTTGAACTCTCTTGTTTTTTCGATGATCCAGCAGATGTTGGCAATTTGATCTTTGGTCCCTCTGCCTTTTCTAAATCCAGCTTGAACATCTGGAAGTTGATGGTTCATATACTGTTGAAGCTTGGCTTGGAGAATGTTGAGCATTATTTTTCTAGCATGTGAGATGAGTGCAATTGTGTGGTAGTTTGAACATTCTTTGGCATTGCCTTTCTTTGGGATTGGAATGAAAACTGACCTTTTCCAGTCCTGTGGCCACTGCTGAGTCTTCCAAATTTGCTGGCATATTGAGTGCAGCACTTTCACAGCATCATCTTTCAGGATTTGAAANTGTGTGGTAGTTTGAACATTCTTTGGCATTGCCTTTCTTTGGGATTGGAATGAAAATTGACCTTTTCTAGTCCTGTGGCCACTGCTGAATCTTCCAAATTTGCTGGCATATTGAGTGCAGCACTTTCACAGCATCATCTTTTAGGATTTGAAATAGCTCAATTGGAATTCCATCACCTCCACTAGTTTTGTTCGTAGTATTTTTGCTTCTTAAGGCCCCTCTAGGATGTCTGGCTCTAGGTGAGTGATCACACCATCGTGATTATCTGGGTCATGAAGATCTTTTCTGTACACTTCTTTTGTGTATTCTTGTCACCTCTTCTTAATACCTTCTGCTTCTGTTAGTTCCATACTGTTTCTGTCTTTTATTGGGCCCATCTTTGCATGAAATGGTCCCTTGGTATCTCTAATTTTCTTGAAGAGATCTCTAGTCTGTGGTATTTATGTATCATTTATTTCACTTAGTATACTGCCCTTAGGATCCATCCATGTTGTCACAAATGGCAGGGGTTTCCCTTTTTGTGTGTCGCTGGATAATATTCCATTCTGTACATATACTGCATTGCATTGTCCATCGATGGATGCTTAGGTTGCTTCCATGTGTTGACTGTTGTTAATAATGCTGCAGTGAACAGCAGTCAACAGGAGTACAGATCCTTCAGATAAATACATAGAAGTGGAATAGCTGGAGCATGTGGTAATTCTGTTTTTAATTTTTTGAGGAACCTCCATACTTGCTTTCATAGTGGCTGCACATTCCCACCAACAGGGTACCAGGGTTTCCTTTTCTCCCCATCCTCGCCAAATGCTTGTTATTTCTTGTCTTTTTTATTATAGTCGTTCTAACAGGTGTGGGGTGATCATCTCATTGTGGTTTGATTTGCATTCCCTTGTGTTTAGTGATTTTGAGCACCTTTTCATATTTTTTTTGGAAAAATGTCTATTCAGTTCCTCTGCCCATTTTTCAGTTGGGCTCTTTTTTCCTGGGCATATGAGGTGTTTTTTTTTTTAATGTTTTGGATATTAATTTTTTATCAGATAACGATTTGCGAATATATTCTTCTATTTAGTATGTTGCCTTTTCATTTTGTTGATGGTTTGCTTTGCTGTGCAGACGTTTTTAGTTTGATGTCATTCCACTTGTTTCTTTTTGCTTTGACTTAGCTTTTGTGTGGAAAGTTGCTTTTTAATTACAAATGCAGCTGTCATCTTATAAACCCCAAAATTATCTTCCCAGGTGCACATTCTCAGTATGTAGTTTATTGTCAGTACCTATGGCTGCATGTTGTACACAAAAGAATTTACTCTAGTTTCTTTAATCTCAGAAGTCAATGGGATCCTTATTTTATTGCTTAAAAATTTTAGTTTTTTTTTGTGGGTTTGTAAAAAAAAATCTAATAATTCATATTTTTAACCTTTAGTTTGTGATATGTTTTTTCTTCTGTTTCTCAAAATTGTTTCATCACTGATTCAAAAAAGCCCATCTTCTGGAACCTTGTCCTGGCTAAGAAGAAAGCTTATAGGCGATACCCAGAGCATATCAAGTAGATGACTTTCAGAGAGGGGGACATCCATGATGTAAAATGATTGTCTTATGTACATCCCTGTGTCCTCATGTGCTCAGTTACCCAGACCTCATTTTTGCTTTAGGCTCAATGGCAATGGAGCTCAGTGATGCAAATTTGCAAACACTAACAGAATACTTAAAGAAGACTCTTGATCCTGATCCTGCCATCAGGCGTCCAGGTAAAGTGAATAAATACTCTCTTGTGGTTGATTTATTCTTAAAGGACAGGTGAGAGAAACCTTTGTGCAATCTGTTTGTAGATTTTTAAAAAGAGATTAACACTTGAATTCTTAGGCATAGTTTATTTTTCATTTATAACATATAGCAATGGGTTTTTTCCTTCTTCTTTGTTGTGTTTTTGTTTCTTGAGTAAAATAATTTTTATTCCTTTTGGGATAAAAAGGACTAGTAAGTTTAGGATGCTTTGTTCGTTGACCTTCCTGAAAATCCCTACACCTTCCTGTTTTAGAAATAGAATAATCAGAGCATACAGCTAAGAGTTAACTGCCTTAAAAGTGATTAAGTGAATGAAACTAGGGTTTTTTAATTAATATTTTAAGACCTAGGGTTCCTCCCCTTTTCCTCCTCCCAGATTTGACCAATTGTCATTAACGATTTAGTGTAAGCTTAAAATTGCAAACTTGAATGACTGTAGGAGTTGCACATGAAGGTAAAAGCGGGAGTTGAGGGAGGGCAGGCTGCGGGGTTAACTGCCTTGGTTAGGGGCAGATATAATTAATATTTGGAACCATCTAACTCGGGGGGATTCAAACCTTGCAGTCTTGCAAGATCAGATTTCCAGCTTTGCTTGAAAAATAAGGATACTTATATGAAGCGTTCTCATTTTTAAATGACAGTGATTAACGTCAAAAACTTTTGAGATAACACGCAAACCAAACAACCAACCTCTGGGGGCCACATGTGTATTGGTAGTAAGCTGATAATCCTTGTTGTACATCCATATTAACCAGAAATGCTCTTAATCTGCATCTTCAGAATTTACTGATGTGCATTCTCATAAAGAGGATTGTGGAAGCACTCCATGAAGACCCAGATGAATGTGTGCACATATGTGTTGTATATTATATATAGTAAATAGAATTGTTTATTATTTGCATGTTAATGCATCCATCCTAGTCTAGAAAGGCCTTTGTGATTTCTGTGAGGGAAAATTGTGATTTTCCTGTTAGTGGTTAAAGAAGTAATTTGTTCTTGGATAAAAGGAAATTAATGATTCTAGTCTTAGACTTCCCCAGAAATCCTCTGCCAACGCTGTTTAATGAAAATTATTTTTAATAACTGTGTCTTTGTAAGGTGGAGGTGCTGTTTTATGAATCCAGGATAAAATGTAGGAATAAACTGATGTTTCTGATAAGAATTGCAACCATACATTTCACAGGGATTGCCGGATATGAAATATTGACCAACCAAATATTGAAATAACCAAAGCTTTCTATAAACCCATATAAACCATAGTGCATCCCCTCCTGAAAATTCTTTTTCAGTTCAGCATTCTGTATCTTTCAAGAAACACATGGTAGACACAAAGCAGGGAGGGTTTGAGGATGGAAGTTAAACTCTTGGGACTCAATTCGGAAAGAAGGTGTTAAATCATACTAAATTGTAGAATAATAGATGCTAACTGCTCACCTTTTCAGTAAATATTGAAACCTTGGACTGGATGCTGCCTCAGGAAGCTTAAGATAGGAAAAATTGAAAGTGCTATAAATCGTCATGGTCTGATCTGTAAACCCAGGAGATTTACTGTCCCTAACTGTAGTATGAATTTAAAATATATGAGTAAAATCTTTGTATAAGGTTATTGCTGATATTAGAAATGTTTAGTTTGAAAAGAATACTGAGGGCTAGTAGGATAGAATAAGGACTGGACTAAAACTTTTTCAGTGATGAAATCCGCTAGCTGTGTGATCTTTGACAAGCTTTCTTAACCTCAGTGGCCTTGTCCTTAAAGTGAGGGTAATACCTACTTCCCTGGGTAGTAGTGACAACTTAACATATGTGAGTCAAACATCAGACCCACATGATTAATAATAATATATATTAAAATGAATCAACAAATTTAATTTTAGTCATAGTCCTATAAAAGAAATGTTACTACCATTACTAATAATACTCCTTCTGGAATAAGACAGGGCATATGACTTTTTTGCCCTAAGGTCACTTAATCTCTCTGAAAAGCAGATTCTCCTTCACATGAGGTGATCATCTGATCAGGCCACTTCATAGGTTTGTGAGATGAGTTAATGGATGGTCAAGTGATCTGAAAACTGAGATACTACATAAATTTAATGTAACATCATGTACAATCCTAATCTTTCCATTTGTTGATGCTTCAGTCAGAAATATACATAGTTCACATAAACATACAGTCTTAAGATTTGGTTTTAATAACATATCTTCTAACATGGGGATTGTTTTCCAGCTGAGAAGTTTCTTGAATCTGTAGAAGGAAATCAGAACTACCCATTGTTGCTGTTAACATTACTAGAGAAGTCCCAGGATAATGTTATTAAAGTGTGTGCCTCTGTAACATTCAAGAACTATATTAAAAGAAATTGGAGAATTGTAAGTATTTTGTGAGTACCTAGTTTAAGACCCTGCATGTTTAAAAGATTCATATGTGCAGTGTTCTGAGTGATTCAGACACAGATTAAAGATAAAAAACAGGACCCTCCTTACCAAATATTAAAGTCAAACCCCAAAACATACAAAAAGTATAAAAATACCAAAACTAAGTGAGATTTATCCCAAATACGCATGGCTGTTTCAGCATTCAAAAACCTATAGACTGAGAAAAGGTAAGTCATATTATTATTTCAATAGGTGCATAAAAAGCCCATGTCAAATTTCAACATCTATTCGTGATTAAAAACTCAGTAAATCTGAAATAGAGGGGTCTTTCTTGGCATGATAAACACTATGAAAAAGCAATAACTAATGTACATAATGGTGAAAAACTTGAAACCTTCCCACTAAGATCAGGTGCAAAACAAGGATGTCCCCTCTTGCCACTCCTTTGCAGTATTTTGTTGGAGGTCCTTGATAATGCAGTAGGTAAAGGAGTATGCCATTTGGGAAGAAAGATATTTTTTAAACCATCTTTGTTCACAGAAAGTTCCTGTTTTATTTAAATTCGTATTGATTAAGTCAGCTTCATAACCCGAGCTGCTTGAGAGAGTGAGACTTTGTTTAACCTCCAGTTTGTGTTCTGTTGTTGTTTTGGTTTGTTTTTTTGTTTGGTCGCACCCTGTAACGTGGGATCTTAGGGATCAAACCTCCTGTATTGGGAGCATGGAGTCTTAACTACTGGACTGAGAGGGAAGTCCCATGGTTGAAATTTAACTTTAGCTCTCTGCTGAAGAGACATTATGTGGAAAGTTACAGAGTCTAAATGAATAATTGAAGCAGTTTCTATTGTGGACAAGGAAAAATTACATAAAGCTGGAAAAACCACATTTTATATGTGTATAATGCATTTGAAGTTTTGATATGGGATTTGTCCTGTGTCTTGGATATGGAAGTATTTTCTAATTACAAGGTGAATCTTAATATGCAGCAAGTTTAATGGGGGCTTTCCAAGTGGCTCAGTGGTAAAGAATCTGCCTGCTAAGCAGGAGATGTGGGTTCGATCCCTGGATCAGAAAGATCCTCTGGGGAAGGAAATGGCAGCCTACTGCAGTATTCTTGCCTGGGAAATCCCATGGGCAGGAGCCTGGCCGGCTACAATCCATGGGGTCACAAAGAGTCAGCCATGACTTAGCGACTAAACTACCACCACTCCAAGGTGAATCTTATTGTGCTATAAGTTTAACGATCAGTATAAAATTATACATTGAGAAACAGAAACGGATATTTTCCCTACTTTAGCTTTTGACAGAGGTTCTAAAATTGGGGGTGGTTTTGCCCATCTGGGGATATTTAGAGATTTTTTGGTTGTCACGGGGGTGGGGGGTGTTTCTGACAATTCATGGGAAGAAGCCAAGGATACTGGTAACCATCCTACAATGCACAAGGAAGACCCCCACAACCAAGATTTATCTGACCCAAAATGTCAGTAATGGCATGGCTGAGGTAACCCTGGGTTAGGATAAAGAAAAAGGGAATGTTTTTAGTAATAATAGTAATCACATTTAGAAGGTATTAAAGTTGACAGAAGTGGTCAGCTTTTCTAAAAAATCAACTTGACATCTGCTTATTCACTGAGAGTCTTTTTTCTTCATTCCATAGAAGAATTTAAAAATGGTAAATACTGTTCTTAAACTTGTGTAGTCATGTGTTCTCACATGTGGTGAAGAAGTTGATGAATTTTAGAATGTTTAAAAATCCACGCATCCACTTGTAGATGTTCAGGCCCCCTCTGTCTTGATTTATAAAACTAGTGAGACTCAGAATCTCTTTGGGTGATGTAGTCCTGGTTGCATTTGAACTGGTAACAGTCAAGAAGTTTTCACTGACAAGACCTTTCTTTAACTTTAAGGTAATGATCAAATTGAGGATGAATATGGCCTAAGACCTAAAGCATATATCTATGAAGATTTTAACCACATATTGATTAATTATCATATAGAACTGAGATTCTCAATTGACATCAGAGAGTCAGAGAAGCTGATTATTAAAGGAGTCTGTGACCCATTCATAGAGAAGAAAGGCCCTGTTTTCCTCTGTTTTTCTTAGGAAACTAGTAAATGAGAAATGGTTCTGTTTTATCTACAAATGCGTACAGTCATGGATATGAATTTATGTTACTTGCTCATTAATGTTTTGCTTTTAGGTTGAAGATGAACCAAATAAAATTTGTGAAGCCGACAGAGTAGCCATTAAAGCCAACATCGTGCACTTGATGCTTAGCAGCCCGGAGCAAATCCAGAAGCAGGTACGTGAGGCCCTGCTTGTTAGGGGGCTTGTTTGTAGAGGTTTCATCTAATTAGACTCTTTCCTGCCCCCCAGTTAAGTGATGCCATTAGCATTATTGGCAGAGAAGATTTCCCTCAGAAATGGCCTGACTTGTTGACCGAAATGGTGAATCGCTTTCAGAGTGGAGATTTCCACGTTATTAACGGAGTCCTTCGTACAGCACATTCTTTATTTAAAAGGTATTGATGTGTAAACTGATATTTTAAAAATACTTTTTTCAGGTGTTTTTCCTTGTGTATTTTTGTGACTGTCATTCTTTTATGATAATTCTAGAATAACAACATAAGCCTCTCAATTCGTTATCATGTTTATTTCTTATTTAGTGTAGGATTTTTATTTCATATTGCCCCATTACTTGCAAAATACCTGGTCTTGATAAACTGTGCTTGAATTCCCTTTTTATTTCAGAAAGCTGTGTAGCAGTAGATTTTTGTCTAATCTAGCCTTGAAGACCTAAAGTCAGTTAACAAAAATTTGTGAATTTACCTATTTTACTTTGATTTTTTAGATATCGCCATGAATTTAAGTCAAACGAGTTATGGACTGAAATTAAACTTGTTCTGGATGCCTTTGCTTTGCCTTTGACGAATCTATTTAAGGTATACAATAACATTTTGGTGGTATTTTTTAATTACTTAACATTTTAAAGCACTCCAATATTTGTATAAATTTTAAGAGATTGCTTTGAAACCTTTTTGATAGGTCATGGTTTAGAGCAACATTTCTTTTGAAAATTTTCAAACCTATATCTAAATAGAGAAAATGGTATAATGAATTCCCGTGTATTGACTGCACAAGTTTAACAAGTTACTAGCATTTTGTTTCTTTTTACTTTGTTTTATCTTTTTTATTTTGTATGAATAGTTAAAAGCAAATCCCAGGGATCATAGTATTTCACTCAAGTATTTGTGTATCTCTAAAGGAATAGGTCTATATTTTGACTTTACTATTTATGGAATTTAATTTATATACACCATCATATAGTACATAAGCAACTTCCCTAAACCTGTTCTTCATCTTTCTGAGAATCCTTTAAGATTGAAGAAGAAGTAATGTCAACCTTTTTGTTCCCCCGATAAGGAAAGAGGAGAGTTTGGTTTCAGAAACAATATAAAGGACTATGCCTCAACAGTTTTTCTAACTCAAGAAAAGCTGCTCATTTCCTGTTTTCCAAAAGGAAAGGTTGTGTGATTGTTACAACTTTGAATTATAGGGTATGCACAGAATTTTTCATGGTTAGAGTATCTTACTGATAGTACATTCTTATTTTCAAAAATAAAATTGGACAAATGTGATCATTTTTTTCACCTGTTGGATTGGCAGAGATTTTTTATTTCTTTTTAGTGATGTTAAAAGTTTTAGCCAGGGACAGGTAGAACTGGTGTGAGGGGGGCAGTCTTTTAGCTAGAGTGCACTGAAATGAACACTCATGTCCTCCCCATTGGATTATAAATGGTACTAGCTTTCTGGAGTTTGACACTTCAGTGAGAAAACCATAATATTCGTATTTCCTGACTCCAGGATATAGTTAGCAACATTTGTTGTGTGTGTTTTACATAATAGATGTGCACGAATTACCAAGACCTTTTATGTATATATTGATATATATTAGATAGGTATTATGCTTAATTACAGATAAGGAGATGGGGGCTCTAAAATAACTTAACTCAGAGTCATGCTCATTGTGAGCAAGAGTCTGGGTTGTATCTAGATCTGTCTGGCTTCCAAAACCCTTACTCACAGCATACCATTCTGCATTGGTAATATAGTTCTAGAATCTCAAACTCAGAAAACTAGAGGTGTGTGCACAAAGATTTGTAGATAAACTTGTTTATTGCAGTTAGAATAACAAATAGTTGCAAACAACCTAAAGGCCAGGTTGCAGGAAATTATTTAATGAACACATATGAAGACATTTAGTAGTCTTAACATTTAATAGTTACACATATACACAGAGAATAGAAGGATCTAGTCCAAAATATTAACATTGGACTTTGCAGTAGTGTTATTATGGACAGTTTAAAAATATATACTTTAAAGTATTTTTCAAAAATCTTAAATGAGTACACACTACTATTTAAAAGCCAAATTTTGGAGAAGATATATAAATATTGAGTTGGCCAAAAGGTTCAGCATAGTACAAGGCTTTTTCACTAAGGTTTACGATACACTAAAGCCATCTTCCTAAATTCTTTTCCAAGGCCACTATTGAACTCTGCAGCACCCATGCAAACGATGCCTCTGCTCTGAGGATTCTGTTTTCTTCCCTGATCCTAATCTCAAAATTGTTCTACAGTTTAAACTTTCAGGTAAGTTTTATTTCTTGGTTTTGGTTCTTATTCTTTGATATCAAATGTAAAGTTTTTCGCTTGATAAAGACTTCTTTGCTAGCACTGATTTCACCCCCCGCCCAAAGAATAGGTACTAGTTGTTTTGTTTCCTGATTCCCCCCACTTTTTATCTACAAATTGTGTTCTATTTTATAGTAGTTCCTAGACATCTAGTGGGTGGATGTATCATAGAGAAAAGGAGCATTCTCTTAGTCTGGTAAGTTAGGGAAACCCCACATCCTAAATGACTGTTGGGGTGTCATCCTATATTCTATTTTGTTGAAGACCCAGCACATTCCCAGGTCTTCCTCTTGTTCATTTAAGTGGGTATTGATGCTGGGGGAACCATGTTTTGATTAGAGGCCTCTGACTAGGTAATACCAAAAAAAGCTTATAACTTTTAATGGAAGCTTATCTGGGAGACAAAACAGTGAAGAAGCAGGCTTGGGGAAGTGTAAGAACCGGAGCCTGTGTGTCTCAGGAATCACAGCTACAATCTTAGAGTAGGAAGTGCTGGGTCACTCTGTTGCTGGTAAGGTAGTGGCTCTAGTCATCGTTTCTGTTCTTGAGTCATTACTTTAAATAAGAGTTGGGGCTTCAGGACAAGAAGGAAGTCTTACTGGTACAGATTCCTATATTGAGATTTAAGAGGAAGGATGTGGCCTTTTCGTTGACTTTAAGCCAGAGCCAGGTACCAGGCTTAATCCTCCCAACAGTACTCCCTCACAGTGGTAGGGACAGCATTCCTAAAAGGAATAGATAGAATGAATAAGAGATGAATAGCCCGGAGTGGCATACCTTCATCCGTGTCCAGCTGGACAGCAATTTCAGAAATTCTTAAAGGATATCACTGGGTTTTGTTTTAACACCTTTGAATTCTACTTCCTAGAAGTCAGGTAGAATGAGGTGCTTAGTAATTTGTTAGTCACGGAAGCCTAAGTAGGAAGGAGGCATAATCTTTACCCTTGGGGGATTATTCCTCATTAAGAGGGCAGTTCTGTGCCATAGGAAATCAGTAAATGTATCAGCCAGTAAGCCTGACTTGGCGGTCATCTTAAAACAAAACTGCAGTAATTCAGAAAGGAAAAGAAATGTATTGGTAAAGCACTCTGTTGTGTAAGGAAAGTCTTTAGCCTTCAGTTCAGTTCAGTTGCTCAGTCGTGTCCGATTTTTTGCGAACCCATGAATCGCAGCATGCCAGGCCTCCCTGTCCATCACCAACTCCTGGAGTTCACTCAGATTCATGTTCATCGAGTCAGTGATGCCATCTAGCCATCTCATCCTCTGTCATCCCCTTCTCCTCCTGCCCCCAATCCCTCCTAGCATCAGTCTTTTCCAATGAGTCAGCTCTTTGCATGAGGTGGCCAAAGTACTGGAATTTCAGCTTTAGTATCATTCCTTCCAAAGAAATCTCAGGGCTTATCTCCTTCAGAATGGACTGGTTGGATCTCCTTGCAGTCCAAGGCACTCTCAAGAGGTTTCTCCAACACCACAGTTCAAAAGCATCAATTCTTCGGAGCTCAGCTTTCTTCATAGTCCAACTCTCACATCCATACATGACTACTGGAAAAACCATAGCCTTGACTAGACGGAC
>SJYV01055684.1:0-32725 GCA_006410875.1 Neotragus pygmaeus
GAGGCCTGGCGTGCTGCAATTCATGGGGTCTCAAAGAGTTGGACACGACTGAGCGACTGAACTGAACTGGACTGAAGAAATATTATTCAGTTTTTTCACATGATGTTTTTCTGGATTCCTGAGAGAACCTGATTCACACATTTAAACATCTTTGGCTAATACGCACATATATTTAAAAGAATTATGGGCTTTGGCGCTGCATATGGCAGGAGTGACCCCTCTTTTCCATTTCTTCTTTTTCCTCTGCCTTCTTTCTTGCTGTCTTTCTCTGCCTCCAAAGCAAAACATTATAGTGCACTGAAATATTTCTGAGAATTAGGATGAGGGGAATGTTAGCTTCTGAGGGAAAGTTTAAAGTCAAAATACTGTTTTTCTTTAGGAGTTGCTCAAGCTTTGTAATTCCATATGTAATCAGTAGTTTTTCTGCTCTCCAACTTGCTAGAATCTGGTGTCAATCTGGTTAGTCACTTTGGAGCATGGATTCGTGTCTGACTCAGCAGAGGAGGCATTTAGTCAAACGCACATTGCAAAGGACCTCGTGGCTTTGCACGTTTGAAGGACAATCCTTCAACTCGCCACCAGGAGGCAGAAGTACTCCACTGAAGTTCACCATGGCTTTCGCTGAACTAGGTTTTGGCACTTCTCTCTTTTCTATCCTGGATGGTGAGCACTTTTCTGGATGCAGAAAAGAGAGCAGCTCATGAGGGCTTGTACTGAAACATTTTATGTAGGAATTAAAGTCCACCTGATACAAATTCTGGCACTCATTGGCCCACATGAAATATCTAAAGGCTTTTGTATTTTTAACTCTTAAGAGACTAGTGAAAAGTGAAAAAGTGAAAGTGTTAGTCACTCAGTCGTGTCCAACTCTTTGCGACTCCATGGACTGCAACCTGCCAGGCTCCTCTGTCCATGGGATTCTCCAGGCAAGAATATGGCAGTGCCTTCCTCCAGGGGATTTTCCCGACCCAGGGATGGAACCCAGGTCTCCTGGATTGCAGGTAGATTTTTTTAGCATCTGAGCCACCAGGTACTAGTGCGAAGTCACTTCAGTCGTGTCCGACTCTGTGCGACCCCATAGACGGCAGCCCACCAGGCTCCTCCATCTCTGGGATTCTCCAGGAAAGAACACTGGAGTGGGTTGCCATTTCCTTCTCCAATGTACGAAAGTGAAAAGTGAAAGTGAAGTTGCTCAGTCATGTCCGACTCGTCACAACCCCATGGACTGCAGACCATCAGGTACTAGTATTGGTATGTAATTTTTTTTTTTCCCCGTAAGGGTTAACTTGATTTCTCATTCCCTTAATTCTAACCCCCAGCCTGTCTTCCCCTTTCTTTGTGGGATTATAACAGCAGGCTATTACTTCAGAACAGAGGGTTGGAAACCCACAGTTCTGGGTTCAAGTCCAGACTATTCCATTTGGGTGAGCTATTTACCCCACCCACCCCTCAGATTCCTAGAGGGTGTGACTGGAGAGATCTGACTGATGCCCCCACTCAGCGGCTTCTACGGTGCCCTCACAGTTCTGTTTACTGTTAGCTGTGAAAATGCAGTGCAGACGTTTAGATCTCTGTCCAGTGCATTGAAGTCCTGGACGATGCTAGGTTATAATTTAGTGATGGCCTCTTTGCTTGTTCTCACTCTCACCCTTTGGATGGGCTACACTGGCTGTTCTCAGAGCTGGGGGACAAGGGGGGTGAGGTTGGCTCCTCAGGGCACAGCTGTCAACTTTCATGGTAATTTACTGTGAGCAGATGAGCTACATTTTTATTATATGATTTTCTTCCACGCTGTGACTGCAACCCTGTCCTGACCCACAGGAACCAGACTTCTTTATCACCCGTTATAGTTGTTGTCTAGTCGCTCATTTGTTCCGACTCTTTGCGACCCCATGGACCTCCAAGTATGCCAAGCTTTGCTGTCCTTCACTACTTCCTGGAGTCTGCTCAAACCCATGTCCATCGAGTTGGTGATGCCATCCAATCATCTCATCCGCCATTGGCCCCTTCTCCTCTGCGTTCCATCTTTCCCGGCATCAGGGTCTTTTCCAGTGAGTCAAATCTTTGCATCAGGTGGCCAAGTACTGGAGCTTCAGCTTTAGCATCAGTCTTTCCAGTGGATATTCAGGGTTGAATACTATCACCAACAGACCCTCCTTTAATACCTGATAGTAGGTTTGGCCAAGGTTGACAGACTGGAAAGCAGGATCCAGGATTCATCTATGGAAGAAGATGGAGGAGGTGATAAGGGCAGGAATGATGAGTCCAGTGAGTGAGCGTGAGGACCATGTGGGCAAACACCATGGCATGGTCACGTGTTGCCCATGGTTGTATCATCTGGGCAGTACCGGCTGTCCTGAAAGTGTCAGGCAGTGTGTAAAGTGGAGCCTAACTATGGAGAATCCTATGTGATACCATCAGAGCATGGCCTGTTATGCTACAGTGAAAACTGGTCTTATTCTATATGCATCAACATGAATAAATCCTATTCTTTTAACCCGAAGCTCAGAAACCCTCTATATAGTCCCGGCAGGAAGGATTTAGTACAGGAAATCAAGTCCTATGAAATTGCTGGAAGGGATGGGAGGGGGGCGAAATCCAGAGGTGGGGGTGCTCCTCGGAAACCAGGATACAGCAGGAAGCCGCTATGGCTACTGCAGACACTGTTGCTGCCTAAGGAAGAGTGGTGTCCGCCTTTGTCCTTGCTGCCCACCCATCAATGGTCATAGAACAGGATCCTGTTGGCAAGGGATTCTGGGAGTTGTGGTCCTCAGGCTTCTACTTCCTGTGACAGAGATGAGGGCAAAGGGGATGGGATGGTGCTGAGTGTCCTGAGACAAGAGTAACACAAAGGTGCGTGGCAAAGCATCTCCCAAGAGATTGCTTACAACATGGTCCATTTTTATTTTGGCTGCACTGCACGCTTGTGACATCTTAGTTCTCAGACCAGGGATTGACCTGGGCCCTTGGCCGTGAGAGCTGCTGTTGCTGCTGCTAAGTCACTTCAGTCGTATCTGACTCTGTGCATCCCCATAGATGGCAGCCCACCAGGCTCCCCCATCGCTGGGATTCTCCAGGCAAGAATACTGGAGTGAGTTTCCATTTCCTTCTCCAATGCATGAAAGTGAAGTCGCTCAGTTGTGTCTGACTCTTTGCGACCCCATGGACTTCAGCCTACCAGGCTCCTCCGTCCATGGGATTTTCCAGGCAAGAGTACTGGAGTGGGGTGCCATCGCCTTCTCCAGGCCATGAGAGCACAGAGTCCTAATTACTGGACCACCAGGGAATTTCCAACATGGTGCCATTTTTTATTAGGAACAAAACTAAACAACGTATTGTTTCACCATTCAGGCAATGGTGTGCCAGAGCTAGCTCGAGAAACTGGCTTGTGAGATCCAATAGTTAAATTCTCAGGAATTTAGCAAGCCAGTTGTTAAACACAGCTATTATTAAAAAATTGAATCATATAAACTTACAATAAAGTAAATTATAGCAAAGAGGACAGTAATAAATACTCTGACTCATCATCTCTTAATTATTGTACTTCTTATACTATTATCTGTGCTTTGGAGGTTATTATATCTGTTGCATCTGTTTGGTGAAGATTCTATAAACTGGCATGCTACTTGGATCTCTTTACAATTCAACATTCAGTGACATCACCTCCGTAGCTTGAAATGGGCCACTATTTATATGAAAGAAGTTGGCAAATACTGCACATCAGGGCTTGATGGTTTTGGTTGATCAGACCAACATAACAGAATGGTGGGCAAAATGTTAGTAATGATAAATAGATTAAGCTTAAAAGTTTGTCATGTCTGTGACATTGTGAATCACACAGAAATTGAGGAAACAGTCTTCCAGTATTTGAAAGCTATCTGATTCAACAAAGCAGTTGCTTTCATGATTGATGAAAAAGTGATTTTCTACCATGTATCTTTGTCATTTTGCTTTCTTTTTACTTATCAATGTAAAAAAAAAAAATCAACCCACCTTCATCCTGAAACTATATTGGTTCATTGGTTGCAATCATACATTGGTGGCAATTATGAAGGTTTGGCAAAAATCAACAAAAACATTCTTTGAGAATCATTTGACTGTATAGATTTATGATAAGGGATATTATATATATTTTATTATAATTTGTCAATTGTGTGCTATAATTCTTTGTATCAAAAAACTTACAACAAACTAGGAGGGATGCAGGCACATATTTAACTTTTGGAGAACTGATTGTTAAACATTTGCCAATTCACTACTGTATACATATGATGAAGCAAAGTGAAAGTGGAAGTCACTCAGTCGTGTCTGACTCTTTGTGACCCTATGGACTATATACAGTCCATGGAGTTCTCCAGGCCAGAATACTGGAGTAGGTAGCTGTTCTCTTTTCCAGGGGATCTTCCCAACCCAGGGATTGAACCCAGGTCTCCCACACTGCAGGCAGATTTTTTACCAGCTGAGCCACCAGGGAAGGCCCATGATGAAGCAAGGGGATGATTAACAACATTCCAGGTAGCTGTTACCTTTGAGGGAAGATTCCACATGGATGTCCACCTACATCTCCTTCTCTTTTGTCTTTTCCCCCTCACCTGCCATCTACCCAGTCATCCAAGTTCAAAGTTGGGGACTCACGGAGGGATCCTCTCCCCGCCTTCACATCTCATGCCAGGTGTCATTGACTTTACCTTCCCAACACATCATAGTATTTATGACTCCACATGAAAGGAAACGTTCCAGCTTAGAACCCAGCAGAGAAATACCTCTCCCCAATGATTCCTGTCCTGGAACACGCAGGGCACTGCCTGCCATGTAGCATATGGCTGTCAGAGAGGGCAGGGGATGGAGAGGGAGCCAGAGCTCTGGGCTTTGTTTGCTCAGGTTTTCAGCAAAGTGGCTGTGAAAGTGAGTGAAAGGAGGCTGCAGCCCTTCTCAAACTTGCATTGCCCCAACACTAGAACATTCCTTAAGGGGAGAATGCCAACTGGTTATTCAACAGTCCATCTCACAGGAGTCATTCATTCATCTTATCTTCACCCCATCTCATCCAGCCTCAGCAATCAGAGAAGGTGGATGGGCATGTGTGGGTATTAGTCACTCAGTCTTGTCCCACTCTCTGCAACCCATGGACTGCAGCCCACTAGGCTTCTATGTCCATGGAATTCTCCAGGTCAAGAATATTGGAGTGGGTTGCCATTCCCTCCTCCAGGGGATCTTCCCCACCCAGGGATATAACCCAGTTCTCTTGCTTTGTGGGACGATTCTTTACAGTCTGTGAAAGTAGCTCAGTTGTGTCCAACTCTTTGCGACCCCGTGGGCTGATACCGTCCATGGAGTTCTCCAGTCCAGAATACTGGAGTGAGTAGCCTTTCCCCTCTACAGGGAATCTTCCCAACCCAGCAATCAAACCCAGGTCTCCCGCACGGCAGGTGGAGTCTTTACCAGCTGAGCCACCAGGAAAGCCCAAGGTGGCTGTGGACACTTATCAGTCTAAGGGAAGCAGACACAGGCGAGGAAGATCTACAATTGATACAGAAAGAAAACTAGGGGCAACGCGTAAGGAGAGACCAAAACTTAGGTCCCTAGGATGCAGGGCACAGAGAAGAGGAAGTGCAGGGTCCCTGGGATCGGATCCAGAGCAGATGACCAGGGCGGCCCTCCAGGGGAAGCAGGTAGAAACTGGCGTAAGGGTGGGGCTGAACCATCATGGCCAGTGCGTTGCCCTGACCCAGGGAAGTCAGCGGCTCCCCTGCTGTGTCCAGGGATAGGACACAGGTGCCTGGAGCTGAGACACTGCCCACGACCCAGGGGCTTCCCCCTGAAGGTCTGGGAGAGTGAAGGAGGGCAAAGGGCAGAGCGTGGAGAGAAGGTGAGACGCAGTCCCTGGGTCTCAGTGGCAGTCGAATGCGGCTTCTCCAAGGCTGCCTTCATCACCTGTGCCCAAGACATGTGCCCTCTCTGCTCACATGTGCTTTTCTGTGAACAAAGAAAGCTCCCGCCTGTCCCTCCCCACCACGTCTTTTCAGATTCTGTCCTTGTTGAGCTTGGCTCCTTTCCTCTCTTCAAAGAAGAGGAGGCAGCTCCTTGTTGCTCTGGGTCTCACCTCTTGTTGATATCAGTTTCTTGATAAATGTGTTTCTGATGTGGATGTCACCAATGCCTAAGTCACTTCCTAATGGGCTTCCCTGGTGACTCAGACACTAAAGAATCTTCCTGTAAGGCAGGACACCGGGGTTCAATCCCTGTGCCCGGAAGATCCCCTGGAGAAGGGAATGGCAACCCACTCGAGTATTCTTGCTTGAGAAATCCTGTGGACAGAGGAGTCCATGGGGTCCCAAAGAGTCAGACACTACTGAGTGACTAGTGCAACACAACACGAGAGAACCAATATACATAGAATTTAGCTTTCTGTTTACAAGGAGGGTTTAATAGTTCTTCTGTTTTCACTGAGTTCTGTATTTAAAAGCCTCTGGTCAGCGCTCAGCATTAAGACCCGGCCTGGGTGGACCCAACTTTAGTAATGTGGTCAGGGTTCTGCAGCCTGAACTTGGCACTGCCTGGAAAAAGAATGAGGCTCAGCTTCCTTTGAGTGTGTTCCAGCATGTATAAAGACAGATTGCAAATAAATAAAAGTGTTTGTAGCTGGCAATTTGGAATGTAAAGACACTACCCAGTCAAGGCAACCACAATATCCAGGGATAGAAAAGGGCTTTGACTCCACTTAATGAGAAGATGCCAAATAAAGACGTGGCTTCCTACTTCCTCCTGCAAAGCAAGTAGTCAAGCGCTCCTGCCGCCCAGAGGAGACAGGCTCCGAGTTCACTGTGGCCTGTCTGGAGGACTGACTGTGCCTGGGCTCAGACCTGCATGAAGACCCTGTTCCAATCACTTCCTTTTGCTCCAGCGCCTGCTGGTGCTTTGAGCTGGGGAATACTCCCAGAGCCAGCTACAAGGAAACTCTCTGCTTAGCAAAAGCCTCTGACCAGCTTGCTTTGCCTGGGTTTCCGTGATGGCTCTTCCCAGAACCTGCTTGCCAGTGCAGGAGATGTAAGAGATGCGGGGTTGATCCCTGGGTTGGGAAGATTCTCTGAAGGAGGGCATGGAAACCCACTCCAGTATTCTTGCCTGGAGAATCCTATGAACAGAGGAGCCTGGTGGCCTACAGAGTCAGAAGGAGTTGGGGACACAACTAAAGCTACATAGCAGCAGCAGCAGCTTGCTTCCCCCAGCACATGAGAAGGCTGCAGCCCTTCTCAAATCTGCATTGCCCCAACACTAGAACATTCCTTAAGGGGAGAACGCCAACTGGTTATTCAACAGTCTGCCATCTCACAGGAATCGTTCATTCATCTTATCTTCACCCCATCTCATCCCGCCTCAGCAATCAGAGGTGGGTGGGCATGTGTGGGTATTAGTCACTCAGTTGTGTCTGACTCTCTGCGATCCCATGGACTGCAACCCACCAGGCTCCTCTGTCCATGGAATTCTTCAGGTCAAGAATACCGGAGTGAGTTGCCATTCCCTCCTCCAGGGGATCTTCCCCACCCAGGGATAGAACCCGGATTTCTTGCTTTGTGGGAAGATTCTTTACTGTCTGAGCCACCAGGAAATATACCCTGTTAAACAGCTGCTGGGAATTCTAAGGATTCCAGGAATTCTTAGGAGCAAGAGGCGATCTATGCTTTCATGCTTGCTGTCTTCTGTGTTGACCTGCTTAGTGTTGTAAAGGACAGGAGGCCTTATCCCCCCAGCAGGGCCGCACAGGGTGGGCAGTGAAGGCTGTGGAGAAATGAGGCCTTGGTGGGGGGGGTGGGGAAGCCCTTCATGCCAGCCCCTTACCTGGAGGCCAGCTGTGTTTCTATTTCTTGTTGCAGAGACGATGCTCAGGCTTGAGCAGTCCTAGTCCTGGAAGAGAGACACACGGGCTGATTCTATGGAACGTTTATCACTTTCGAGCTCTGTGACTAATCATAAAGCTAGCTGGAACATCCTCTTCAGGAACAGAAGCAGCCCTGTTAGATCAAAAGGAATCACTCCACTGCCGTTTGTAATCTGGCCACTGGGCGGAGAGCTGCTGGGTGGTGGCTGAGCACGTGGTCCTCTGGCAGCTCCCCGAAATTCTCTGCACTGTTGGCCCAGCTGGTGTCTGTTCAGAGAGCTACTGAGACTCTCCCATAGAAAGGAAAGCTTCCTGTTTTTGGAGAAACCACAGTGTTTTAAGTACATCTGAGAGAGAGGCCTTGTGATGACTGATCAGAATAAAATCAATGGTTCTCTTTCTGCATTATAAATGATGAGGTTGATAGCCCGCAGCTTTTAGCAAGAGAGCTGGTGTGACTTTGGGGATGTGGCTGGGGGGTGTGGGTGGGGGCAGAGCCCCACAAAGATGGGTGAGCACAGGATCTTTTCCCAATTGGGGAAAGAAAGAGTGGGAACCTCAGTGATCTGGTTTGGTTCAGTTCAGTTCAGTCACTCAGTCATGTCTGACTCTTTGGGACCCCATGGACGGCAGCACAGCCAGGCTTCCTTGCTCATCACCAACTGCCAGAGTTTATTCAAACTCATGCCCATCATGTTGTTAAAATCTGAGCCAGGGAACTCTTAACCTTTGTAATAGGGCAAGGAAGCTAGAATTTTGGGTTAGCTTGTATGCAGTCATTTGAGGCCACCTGGCTTAACCTTTCTGTCCTCAGGGAGGACCGACTTGAAGCTTGAAGAATCTCATCTTCCTCTAAAGTTCCACACAGCAAAAAAAAAAAAAAAAAAAAGTGGAAAGACCTTTGTAGGAAAATTTCAGTGCTAGGAGGGCCCACCACCTCATGAGATGGTTCCAGTTTTTGAATAGTCTTTTTGTTGGAAAGGCCTCCCTCGCATTTGGCTGAAATCGGCTCCCTATCAATCGCACCACTTAGTCTCAGGGTTGTCCTTTGGAACTCTATGAAAAAATCCAGGTCTCTTCATGCTGAGGTCCTTTCTGTGTTTCCGGATGACACTGGTGTTTCCGTTGTCTTATCGTCTGACTGTCCTCACTGCTTTCTGCGGTGATGAGGAACACGGTCGCCTCCTGCAGGGGCCACTCAGCCACACTGTGGGGTAGTGCTCACATCTGGAGACCCGCCACCTCCTTTGTTTATGACATTATACTTCTATTAATTCATCCATCCTGAGATCTCATTGTCTTTTTTGGCAACTGTGTCACACTATTGGCTCGCGTTTACCTTAAAGTTTGAAGACTAATCAACTTGCCATTTCATTTCCATGAAAGTGAAAGTCCCTCAGTCATGTCCAACTCTTTGCAACCCTATGGACTATATAGTCCATGGAATTCTCCAGGCCAGAATACTGGAGTGGGTAGCTGTCCCCTTCTCCAGGGGATCTTCCCAACCCAGGGATCAAACCCAGGTCTCCCACATTGCAAGCAGATTCTTTACCAGCTGAGCCACCAGGGACGCCCATGTACCTGGAGAGTTTGGAAAAGAAGATGAAGTGAACATTTTTACCTAGTCCCTATTAATTTGTTTTGCTTTTATCTTGGCCTGTGAATATGTCATTTGATATGAGAATCTTCAGCCAGTGGACATATTATGCTGATAAGCAACTTTGCATATTTTTGCATACTCAATGTGATAGGATCACACTATAATTCATGTTCTCCTTTGGGAATGATGGCTGGAGCTTTGTTAGATCCACCCCCCCCCTCCAGTTTTATTGAGAAATCATTGGCAAACATTGCCATAAAAGTTTAAGGTGTACAGTATGATGGTTTGATTTATGGGAATTGTGAAATGATTACCACCATAGGTATCTTATATAAATACAACAAAGAGGCAAGAAAAAAAACCAAATTTTAAATTTATCAATGTTATAAGAGATGAAGATTTAATCCACTTCTCCTTCCTCATTCTCTCCCCCAAATTATCCTATTTTTAATTATGCCAATAATTAGTGTTTACAAGATAATAATAATGTAACTGTCATTCACTGCAGACAGAACCTATTAGAATACTGTAATTATATCCTTTATTTTCTCTTTTTTTTAAAATTGAAGGATAATTGACCTACAACACTGTACTAGTTCCAAGTACATATGATAGTGATTCAATATTTCTATATATTTGCTAAATGATACCCTCTATTGTGAGATTTTCGAAAGGCATTGTTCATCTAGGCCACAGCACATGTGAGCTGAGTAAGCCGAGTAAGGTGAGATTCCCAATAAGAAGCTGACATCACCCATTTAGAAGTTTGAGGGCATTAGCAGGTGATGTTTGCAGAGCCATGAGTACCTCTTATGACACTCTGTAGGAAATGGCAACCCACTCCAGGATTCTTGCCTGGGAAATCCCAAGGACAGAGGAGCCTGGTGGGCTACAGTCCATAGAGTCACAAAGAGTTGCATACTGAGCAACTAACACACTTTTCATGGCTTATATTAATTAAACACTTGGGTATTTACACATTTAATTAATAAACTTGCTAACTTTTCCCTGTGTGTATGTCTTGCCTCCCCAGCTACATTGTCTGATCATTTGTGTCCCCTACAGACCTAAGGATGCAGTTTCATCCATCAAAAGGCCGATATAAGTAGATGTAGGATTAAATCATGGAGATTTGAGAGGAGTCAGTTTCTCCCTCAGGAGAAAGAGCAAAGGAAACACACTTTTAGGAAGTTCCTATTCTGTGCCAGGCATGGTGCTGGGAACTTTATACTTATTATTTCCTCTGATCCTCTGTGACACTCTAAAGCAAATGGCTATCCTCATTTTGCAGACTAGGAAATGAAATCTCAGAGAAGTTAAGCAACTCTCAAACTTCATACAAAGAAGAAGTGAGCAGGGTGGATTTGAACTTGGATCTCTCTACCTGAGGCGCAGCAGTGCTCAGGAGTCTGTCCACTTTGTGTGGAGGTGCAGCTGGGCTGGAGGGAAAGGCGTGCTTGTGGTTGTAGCTGCCACGTGCCCACCCTTGAGGAACCAGCCAGGACCATCTTACTTCTCAAGGAAGATAGGAAACAGGTCAGGGATGAAGGGACAAATGGACATGAGAAAGGAAGGTACGACTGTGAAACAGGAGAGAGAGAGTGGAAAATTGTGGATTACTCACATTCTCTGCAGGAAGCACCTCACACCCGCTCAATAGTGCAATGTGTTCATTAATGGATTAGCTTGTAAACCCCTAAGAAGGCATAGGGATAGCCTTATCTACATCAGTCATTTTCTCCCCCAAAGAGGAAGGAGTATTTAGTTTCTGAAGATGAGGACTTTCAGTGATGTTGGGGAGCTCTGAAAAGCTGGATCCTCAGTCATCAGATTGTATATTTGGAGACTTTATTAGTCAGGTTAGCACCAAGCTTTACTGTAGCAATAAATAAACCTTAGAACTCCATGGCTTACACAATAAAGAGTTCTTTCTCATTCATGAAAATTCTGGTGTGGGTTGGGCCAGTCTTCAGAACACTCCTCCATGCAGGGACCTAACGATCCAGGCCACTTCCATCTTGGGAAGCCAACATCTCTGTATGTGGTTTCCAGGTTGCTGTGGCAACCAGGATGGGAGGGTCAATTTTAAAATGCTTCATCATAAAGTTGCCATGGATCACTTCCACTCACAGCACATCAGCCAGAACTGGTCCACAGCAATGCCTCCTTAGCGCTAGCCTTCTCTGGGAAGAGGGGGCATGGTTGGGTACTCAATGACTATGCAATGTCTCATTTCCTTTACTCTTGTCTGCTCAAAACCCTTTTAAAGGCAGTTCATTGCTCTTGGGGAGGAACACAGATACATTTATACAGCTTGTTAGGCCCCTGGGCCTGGCCGCCAATTTCCAGTCACCCTGGATATTTCAGGTCTTGCGGTTCAGTGTGCCTTCTCTTCCCTATTGTCCTGTTATTCTGCCTCCCCGAAATACTCTCCTCCTTCTGTTTTCTCTGGGTAACTCCCTTAATTGTTTCTGTCAACATTTAGATGTCACTTCCTATGGAAACCTTTCTGAAGCTCTACATCTGGGTGACTTTACTTTTTTGGGCTCCAAAATCACTGCAGGTGGTGATTGCAGCCATGAAATTAAAAGATGCTTACTCCTTGGAAGGAAAGTTATGACCGACCTAGACAGCATATTAAAAAGCAGAGATATTACTTTGTCAACAAAGGTCCATCTGGTCAAGGCTATGGTTTTTCCAGTAGTCATGTATGGATGTGAGAGTTGGACTATAAAGAAAGCTGAGCACTGAAGAATTGATGCTTTTGAACTGTGGTGTTGGAGAAGACTCTTGTGAGTCCCTTGGACTGCAAGGAGATCCAACCAGTCCATCCTAAAGGAAATCAGTCCTGGGTGTTCATTGGAAGGCCTGATGTTGAAGTTGAAACTCCAATACTTTGGCCACCTGATGCGAAGAGCTGACTCATTGGAAAAGACCCTGATGCTGGGAAAGACTGAGGGCAGGAGGAGAAGGGGAAGACAGAGCATGAGATGGTTTGATGGCATCACCGACTCAACAGACACGAGTTTGAGTAAACTCTGAGGGCTGGCGATGGACAGGGAGGCCTGATGTGCTGTGGTTCATGGGGTTCCAAGGGGTCGGACACGACTGAGCTACTGAACTGAATTGAACTGACCATCTGGGTTAGACAACTCTTCTTTGAGCATCCAGGTCACCCTTCATTTCTCCCACCACTGTAGAAAGATACTATTTATTAGCCCGCCATCTTAGATTGTGGGCTCTCTGGTGTTTGGAACCAGTGTAAGAGTGGTCCCTACATGTGATGGCCAGTACGAAGAAGAGGCTTACTTAGTGTACTCTGGAGAGAGGAAAAGAGGAAACGTTCTCAGGCAGAATGTATATGATTGTACTACAGTAAGTCCATTACATACAAACAAATTCTGGTCCAAGAGTGTGTTCGTAAGTCCAATTTGTTTGTTTAAGTCCAACAAAATTAGTTTAGGTACTGAACTAACATAATTGATCTAGCTACACAGCTAACACAACAGTACTGTATGGTAATAGACTTATAATACTTTTCACACAAGTAATACCTAGAGAACAAAGATGAAAATTAAATAAAACATTTTTAAATCTTACAATGCAGTACCTTGAGAAGTACAGAGGTACAGTACAACAGCTGGCATACAGGGGCTGGCACACATGTTGGCTTCTTAGAAAGTTTGCAACTTGAAGGTTTGTGTGTAGGGGACTTACTGTATTGCAGATTTGATTTTGAAGTTCATCTGGAAAAGCAAATGCTCTTAGAAGAGCCAAGAAGCTTTTGTAAAGGAAGAATGAAGGGGAGTTTTATTTTTCTGGATGGGAAAATGAATTATAAAGTTACAGTAATGAAAAGAGTGAGATGTTGGCTCAGGATTAGACCGAGAGATGAGGCGATGCTGAGAGCTGATGTTACTGTCTTGAGTCCAGATGCCGCAGGCCAGGGACCTGGAGATTCAGCCAGGGTTTTTGTGTTGCAGTCTTGGGCAGAATTGCTTCTTCTTCTAAAAACATCAGTCTTTGCTCGTAAAGCCTTCAACGTACATGAAGAATTGGTCGATGATAAAGTAGGTATTTTACATCACTGCAGAAAGGATAAATTATTGAACAAATTATCTTTATACATCTGGCCACAATTTGGTAAAATTAAAAAGTAATCAAGCTAAGATTTAAGAAGTTAAAACATTTAAAAAGAAAGTTATGTCTTTAACTTATAACACACATATACAAAAGTAAATTTGAAATAATTATAGTTCTAAACATAAAAAAATCTTTTAAATACTAGTAAATACATAGGAAATATTTTTATTATGTTGGGGTGAACAAAGCACTGAAAAAGAATGACATATGGCCTAGAAGTCAAGTGATTTAGAATGATATATTTGATAACATTGGAACAAAACTCTTCTATATAACTAAAAGCTATATAGCCCCAACTTTAAAAAGCATATCAAGCTGGGAAAGATATTCACCACATGTAACTTAAAAAGGTTAATATAAGAAGTGTCTGCTGCTGCTACTGCTGCTAAGTCGCTCCAGTTGTGTCCGACTCTGTGCAACCGACCCCATAGACGGTAGCCCACCAGGCTCCCCCATCCCTGCGATTCTCCAGGCAAGAACACTGGAGTGGGTTGCCATTTCCTTCTCCAATGCATGAAATTGAAAAGTGAAAGTGAAGTCACTCAGTCGTATCTTACTCTTAGCGACCCCATGGACTGCAGCCTACCAGGCTCCTCCATCCATGTGATTTTCCAGGCAAAAGTACTGGAGTGGGGTGCCATTGCCTTCTCTGAAGAAGTGTCTAAGTGTCTACATATCAGTAAGAAGGCAATTAACATGTTAAAGTTTTAAATTGGATTCAGTGGTAATCCAATTTAAAATGGAAAAAGGATATGAAAAAACAATTCATAGAAAAAATGTATAAATGTCTCCTAAGCAGAAGAGATGCTGCTTACCCTCACTGATAATCAAATTAATACAAATTAAAATAACAAAATAGCATTTCCTCCACGATATCACACATATTAAGAAGAGTACTCGATGATGGTGGTATAATTATTTAGAGACAAATTTGACCATACGTATTTTTAAAGAGTGTCTATATTTTCGACCTTACAATTATACTTCATCTATAGAGGGTAAGCTAGGTGACTTACGGAATATTATTCAGCCTTTGAAGAAGTGAGATATAGTTACTACGTATTCTGACATGGAAAATGTCTGTGGCAGATACTTAGATTTAAAAAATGACTTACAGGAAGTTCTCTGACCTTCCAGTGGTTAGGACTTGGCGCTTTCACTGCCACCGCCACGGTTGGATGCCTGGTTGGGGAACTATGATCCTGCAAGCTGTGTGATATAGCCAAGAAGACCAAAAAAGCGACTTACAGAATATTAATGCAGTATAGGACTCCATTTATAAAAAATACATACATGTATTTTATGTGTGCATAAAGAATATGGAACCCACTCCAGTACTCTTGCCAAGAATATGCAGCCAACTGTTAAGGGAGATAGTATCTAAGAAATAAGACTTTGAGAACGTCCATTTCTTATTTTCCGTACTTTAGTTTTATTACTTTAAAAATGTATGATAGCTGCTGTATTTTAAGAAGAGACTAAAAAGACACTGCTTAATTTATCTTATCAAAGCTTTGGCTGGTTATGTAGAATCTTAGGTTCAAAAAAACACGGTATGGCATGTCATACTCAGATATGTTCATTCATTCACTCATCAAAGATTTAGTGGATACTTTTGCTGTGTGAAGTCTTTTTCCCTCTTACATGGCTCTTACATATGTAATTTTCTTCCTCACTTTACTCCAGAAAGTGAATATTAAAAAATAGTCATGGGTCTGAAGCCAAGTTGGCTTGTGGGATACGTCTTGGACACCCAGCAGAGGGCGCTGTGGCTGGGAACGAAGGGTGACTCCTGTTTGGATGTTTCAAGTCCCTTTCTGGTCCTGTGTAAAAGAGTCAGAAAGTTTTTATTGAAAAAAAGCAAAACCCCTCAAACCTCTAAAAGCACCCCATATTCCAATTGCAGCTTCACTTTGTGTGGCTGTTTCTACTTCCGAGCTATCAGTCTCGTTCCTCTGTGGGCCTATGTCCATGCCGGGAGCAAGTGGATGTTTGAGTCGAGAGATCCAAAGATAGTCGCATATATGTCACATCTCATGAGGATGGAAGATTAAAATGAAAATTTATGCTCTAAAGTTTGCCCTGTCTTGGCGTCCAAATGCCATGTGACTGTTGTTTTACCGAATGGAAAGCCAGAATAATATGGTGACAGCAAGTTTTCTTGGGTAGCATGAAACAAAAGGCTTGCTCTCAGGCCATCGAAAGCATTTTTTTTTTTTTTTTGCTTCTGCTTTTGGTCTGTATTTCATTGCATTGTTCATTTAATGCAGAAGAGAGGCATATTTTGGATGCTATACCCGAAATTCAAATATGTGAAATATAGGGATAGTCTCTTGAAAGATTTTTGGAGAGATCTGAAAATATTAAACATATAAAAAAGTTGTGATAACTTCATATCAAAAAATTACACTTAGCAATAAAATTCACTTCAGAATCTTTTTAAAAATTGAATCATAATTGATTTACAATATTGTGTTAGTTTCAGGTGTACAACATGATGATTTTTCTTTTTGCAGAGTTTGTTCCATTATAGGTTATTATAAGATATTGGGTATAATGTTCCCTCTGCTATCCAGTAAATCCTTGTCGCTTATCTATTTCATGTATGCTGCTGTTTAGTTGCTCAGTTGTGTCCAACTCTTCTCAAGCACATGGAACATAGTCCGCCAGGCTCCTCTGTCCATGGAATTCTCCGTGCAAAAATACTGGAATGGATAGGCATTACCTTCTCCAGGGGATCTTCTTGACCCAGGTATTTAATCCAGGTCTCCTGCACTGCAGGCAGATTCTTTACCACTGAGCCACCTGGGAAGCCCTATTTTATGTATAGTAGTTTGCTAATCGCATATTCCTCATCACAGTAGTATCTGTAAAGAGCAGTTTTCCAAATCCAGATAAAATATGATGTAGTTCATTCTGATGCCACTTTAAGAGCAGACTTCCTGGTGGGACTAGAGACTTCCTTGGTGGCTCAGACAGTAAGGGGTCTGTCTAAAATGCAGGGGACCCGGGTTTGATCTTTGGGTTGGGAAGATCTCCTGGAGAAGGAAATGACAACCCACTCCACTGTTGTTGCCCGGAAAATCCCACGGATGGAGGAGCCTGGCAATCTACAGTCCATGGAGTTGCAAAGAGTCGGACAAGACCGAGCGACTTCACTTCACTTCACTAAGAGCAGAATCTGTAATGAAGTCAGACATAGTACATTTTGCAATTAAAACACACAAGTCCCTCGAATTCAGTGTGGCTCACGATTAGCACAAATGAGAGACTTTTCCTTCAAGAAACATTTATTTATTTACTTGGCTGCACTGGGCCTTTGTTGTGGCAGGCAGAATCTTTTAGTGATGGCGTGTGGGATCTAGTTCCCTGAGCAGGGATTGAACCTGGGCCCCCTGCATTGGGAACTCAGAGTCTTAGCCACTGGACCACCAGGAAAGCCCCTGGAGGACTTTTTGTATCCTTTCCTTTCTCTCTGGCCCCTTGTCTTGTATTTTGCCAAACTGTAGTTTCGGACAAGTTGACTCTTTGCTCCAGCACAGAGCAGACTTCCCTGAAGTCAGGGACATCTTTCAGTTGGAGAATAGGTGTTAAAGGAGCTTTGGCTACAGAGTACAAATAGAAACGGAGAATTTATGCAGTTTGACTAATTAAAGCAAAAACCCATCTGACGGAATAGCAATCACGAGGTGCAAGACTGTGCCCAGTGGCACAGAATTTACAATTTAAAACATTTCTAGCTTTCTACATTAACTTCTTTGGTTAAACAGGTAGAATTTCCTGGAAATCTGTGGTTAGTTTCTCAAGTTCAATGAATGTATTAAGGAAATGTCAATATCTTAGCTGCTATAAAACTTTCTTTCTTATATAAAGGAAAACCGAGGACGTAAATTTGAAAAGAATATGAGAGGATTTTGCAAGTCATTGTATCTTGTGTTTGTGCAGAGCTGATGTCCTTTTTATCCAACTCGTTGACCTTATTTGATCCAAAGGTAAGGCTCGTCCTCCAGGCTGGTGCCAGACTTAGCTTCTGAACCTGCCCAAATCAGCACAACCCTCTCGCCTCTTGGCTGGAGCTGCCCCAGCAATGACTTGCTCTGTTCCTGCTGTTGTGAAGGTAGGTTACTGAAGCCACACTGTCCATACAGCCTGGCCAGCAAGAAGAAACCACTGCTCCAGAGGAGGCTGGGAGACATCTTGGAAGCAGAGAGTTTAAAACCCCATGGGGACAACTTCACCCGATGGGAGGCAGTGGATAGGAAGGGGCTGGTCGATGAGTTCTCTCTCCTTTCTCCTCCACCCTCAGAGACTGTTCTGAGATCTAACAGTCCTACAACCTTCCTGAAAGCATCACGCGAGGCCACAAAGTCAGCCAGGCTGTCACAGGGCTTTGGCCAGCTCAGTATACTGCCCCATGCATTGGAGTTCCCTGTCTCCTGCCTTGCAGCGCTTCTGTCCACCCCCACCCTTCTCTAGGGTTACACTTTTCAGTGAAATGTTAACAAATAAACCTGTGCTCTGGGGTCTGTTTTCTAGAGGATCTGGGCCAAGACAGTTGGAACCTAGATTGGCTCTAGAAAACAGGACCCTTTGGTGGGCTCTGGCAGGGGTGGGGACATGGTGACAACCTCCCACGTATCGTAGTGTCATGATTACTAAAGCTTTTATCTGAAGTTAATGAAGATGAGGATATGATGGAGGAAAAGCTTGGAGGTGTCAGCTCACTTTGGCACTATCCATTGTAGGGCAATGATAACTGTTAGGATTGTGATGTGGGGTGATCCCCGTTGAAGGCTCTGGAAACAGTGCAAAAGGAAAATGACAGGTGCTATCTTGAGGCTCTCTTTGAAAGTTAGAGTAATCCTGGGGTAATTTTAAAGGGTGTTCTCATCTCCTAAATCTGCAAAGCAGACAACATTAAAATGTGAGTGAAAGTGAAATTCTCTCAGTCATGTCTGACTCTTTGCGGCCCCATGGACTATACAGTCCATGGAATTCTCCAGGCCAGAATACAGGAGTGTGTAGCCTTTCCCTTCTCCAAGGGATCTTCCTGACCCAGGAATCAAACCCAGGTCTCCGGTATTGCAGGTGGATTCTTTACCAGCTGAGCCACAGGAGAAGCCCACTTCAAAATGAGGATCTGATTATGTTAGAAATGTAAAGAATAGATGCTCAACCTTAACAGCTCTTGAGTGTCAAAGAGCATTTCCTGATATGGAAAAAGTGAGAACCTGAGACCTAGGATGGTAACATATACCTGGTTGAGACGGAGAATGTGCGTGTGTGTGTGTACTCGTGTATGCGTGTGCATGCACTCAGCTGCTCAGTCGTGTCTGACTCTTTGTGACCCCATGGATTTTAACCTGCCAGGCTCCTCTGTCCATGGAATTTTCCAGGCAAGAATACTGGAGTGGGTTACCATTTCCTTTTCCAGGGGATCTTCCCAACCCAAGGATCGAACCCACATCTCTTGCATCTCCTGCATTGGCTGGTAGTTTCATTACCTCTAGTTACCTGGGAAGCCCCTGAGAAAATTGGATCCCAAACTACCTGAAGCTTCCTGGATGGCAGAAGCTGTCCCCAAAACTAGCAGAGATCAGCTTCCCCTTCAGGGGGTCATACCATGATCTCCTGGAGGAGATGCTTTGTAGCACACCATTGTTTTTCTCAAGATTGGTCCCTATCATTCCTTGTTGTCTTCCAGGTAATAGCCAGAATCAGGTCTGAGCACAGCTTCAGTCGGGAATTATACTCTTCTCCAAGGAAAACAATCTATGTGTCAGTGGACAAAGAGCAACTGTCAAATGTGTACCAGCAAAGACATGGAGGGGTCTTAAGGGCGTTAGATTGTCATGGTCACTTGGAGCTGGTCTGTAGAGGTGACTCCTTGACATTTAGGCAGGATGATGACCTACAGTTGGTAAGATGGAGGTGGTGGAGTATAAAGAACGGGTAGGCTCAAAGAGTTGGGACTATTGGAATGGATTTACTATGTAAAACTTCAAAACCCATCCACTTAACTGTTTCTTGATTGAAATTTATTTATTTTTAATAGGAGGATAATTGCTTTACAATATTGTGTGGGTTTCTGCTGTATTTCTACACGAATCAACCATGGGTATACTCATGTCTTGAAAATCCCTCCCACCTCCCAACTCTGTTTCTTGTCAACCCTCACCCTCCAATGAAGACTTGTTCGTCCTCAAATTTTAATAGTACCAATGCTGAGAAATACTGCCTTGGCAAGACACCATTTAGCAGAGATGGGAGATTAATCCTAAGAAAATTCAGAGATCTGTTGCATCAGTGAAGCTCCTAGGGGTCCAATGGTCTGGAGCATGCCAGACACCCTTTTTCTTAAAAATTAAAAGATAAATATCATAATCCCTTATATGTGGAATCTAAAAAAGAAATGATACAAACGAAGCTTACTTACCAAACAGAAAGAAACTCACAGACTTAGAAAACAAACTCAAGTTTCCCAGGGGGAAGAGATAGTTAAGGACTTTGGGAAGGTCACGTACACACTGCTCTATTTAAAATGGATAACCAACAAAAATCTACTGTATAGCACATGGAGCTCTGCTCAGTGTTATGTGCCAGCCTGGGTGGGAGAGGGGTTTGGGGGAAAATGGATACATGTGTGTGTATGGCTGAGTCCCTTCACCGTTCACTTGAAACTGTCACAGCATTGTTAATCGGCTATACCCCAATACAAAATGTTTTTGATGTTTAAAAAAAATAAAAAAAGATACATGTCATATTGTAGGCACTCAGAAATATATTTTGCTGAATGAATAAGTGAGTAAAAAACATACTGCAAGAGTTCCTGTGCAAAGAGTAATCTGCTTGGATGAGATAGGTTCCCAGAGGAAGGCGGAAGTTTGCTGTCGCCAGAGGCATGGCAAGGAGCTGGAGGTAAGGCAGAGAGAAAAAAGGCTGTGGTTTTCATGGTTTACATGCTATTTATTTAGACACCTGCTCACAGAGGATGGAGGACAAACAAGTGGCTTGCATCAAGGGAGGAACAAGGCCAGGTTTTTGTTCTAGAATGAACTTTATGGCTGATCAGAGACATTGTCCTGAAAGGCCCTGAGATCAGTCAGGTCGACTAGCCTCGTCTCTTTTGTAACAGTCCAGTTGGAAGCTCTGAACAGCTGATTTGGGACAGGATGTAACTAGAATGAAGGAAGAAATAGATTCCAGAAAGTTGTGGGGCGAAGAAGGGTCAGGATTTGGTAACTGGATTGGGAAGGTGGGGAGGAGACAGAGCAGAAGAAAATTCTCAAGTCTCTGCATCTCTGGATCAATGGAGAATGTGGCAAAGAATTCAGCTTAAAGGATAGATGGTGAGTTTTGCTTTGAATAGCTGAATTTGAGGACGTGGGGCACACAAGGGGAGGTGTTCACTTGGCAACTGGACAAGTGAAGAGAGTCTTGGCTGAAGACGGAGGCTCGAGAATTGTTTAAAGCCACAAAACTGAGGCTCAGAGAGGCCACCTAACCCATGTTGACATAGTTGATAAATAGAGTGAACCTTCAAACCCAGACGTTTCTGGCTCTAAGGCTAGCCCCATTATCCCCTAAATTACTTCTTTTCTTCAAAATTATGGATTTCTAAAATGAAATTTGAAAATACATATGGATGGCAATCTAGCAAAATTACCAGTGTATTCATACGTAGACCCAGGTATCCCACTTCGGCAGAAGGTGACGTTGCAGTCAGACCTGGACACATACAGAATGACACACACACAATGTCATTCATTGCAATGTTGCTTGAAAGAACACCACCACCGCCACCAAAAACAGCAGTGGGGGAAGAGTTAAATAAATGGGCCACCTTGCACCTGATGCTGGGAAGGATTAGGGGCAGGAGGAGAAGGGGACGACAGAGGATGAGATGGCTGGATGGCATCACAGACTCGATGAACGTGAGTCTGAGCGAACTCTGGGAGATGGTGATGAGCAGGGAGGCCTGGCGTGCTGTGATTCATGGGATCGCAAAGAGTCAGACACGACTGAGCGACTGAAATGAACTGAACTGAACTGCACCTGTTTAGAAGAGCAGGAGCTCTCAGTGAACTGACAGTGTGTATGTTAGTGTGTACATCATACTCTCTTTTGTGTAAGAAAAAGTGAAACTAAGAACATATACTAATATTTGTGTCTGTTTATATCTGGGTGAAGAAAACAAAGGATATAAGATATTAGTAGAAGTAGGGTGCCTTCAGTCAGTTCAGTCGCTCAGTCGTGTCTGACTCTTTGTGACCCCATGAACCGCAGCACGCCAGGCCTCCCTATCCATCACCAACTTCCAGAGTCCACCAAACTCATGTCCATTGAGTTGGTGATGCCATCCAACCATCTTATCCTCTGTTGTCCACTTTTCCTCCTGCCCTCAGTCTTTCCCAGCATCAGGGTCTTTTCTAGTGAGTCAGCTCTTTGCATCAGTGGCCAAAGTATTGGAGTTTCAGCATCAGCATCGGTCCTTCTAATGAACACCCAGGACGGATCTCCTTTAGGATGGACTGGTTGGATCTCCTTGCAGTCCAAGGGACTCTCAGGAGTCTTCTCCAACACCACAGTTCGAAAGCGTCAGTTCTTCAGTGCTCAGCTTTCTTCACAGTCCAACTCTCACGTCCATACATGACTACTGGAAAAACCATAGCCTTGACTAGATGGACTTTGTTGACAAAGTAATGTCTCTGCTTTTTGTCATAGGTTCACAGGAGGCTGCAAAAAAACCATACACAGGGAGGTACCCTGTACCCTTCACCCTTGTAACATCTTGCTTAATAATATGTAATAACAAAACTAGGAAATGAAGCAGAGTGCTTTTGAAACAGCTCAGTGACCCATCGAGATGATGAAATCATGGTTCTGTTGCATCAGTATTTTCTTGAGCACCTACTATGTGCCCCTTAATATGTGGGGCATTGGGAATGTAATCAGATCAGTATAGCACCACCTGGGAAGTTGACCTCAAATAAAAATTATGCACATAATTCATGAATCATAGTTGTGCAAGTGCTATGATGAAAACAGAACCAAAAAAAGGTTGATTTCATAAAAAGATAACTTTAAATGTTTCCACGATGTTTCATAATCTTATTTTAAGATTTGCCAAAGTTCAGCACTCAGCTTTCTTTATAGTCCAACTCACATCCATACATGACCACTGGAAAAACCATAGCCATGACTAGACGGACCTTTGTTGACAAAGTAATGTCTCTGCTTTTTAATATGCTGGTCTAGGTTGGTCATAACTTTCCTTCCGAGGAGTAAGCGTCTTTTAATTTCAAGGCTGCAATCACCTTATAAGGCAATACAGTGCCTTGTAAGGGTGGCAAAGAATGGAACAGAATGATGCAGTGTAGGAACAAAGCTTCTCAATGAATGTCTTTTAGATTTGAAGCATGTGAATGTATTATCTACTTAAGGCAATTAAAACATTGAAAATATGGTATAAACCCATTAGCATTTATCTACACTTGAAATTCATCTCTTCTTCTGGAAAGATGTATTTGGTTTATGGATCTATAATATTTTTGCACTTAGTCTTCCACCCATCCTTCCATCTTTCCAACCAACACAATTATTCATCCATGTGTCACAATTATTCATCTAACATTTATCTATCAGTCAGTCAGTTCAGTCGCTCAGTCGTGTCCGATTCTTTGCGACCCCATGAATTGCAGCACACCAGGCCTCCCTGTCCATCACCAACTCCTGGAGTTCACTCAGATTCATGTCCATCGAGTCAGTGATGCCATCCAGCCAACTCATTCTCTGTCGTCCCCTTCTCCTCCTGCCCCCAATCCCTTCCAACATCAAAGTCTTTTCCAGTCATTCATCTATAGCCAAAAGGAAAATAATTAAGAAAACAGACGTGGTTCCTGGCCTTCCTCTAGATATGAAGACAGAGATTAGTCAGATCACCCCCCAAATACACTGAGATGGCAACCATGCTACAAAAGGCATGAGAAGGAACTCAGTTATCCTTGGATGAGGTAGTTAAGGATGTCTCGGGGAAGGCTTTCCTGAGGAAAATCCATGTGAATTCCATGAAACGCAGGAGGGAAGTGGTGAAGAGAGGGAGGCAGACGGAACGGTATTTGCAAAGGCTCTGAGTGAGGCACAGTGTTTGAAGAACTGAAGGAGGCCGTGTCACTGTTGTGTAGGGGCTGAGAAAATGGGGGGCATGCATTAGCAAGGGGGGATACACACAGGAGCGTCTTGTCAGGCAGGTTGAGGATGAGGGTCTTTGTAATCAATGCAGAACTAGAAATGACTGGAGTGGTTGAGGCTACCGTGTAACAATGAGCCATTTCTGTCTCAGGAAGATCACTGGCTGCTCTTTGGAGAGGGATGGGGATTGGAAAAAGACTCGAGCCAAGGGGACCAGTCGCAGGGCTGCCTCTGGCATAGGAGGAAGGTGACATTTATTCAGACCAGGTGAAGGTTAGGGTTAACAGGAGCCCATGGAGTCAGGAGGAAGAAAACCCAAGAAGTCTGCATGATGGGTTGTATAAGGGTGGAGGGGAGAAATTTCCAACATGGGTAGGGTTCCGGCGAGTGCAACTGAATAGATGGGGCCACCATGTCCTGAAAGAGAATCTGAGGGCATGTTTGTTGGGGGGACAGGTTGGATNGCATGATGGGTTGTATAAGGGTGGAGGGGAGAAATTTCCAACATGGGTAGGGTTCCGGCGAGTGCAACTGAATAGATGGGGCCACCATGTCCTGAAAGAGAATCTGAGGGCATGTTTGTTGGGGGGACAGGTTGGATTTGAAGATGCTAGGATGTCCTAGAAGGTGACTGATGACTTGGAAAGGCAGCACCCAGACCGTGTCACGATTCCATGGTTAGAGCCCATAGTGTGACTCTGTACTTGGTTAATAACCTCAGTCAAATGTTGCTGATGCCCAAGTCTCACATTTTGATTCTTTTATAGCCATGTGACTGTTGTTGCTTGGTTGCTCAGTCTTGTCTGACTCTTTGTGACCCCATGGACTGTAGCCCACCAGGCTCCTCTGTCCATGNGGTGCTCAGCTTTCTTCACAGTCCAACTCGCACATCCATACATGACCACTGGAAAAACCATAGCCTTGACTAGACGGACCTTTGTTGGCAAAGTAATGCCTCTGCTTTTGAATATGCTATCTAGGTTGGTCATAACTTTTCTTCCAAGGAGTAAGCGTCTTTTAATTTCATGGCTGCAGTCCCCTTAGTCATGTCCAGTTCTTGGCACCCCCATGGACCCACCAGGATCCCCTTTCCCTAGAATTTTCCAGGCAAGAATACTGGAATGGGTTGTTATTTCCTACTCCAGAGGATCGTCCCAACCCAAGTATCCACATTTCCTTTGTCTCTGGCATTAGCAGGCAGATTCTTTACCACTAGTACCACCATGGAATCTCATCAGTCTCATGGTTACCATCAATTTTTACTTCCTCCAAAATGTACTCAACTATGAAATACTTTTTAATATAATTTTAAAACAACTTCCATATTTAATAAATTTTGTTTTTAAATGTTTTAGGTTACTGTCAATTTTAAAGGAAATTTTACTTGGTGTATGCTTACTCAGTCGTGTCTAAGTCTTTGTGACCCCATGGACTGTAGCCTGCCAGGATCCTCTGTCTTTGGGGATTCTCTAGGCAAGAATACTGAAGTGGGTTGCCATGCCCTCCTTCAGAGGTGTCAATTTTAAAGGAAATTTTACTTGGTAGTAGAGTTCTAATAAAATTAAGATTGTGAAGTTAACAAAGGTCTTCTTTGATACTGGACCTCTTGGTGCTTGGATCCCAGCAAATACTATTTTTTATGTAATATGTTGAGATATTTTGGCTTTGGAATGTCAAATTAAGCTAGAGATTTAAATAGTTTCTTCAAATAGTTCTGCACCTATTTGTTGCATCCTCCTCAATGCTCTGTGTATATTATTTTCTAGAAAAAAAGAAATTTGTCTAGTTTTCTGAGCTAAGACTTGCTTGGACATTGGTTGCCGTCTAAGCAAGTGAGGTTTATATCAGTTTTCCATAACTTCTTACTATACATTTCAATATTTCCTTCTCCTGTCCTTTTCCACCACAGTGGAGGAAGGGTGTCCTTGAAACTCCTGAAAGCAGACCAATAAGAAAGGAATTATATCAAACAGGCAGTTATTTCACAAGATAATTTGTCAAGTTCTGCTGAAAACAGTGATTAGTGGAGAACAGAAATTGCTTTCTGATCCTTGAAGTCTAGAAATTTTGTGGGAGCTACTCTAACTACAACCCTTACTATCTTTGAATAGATTCCAGGGCATTACTTTTACTTTTGAAATGAAACAATTCATTAGTAATGCATTAAATGTTTTATTTGCTTGTTCATATGTTTCCAGTCAATACAATGTAATTATCAATTTAAAATATTTTATCCCTTAAAGAGCATGTGATATGTCTGTGTGTGTTTGTGTGTGTAATGGAATGTTATCCAGCCATTAAACAAAAAAGAATGAAATAATGCCATTTGCAGAAACATGGATGGACTTAGAGATTATCATTGCTAAGGTAAATAAGTTAGAGAAACACAAATAGCATATGATATCATTCACGTGGAATCTAAAAAAAAAGTTACAAATTAACATACTTACAAAACACAAATAGACTCGCAGACAGAGTAAACAAAATTATGGTTACTAAAGGGGAAGAGGATGAGAAAATAAATTAGGAATTTGGGATTAATATATACATACATACTGTTGCTGCTGCTGCTAAATCACTTCAGTCGTGTCCGACTCTGTGCGACCCCATAGACGGCAGCCCACCAGGCTCCCCCGTCCCTGGGATTCTCCAGGCAAGAACACTGGAGTGGGTTGCCATTTCCTTCTCCAATGCATGAAAGTGAAAGGTGAAAGTGAAGTCGCTCAGTCGTGTCTGACTCTTCGCAACCCTATGGACTGCAGCCTACCAGGCTCCTCTGTCCATGGGATTTTCCAGGAAAGAGTACTGGAGTGGGGTATATACACACTACTATATATCAAATTGATAACCAGTAAAGACCTACTGTATAGCACAGTGTGCCATATATATATATATATATATGGTAAGTTTTCATAATGCTTAGGTAAAAAGACAAGACCTGTGAGTTAACTTTGTGATCTGGCTTCAAGAATCCATTACCTTAGTTTAACTATGTTAACACTTTAAGTGGGCTTCCCAGGTGCAGAAGAGGTGAGTTGAATCCTTGGGTCAGGAAGATCCCCTGGAGAAGGAAATGGTAACCTGCTCCAGTATTCTTGCCTGGGAAATCCCATGGACAGAGGATACTGATGAGATACAGCGTCAAACACAACTTAGAGACTAAACAACAAGAACAGTACTTTAAATAGTAAAATAGCTACAACATGATTATTTCTTCATTCATTTTAGGATATTTTCATTTGAAAGAACTCTGTTCATGTTAGTTGCTCAGTCGTGTCTGACTCTTTGCAGCCCCATGGACGATAGCTTGCCAGGCTCCTCTGTCTATGGAACTCTCCAGGCAAGAATACTGCAACAGGTAGTCATTCCCTTCTCCAGGTAAGAGCACTATATGGGTAACTAATGTCATGGCCATATCTGCACAGAGACAAACATGTTGGAAAGGGGGAGGGAAAGGATAGAGACCCAGATCTCTGGGTCTTCGGTCCACATGAATGATTCCACATACCTGGATTCTTAGAAATATCTACATACTTGAATGGGGTTAAAACACAATATTTGGATGATTGAAGCCATTGTTCTCTTTACATAGAAATATTTGAACATTTTTGCATAGGTTATCCCCAAAATAGATTATATAGTGTAACATGTCAAAGATGTATACTTTTTATGTGTTTGTGAGAAATATATGGGTGCCCAAACCTCCAACTATGTCAGCAGAATGGACTTGTAATTCTACTGTTAGCCTAACTCACTGTAAACCGGTGGCTAAAACAGGCACAAAGATTTACAAAGAATGACAGCATTGATGGGACACCATAGAAATTCATGCTGCACCTGTTCTCAAAAATAAAGTTTTCTGTCTCTGCAGCTTTCAATATAGCACCTTCCCCTGATGCTAAATTTGTTGATTATTAAAAAAAGAAAGAAAGAAAGAATGATACAGACAGACAGGGAAATAAGGTGCCTGCGACACCCCCTGTTGAAGGCTGCATTACTTATTCCGCTTGGATGAATTTGTATTGGATAAATCTAGTACGAAGTGAAAACCCTATTTCCAGCTGAGACTTAAAGATGTTTTAGTAAAACATGCTTAAGCAAATGCATTTTGATGCCTCACAAGGAAGATACAGAGCTCTTTTTGCAGAAGTTCAATAAATTGTGTATCAGCAGCTGAAGAAAGATGTTCTCTTTCTGATTTGCACTCATAGTTTGCATTGACTTCATTTAAAATTCATGGTATGCAAGGAAGAAATGGTTAACTATGACTTTTGGATTATACCTAACAAAGGAAAGTAACTTTTTCTTTCTTATTCAGTTGTTAGGCACGCTGCTGAAACTCCACAAGCTCACCAGAAGCTACTTTTCACGGAGGGTCCCTTCATCATAAAAGCCTAGGACAGTAGAATTGCACCTTCAACTGGCATCTCTCCACCTTACAGGGCCCTAAAAGCTTTCAAATCCACCTTAGGCCCAGGCAGTAGCAAAGTGGGAGAGGAGATGAAGAAACAAAAATAAATATTAAAGTACATAAGAATTAAATGTTACCTATTTAAATGGCAATTATGCAGTTGAAAACAAGATCATCACACCTGTAAAAGAAAAGGCATGCAAGCCCAAAACATCTGCTTGGATCCACCTGCCAGGCACCTGTTTTGCTGTTTCAATGCCATTTGATTGCTGGAGATGTAGAGGCTCTTGTGAGGTAATGAGTGATTTTACATTATGCATGATTGAAAACAGGTGTTCTAATGCTGTACAATTCTATGCATGAATAATTCAGTTTGTTTAGAGCAAGATCTTTAAAAGAAGTACTGCCTGGGCTTTATTATTTCTATAAACATGAAGGTTTTTTTTTTAATTTACAATGATTGTTCCTTTTCAGTCAGCTTGTTTATGGCAATTTTTGTGTAATTTTATGGATGAGGAGTAATATCTTGAAAGGTAAAATTGATCACACTTAAAACATGTAAGAAGTAAAATTGAAAGGTCTGTTAGCAAGAGGAAAGATGGTATTAATGTTCAATGTTCTAAGTGAAAATGCCTGATTATTTCCTTCCTGCTTTGCCTGCTTTCTGATGGTAACAAAACATTTGGCTGAGGGCTATAATTAGGGAGGGGTGAACTATTTGGGAAAATAGAGAAATTGTTTTGTATCTCAGCCCAAACATCACGCAAGAGCCCAGACTTCCTTAAAGACAGAACTGATGTTAGTCAGCAGCCTTCTGTTCTTAGATATCACGAGTTCACACCCTCCCGTAAGCCACTGTAGGATACCACTGAGAAAGACAATCTCTTTCACTCCAATTCCCACGTCGTTTTGTCTACCCTGGTTTTCTAGAGTCAGAAATATTAGTATCAGATTATGGTGTTTCAAATAGCAAGTAAAATCCCCACACTCCCAGTGTTAAGATTTAGAACCTCACCATGATGCACGAGACTTTATCTCTTAGAGACTTGGTCTCTTGGACACCAGAGACCAAAGACACTGTGGTGTCTTGAACCACATGTTATTAAATATTTTACACTTCTAAGGTATGAGAGAAAGCATATTTGCTTCAATTAATACTATTTAAGTAATAGAAATACAAGGCCAAAGAATTATAGTCATTATCACATTGCTATTACTAATTTACATCTGTTGAATGTTTCATACCACACAAACCATAGTGTAAGAGTTATTGACACATAATAATCCCTTCCCAAAATATACCACATCAGCAAGTAGTCAGCTTCAAGCTTTGAGGTTTGGCTCTCTTCCCTCATTTTAAGAGCTGTGGGGAGCTTCACAGGGGAATCTATTATTGAAAAGCTTTTCAGTTAGAAGTAAATTGTAAGACTGGTCCTTCAAGTGGGGAGCAACGTTAGGAAAGTCACAAAGAAAAATAGAAGATTTGGTATGAAGGAGAACACTTTCACTGTTATTGACACAGGGAATTGACCTTATTCCCTCCCTTGGGGATTGTTGGCAAGCAGGCCTTTACAAGTATTCACCAAATATAAGCGTTGGCCTCGTAAACTCAGAGAATCAAGGCCAGGAAGGGCTTCAGGAATCTAAACTAGAGGATATAAGAACCCAGAAGATAAAAATGTTGGTCTGGCAATCCTGACCTAGCATTAAATGACCTCTGTCTCTAAAAGTTAAGATAGCACAATTTTCTTTTAAAATCTACTAGTTATTTATATAAGGTCTCTTTTTTTACTGCATAGTTCAGTGGGAAGGACACCTAAAATACTAAGTTGAATCATATGAAATTGCAGTTTTCATTAGTCAGAGTTGGTTGAAAATTAGCCATTTCATGTGATCTGATCTATCTCTGCTAAGGATCCCTCAGCTGGAGACATCACTCATTCTTGAATGCAATCAACCATACCTTCCACTGCATGCAATCCATAGCTAGTAACAAAAGCCATGCTCTCTGATAGGAAGAAACACAGAGACAGACAAAGTGTAATAAACCACTTTATGAGCAGACCTTGCAACCATGATAGAAATTGGGAAATGCTCCACCTCATATTAAGAGGTGGACTTGTTTCCCCATGACTCAGCTGTTCTTAACGAATAGTTTGACAAATAGATTGAGGTAGAGCCGTGCAGTTCTGTCCCTGTATCTCAGAATGAGAGTTGCTGGACTCTTTCTCTAACATAGTGAGATTCTGCTTAGGGTTGCACAGGTCAAGAGACTCAACTGAGCTTTTTAGCCCATTCTCGACATCAATTCACGTAGACATGAGGGAGCCAACTTTGCTGTCTATCCTAGAGGCTTCAAATGTCCCCAGCCCCAGTACCCCCTGAAACTGCTTACTTGATTAAATATGGCTGCCAATATATTGACTCTCCTACAACCGACGGACATGGCCTATCTTTCCTCTGACTCTGGATGGCTTCGATCTTTAGAAAGAGTAGTAGAAGCAGAGTTCTGACCACTTGTAAAAGGTAGTTGTAGACCTGCTTATAAAGGGATTGCCAGATTTTGCTCCTTCTCTCTAGGAATGTTGGCTCTTAAAAGGCAGTGTCCATTAGGAAATAAGACTCTTCAGCCTGCAGCTCAGTGAGAAACCCGAACCGTATCGAGAAGCTATGGATGATGTGACGCAATGTCGGCTAGAGACACGAAGTATGGAGGCCACGGGTTTGAGTGAAGAAATCACCGAGGAAGAGGTTTCTCTGTCCTGTGCTGCCCCAGAGGAGGCCCCAGGGATCGAAGAGGAACCCTGCCAAGCCCTTTGCACACTCCTGACCCACCAACAGATGAGTAAACAAAATGGTCATTCTAAGGCACTGTTTTGTGGAGGTTTGTTATGAAGCAATAGATAACTAGAACTTGCTTAAGGAAATAACACAGATTCAGCCACTGAATGTGACTAATATGGGAACTTAAGAAAACTACTCTCTTTTAGCCTCTATTGCCACATCTCAAAAATGGAGCACTGGAGAAAAGGTGGAGTACTGGTAGGTTCTGCCTGCTAGGACCCTTTTGAGAAAGAAAATATATGATGTTGTCAGAACACTGCCTAACACAAATTCTCAAAAATTGTGTTTTTACGATTAGAATTTAGAGCTTTACAAAAAATAGAAAATAGCAAAATTCTTAAACCAGTGTGTCTGAGCCACTTTACATTGAGGTGCAAAGCTTCTTGAAGTAGTCCCAATTTATTGCCTTCTGCTTTTTAATGTGATGATTGTAGGTTTCCTCTTAGTATGAGGTGGAGAATTTCCCAACTTCTGTCATTTTTGCAAGGCCTTCTCATAAAGTGGTTGCTGATTATGTGTTAGCACATTGTCTGCCTCTGCATTTCCTTCTTTCAGAGATGCTTAACTTTGGAAGTCTGAAGTCAGGTGCTGTGTCAATGCAAATTTTTAATTTAAGTGGCAAATTTTACTCAGAGAGCATAAGACCGTTCTGAGGTGTCCAAAGGGTAGCTGCTGCTAGAAGAGGTGGTGTTAAAAGATGGGAAGCTGGCAAAGAAAAACTATTATCTTTTAGTTTTATCCAGACCCTTTTGGGACCCCTGGTGTGTGCCCATGGGCTGATGTGACAAGTGTTAAGTTTTCTGTGGACCAACAAATGGTTAGCAAGCTTTTAAGTGTCTTTAGTGTATAGTTATAATAATCCCACATATAAGGCTCAATTTCTGCTAACTGTATTGTAAGTGTTTTGAAAATTTTTCACAAGTGGTTAGTTGAAGCAGGTGAATATTACTGATCATTTGATTATAATATTTATACTAAATTGTTGGTAACTTTAAGTGTTAGTTTTTTAAGTACTGATTTAAATTGTCAGCACCTCGCAAGTAGAAATCATATCTGTTGAACTTGTGCATGGATTTAAAGTCTAAGCATTTATTATTTAACTGAAGGATAATTGCTTTACAGAATGTTGTTGTTTTCTCTCCAAGCAGTAATAGCTAAGAGCATGGGCTCAGCTCTGGTTCATGACTTACTAGCTGTGTGGCCTTGAACAAGTTACTTTATGTTTGTGCCGTTGCTTTGCTTCTTTTTAAAGTGTAGATCCTAGAAGCATCTACTCATTGAGCTCTTACGAGAACTAAATTAATATTTTCAAAGTGTTTGGAACAAAACTAGGGACAGTGCAGAGTGCCATGTTGGTATTAGTTAATCTGTATGCAGGTCAGGAAGCAACAGTTAGAACTGGACATGGAACAAAGGACTGGTTCCAAATAGGAAAAGGAGTACGTCAAGGCTGTGTATTGTCACCCTGCTTATTTAACTTCTATGCAGAGTACACCATGAGAAACGCTGGACTGGAAGAAACACAAGCTGGAATCAAGATTGCCGGGAGAAATATCAATAACCTCAGATATGCAGATGACACCACCCTTTTGGCAGAAAGTAAAGAGGAACTAAAAAGTCTCTTGATGAAAGTGAAAGTGGAGAGTGAAAAAGTTGG
>SJYV01055684.1:33580-52515 GCA_006410875.1 Neotragus pygmaeus
TGGAGAAGACTCTTGAGAGTCCTTTGGACTGCAAGGAGATCCAACCAGTCCATTCTGAAGGAGATCAGCCCTGGGATCTCCTTCTTTGGAAGGAATGATGCTCAAGCTGAAACTCCAGTACTTTGGCCACCTCATGTGAAGAGTTGACTCATTGGAAAAGACTGTGATGCTGGGAGGGATTGGGGGCAGGAGGAGAAGGGAACGACCGAGGATGAGATGGCTGGATGGCATCAATGACTCGATGGATGTGAGTGAACTCCCGGAATTGGTGATGGACAGGGAGGCCTGGCATGTTGCGATTCATTGGGTTGCAAAGAGTCGGACATGACTGAGTAACTGAACTGAACTGAGTCTTAATATTTATACTTTAGAAATGAGGAAATTGATCCTAGACAAGATAAATAGCTTGGATATCCTTCATTGCAATGTCATCATAGGGTACCAGTTAGAACACATGTCACAGAAATAGAAAATAATTATCCAAATACTGATAAAAATATATGAATATAGTAAAATGAAGTGAGGATTAATATAAAAGTCTTAAGGTCCTCAGTGTTGGCAAATGTGGTACTGATTTTGCAATTCAGAACCAAATCAAAATATCTGCTTAGTGTTCCTAAATTTGGAAAAATGTAAATGAAGTAAAAACAACTGAAAACTTCAGAGAAGCATGTTATAAATTGAATTATCACAATAGAGTATATTACTGGATGAGGCAATTGTGCAAAGAGTTCAGAAGAAATTGAAAAGCAGAATGCCTGCTCCTGAATTGCTTGGAATCTGTTGAGGAATGATGCTCTGAATATTTAAACCACCCTGAGGACAGTGTACTCAGGACCAGTCCAAGAAAGGACTAGACTCATTGTCCGTAGCAAATTCACATGTGGAATGAGCAGGCCACAAATGGAAAGAAAATGGAAAATGCCCCTCAGTCATCATTCACAGAAGTTGTGACACAAAAATAAGAACTTTTGTTTGGAAAGTGAGTAAATAAGTGTGTATAAATATTTGTAAAATTATTATGTAGTCCATTTATGAGAAAAATCTCCTTATTACATAGAAGTTGGTTCTCCCCATCCCAGTATCACTGCTTCCTCCCTTTTCTAGTTCCTCCTAATCTCCCCTAGTTGATTGTTCCTTTTTAATTCTACTCAGAGTGCACACTTCCAGTTTGCTTATACATTGCAGATAAATACACACACATACATATACACAGTAAAACTTTGGTATGCAGCAGGCATGAATGCCAAGTTACGAATTAAGGTGATAAGGAATTTAATTTTTCTATAACTGAAATTCTTCTCCATTTAAGCTTCGTTTCACTCTGTATTGAAAATTAAATCCACATCAAATAGTTTCCCATCCCTAAACTCAAGCTTTGAGAAAGGAGTACCTAGTATTAAGAATGTATGGTGTGAGGTGAATGGGGCAAGAGGAGTCTGGTTCAGGTTGTTCGCATCCATCCAAAGAGTTAGACTTTACTTTGACTTTTCACAGTGACATCTACTGACACTTCAGTCACCCATGGAACCTCTGCTCCAAAATAAATGCATTTTATTTCTGCTTTCTCCTTATTGCAAACTCAAGACCTTTCCAGGCCAGCTGTCTCACAGAGGGTGTCATGCTCTTCTTGGCCTCATAGATGACCTTTACCTTCTTCCATTCTGGGATTCCTGGAAATGTGCTCAGCCAAGCTCTATCTAGATATTCTGTGAAGCTGTATCCATGCTACTGTCCCTTTTAATTGCTGGGTAGTTGGCAACTGTGTATCCTGCTGGTGCTCTAGACTTGATGTGATTTGTGGGCATATTCATCTATGTCTCAGAAAACACCCACCGCAACCATAGTTTATATCATCCCTACTTTCCTCCCTGTCCCTTTCCTCAACCTGTGGAATAGTTTGTATTTCCAGAGGAGACCTTCACTTAACTAGGATTAGACCAAGTGTGTTTGTTTGCTTGTTTGTTTTTTTCCTGGTAAAAATCTTATGCCATAAGTAACTTCTGTGTTGAGAAACGCAATAATCCGGAGGTTCTCAGGATGACTGATGCCTCATGGTCCGGAGATAAGGAGAAATAACTGGATGAGCAGTCATTAGATGGGGAGATGGCATGGAAAATTAATTAGTTAATATGAAAAGTTATCCAGTTATTTGTAAGTCAGCAAATCACAGCATTTCTGAACCTGGTTCTAGGTTACTTTTCAATAGCTTCTCTTGTATACTTCCCCCCAATTTTAGCTCTCTGAATACAAATCATCTTTTATGCCTTCACACCTTTACTCACCTGGCTCCTTTGGTTCAAACTACCTCTCCGTCATTGTCATTCAGTTGCTCAGTCATGCCCAGCTCTTTACAGCCCAATAGACTCCAGCACACCAGGCTGCCCTGTCCTTCACTATCTCCCGTAGCTTGCTTAAACTCATGTACATTGAGTTGATGATGCCATCAAACCATCTCGTCCTTGGTCACCATCTTCTTCTCCTTCCCCAACATCAGGGTCTTTTCCAATGAGTCGGCTGTTTGCATCAGGTGGCCAAAGTATTGGAGTTTCAGCTTCAGCATCAGTCCTTCCAATGAATATTCAGGGTGATTTCCTTTAAGATTGATGGTGTGATCTCTTTGCTGTCCAAGGGACTTGCACAAGTCTTTTCTNTTTGCATCAGGTGGCCAAAGTATTGGAGTTTCAGCTTCAGCATCAGTCCTTCCAATGAATATTCAGGGTGATTTCCTTTAAGATTGATGGTGTGATCTCTTTGCTGTCCAAGGGACTTGCACAAGTCTTTTCTAGCACCACAGTTCAAAAGCATAAATTCTTCAGCAATCAGCCTTCTTTAGGGTCCAACTCTCTCATCTGTATATGACCACTGGGAAAGCTATAGCTTTGACCATATGGACTTTTGTCAGCAAATTGATGTCTCTGCTCTTTAATATATTGTCTAAGTTTGTCATAGCTTTTCTTCAAAGGAGCAAGTGGTCTTTTAATTTCATGGCTGCAGTCACTATCCACAGTGATATTGGAGCCCAAAACAATAAAGTCTGTCACTGTTTCTACTTTTCCCCCATCTATTTGCCATGAAGTGATGGTACCAGGTGCCAAGATCTTAGTTTTTTGAATGCTGAGTTTTAAGCCAGCTTTTGTACTCTCCTCTTTCACCTTCATCAGGAGGCTCTTTAGTTACTCTTCACTTTCTGCCCTAAGGGTGGTGTCATCTGCATATCTGAGGTAATTGATATTTCTCCCAGTAATCTTGATTCCAGCTTGTGCTTCATCCAAACTTCTGGCATTTCACATGATGTACTCTGCATAGACATTAAGTAAACAGATGATAGTATACACCTTGATGTACTCCTTTCCCAATTTTGAACCAGTCCACTGTTCCATGCTTATTTAACTTATATGCAGAGTACATCATGAGAAATGCTGGATGAAGCACAAACTGGAATCAAAATTGCCAGGAGAAATATCAATAAGCTCAGATATGCAGATGACACATCCCTTATGGCAGAAAGTGAAGAAGAACTAAAGAGCCTCTTGATGAAAGTGAAAGAGGAGAGTGAAAAAGTTGGCTTAAAACTCAACTTTCAGAAACTAAGATCAGGCATCCAGTCCCATCACTTCATGGCAAATAGATGAGGAAACAGTGACAGACTTTTTTTNCTAAAGAGCCTCTTGATGAAAGTGAAAGAGGAGAGTGAAAAAGTTGGCTTAAAACTCAACTTTCAGAAACTAAGATCAGGCATCCAGTCCCATCACTTCATGGCAAATAGATGAGGAAACAGTGACAGACTTTTTTGGGGGGCTCCAAAATCACTGCAGATGGTGACTGCAGCCATGACATTAAAAGATGCTTCCTCCTTGGAAGGAAAGTTATGATCAACCTAGACAACATATTGAAAAGCAGAGACATTACTTTGCCAACAAAGTTCTGTCTAGTGAAAGCTATGGTTTTTCCAGTGGTCATGTATGGATGTGAGAGCTGGACTGTAAAGAAAGCTGAGCACTGAAAAATTGATGCTTTTGAACTGTAGTGTTGGAGAAGACTCTTTAGAATCCCTGGACAGCAAGGAGATCCAACCCCAGTCCATCCTAAAGGAAATCAGTCCTGGGTGTTCATTGAAAGGACTGATGCTGAAACTCCAATACTTTGGCCACCTGATGCAAAGAAATGACTCATTTGAAAAGACCCTGATGCTGGGAGGGGTTGGGGGCAGGAGGAGAAGGGGAAGACAGAGGATGAGATGGTTGAATGGCATCATCTACTCATTAGACATGAGTCTGAGTAAACTCTGGGTGTTAGTGATAGGCAAGGAGGCCTGGTGTGCTGCAGACCATGGGTTTGCAGACAGTCAGACATGACTGAGCAACAGAACTGAATTGAACTGATTGTTCCATGTCTGGTTATAACTGTTGCTTATTGATCTGCATTACCTGGGCAATTCTACACTTAAGAGTAAATCATCATGGGAGAGTAGTCTATGGGTTCAGGCCTCAAACCCACTTACAACTTACTCCATGTGAGAAGGTGTTAGACAAGTTACTTAACTTCTCTTGCCCAGTTTCTTCATCTGCAGAATGTGAATTACTGATGTGCCATCTTGAAGAGTTTGTCAGGGAGATTAAGTGAAATAATGTATATAAATTACTTAAAATGGTATTTGAGGCACTGGCTATTTCTGCTTATCTTTCAAGACTTGCTCACTACCATTGCTTCTGGATAGCCTTCATGAATAACTCAACTTGGACTCAATATCTGTCTTCAGAGATATGACAGCTCCTTGTGCTCACCCCATGGACCCCCATTCTTCTGCCTCTGGTAGTCAATTAAATACAGCGGCCAAACTTCCGTGCTGGAGGCACAAGGTGCATTTTCTCAGGTGAGACCAGTCTTTCACTCTCTGCAGAGTACCCTCTTGTGAATATATTTATGGCAGCTTTTGATGTTAAAAGTCTATTTCCTTCCTCAGTGCAACACAAAATTATAAACTCCACTTCTGCTAGATTAGCACACAAGGTGGATTGGAGTGGGCAGAGTGTGGGGGTGGTGGAAGGAAGGAAAAAAAAAAGATTTGTATCAAAATATTAGTAGAACTAGTATTTAGCAGAAAAATATCCCTACTTTTTCAAATAAAGGAAAAAAAAGGTTAATAGATATAGAATGATGTATTCAAATTTATTGGTCACATGGCAAGCAGTTAAGTCAAGACTCAGTTTAACTCTTAAGACTTCTATCATCTTGGTGTTAGGTAACTGTAATTCTGCTTCTCCTGGGAGTGTGCCTTCCCTGAAGATTGTTTTATAAGTGATACACTCTTCTGTGTGTGTATCACTGGGAAATGAAGACAGAAAAGATTTTGGTTCTAGGAATTGGACTCTGGTTTCCCTCACTGTTCTGCAGGCCTGCTGGCTTGATTGGGATGTAATCCCAGTTTCTTAAAGCTTTACTACTAAACTTATTGACTTGAATTTTGTCCCAATGTCTCAAGTTTCTTGTCACAGATACAGTTTTTATCTTAAAGCAAATCCTTCATTTTCTTTGTACAAAATTCCAGGGCCTGGATATCATCTTGTCTTTGGGTAACATCTTCCAGATTTGTTTTAAGCTGATTACATGTTGCTGAACAATCAGATTTTCTGCTCTAAGCCACACAAAACCAAGTGATGACAGCTCTGGCTCCTGGCCACCAGCAATGTGATGATGCAGCATGGGTCTTTGACAGCCATGATTTGATCCTGGGTGTTCTGAAATGGTGAAATGCCCCTAAAGAGTGGAAAACGGACTCTCGTGCGTTATGACACAATGACTGTGTCATGGCTCTTTGAGGCATCTGCACTCCGCCTTCTTGTTCTCTGTTCTACCTTTCACAGTCTCTTTGCATGACCTCTTACGTTTTTATACATGCTTATCTTTCTAATGGATGCCTGTTAAATGTTTTTAAAAAGCTACTTTAGGAAATATAGTTCAGTGGAGGCTGTATTCTGTTTGGAAACAGGAAGCACTAGATGTGTATTTTTAGGAACTTCTGAACCTAAAATGTAGAAGATCTTGAGCTAGGACTCCATTTTTCTGGTCTAAATGCCCCATTCAAGTTGCCCTTTCTTATTTTGCTAGTCTGTCAAGGCCTGAGCTGCAGTCACTGATGCCATGTGCCAATGCGTGGTGGTGATTCCTGTACTTTTCAACCCACCACTATAGGGAAGCAGAAATGTGTATCTGGAATACACAGTCAGCTTTATTCAGCCTCTCTATACCTGAATGCTTAATTCTGGGAAGTCACAGAGACATTTGCCATTACAGAATAGACCGAGAATAACTTGAAGAAAATGCAGGAATGAGAAAATGACAATTGAAATATTCATTGAGCTTTATTAAGTATTTACTAGGAGTGATGTCCTGGGTAGGAAATGTAAAGTATACTAAGAGAATGCCCCCATCTTTCAGAATCTCAGTTTGGGGAATCCCAGCACATTGAAAGTAACTGAAAATACTGAATATGACATACAGAGTTTTAATTTAGTTCTTAAGGAATTAGTTCTTTAAAATATTTGAAAGTAAAATGGAGATCATTATGATTTGTAGCGATCAGAGGATCCTTTAAAATCTGGAACATAAACTATGCTGTGAAGAGCAAGTAGGAATCAGAAATTTCAGAAGTAAAAGGAGTAACATTTCAGGAGGAAAGGAGATGTGAGCAAAATTTTCACCTGGGTGTGGGAGGGGAGGTTTGAAAGAGTGTGGGAAAGCTGAGGGACTGAATTTGGCTGAAGCACTCATGTACATTTCAAGCCGAATGACTGTGTTTGCCACCTGTGAAATACGTGATAAAGTGTTTAAAAGATGGGTTGATGTCATGTTATGATACGTGGCTATTTTCTGTGTGCTTTTTTAGTTGAAGATGACTCTTGTCTGACTTGAGCCTAAAAAGCTCACAGGTGATGAATTTCCTGAGCACTTTTATGTTTGAGAATATGTATTCTTTCATGTTGTATTTAAACAGCATTTGTTCTGCATTCTATACTTTCTGACCTTCTACCCATTGCTTCCTTGTCTTCCAGCTTTGAATGAGAGAGAAGGTAAACTCTATGAGGAAAGGTAGTTTTGTCTGTTTTCTTTTGTTGTGGCCTGAAACCATTGTACCAATGGGAAATGTTCCCAAAGCATTCATGTAATGATTGAAGGAATATTATGTAAAGAATTCTGATACTAGCCTGGATTTTATTCCTGTTTCGGTACCTGAAAAATTCTTTCATAATTTTTACATTTTAATAGCTTAACTGGCATGTATTCTGGCATTGGCTTTCTTTATATGCTTCTTATTGCAACAAAAATGCACATTTCTGTATTTCAAGTAAATATTTCTCTTTTATGAAAACTATCAAATTTACACAAATTGATCCCTGAAAAAACAATGGGGATAATAATGGTATCTACCATGGACATTTAAATGAGTTAATACAAGTAAAATGTTCCAGGAACATAATTTTTATCTGACACATCCTCCTAACATTATTCTATTACAAAAGATCCACATAGGAGACTATGATTACATTTCTCATCTTGAACAATTTATGATTTTCCCTAGTTAATAATTACCTTGCTTTTTGTTTGCTTTAGTTTACCTTGTATTGATCATTAAATCTCCCCAGAAACCTTACCTGGAGAAAACTTCATTTCAGTGTGTCTAAACATATCAATGGTCTATTAACTGTATGCTGTTCAGGACATCTCTCTCTGAGCCTACTCACCTGGTCTAACATAGACTAGAGGCTTGTGCTTCGCACCTGCCTTACAGCTCTCACACCAGTCTTGCCCTTGCCAACTACCTCTGTTCTTAGATAATGTATCTATATCTTTTTTGAATTACTGTTTTGTTTGCCCATCTTCTAGGAATTTCCTAGTTCCTAGTGAGTGAAGTCACTCAGTCGTGTTCGACACTTTGCGACCCCGGGGACTGTAGCCCACCAGACTCCTCCGTCCATGGGATTCTCCAGGCAAGAATCCTGGAGTGGGTTGCCATTTCCTTCTCCAGGGGATCTTCCCGACCCAGGGATCAAACCCAGGTCTCCCACATTGCAGGCCGATGCTTTAACCTCTGAGCCACCAGGGCATACATGTTTGGAGATAAATCACATTTATTTTCATATTCTACTGAATTTTCTGTTGTAATATACTTAATTTCCAAAAGCTCTGGACTTTCTTTACTGTTGTTCCTTTAATATTTGTTTTTAAATAGCATACTGTTGTTTAATGGATATAGCACTTGCTCTGTACTCTAGCTCTAGTCGTTGCATGCTTTTAATTTGTCTCAGTTTATCTTTTTATTGACTTGATAAACTTAAATCTACATTGTTGTTGTTCAGTCACTAAGTCATGTCCAAGCCCACGGACTGTAGCACGCCAGACTTCTCTATCCTTCACCATCTCCTGGAGTTTGCTCAAATTCATTAAGTCAATGATGCCATCCAACCATCTCATCCTCTGTCATACCTTTCTCCTTTTGCCTTCAGTCTTTCCCAGAATCTGGCTATTTTTCAAGGAGTTGGTTCTTTACATCAGGTGGCCAATGTATTGGAGCTTCAGCAACAGTCCTTCAAATGAATATTCAGGGTTGACTTCCTTTAGGATTGACTGATGTGATCTTGCAGTCCAAAGGACTCATGTCTTCTCCAGCACCACAATTCAAAAGCACCAGAATTCAAAAACATGAATTCTTAGACATTCAGCCTTCTTTATGAACCACATCTCACATCTGTACCTGACTACAGGAAAAAACATAGCTTTGACTATACAGGCCTTTGTCAGCAAAGTGATATCTCTGTTTTTTAATATGCTACCTAGATATTGTCATAGCTTTCTTTCCAAGGAGAAAGTATATTTTAATTTCATGGCTGCAGAAACTGTCCACACTGATTTTGGAGCCCAGGAATAAAATTTGTTACTGCTTCCACAATTTCTCCTTCTGTTTGCCATGAAGTAATGGGACTGATACCTTGATCTTAGTCTTTTTAATGTTGAGTAAATCCATACTTATAATTCAGTTCAGTTTAGTTCAGTCACTCAATCGTGTCCGACTCTTTGCGACCCCATGAATCGCCGCATGCCAGGCCTCCCTGTCCATCACCAACTCCCAGAGTTCACTCAGACTCACGTCCATCAAGTCAGTGATGCCATCCAGCCATCTCATCCTCAGTCATCCCCTTCTCCTCCTGTCCCCAGTCCCTCCCAGCATCAGAGTCTTTTCCAATGAGTCAACTCTTCACATGAGGTGGCCAAAGTACTGGAGTTTCAGCTCTAGCATCATTCCTTCCAAAGAAATCCCAGGACTGATCTCCTTGAGAATGGACTGGTTGGATCTCCTTGCAGTCCAAGGGACTCTCAAGAGTCTTCTCCAACACCACAGTTCAAAAGCATCAATTCTTTGGCACTCAGCCTTCTTCACAGTCCAACTCTCACATCCATACATGACCACAGGAAAAACCATAGCCCTGACTACACGGACTTTTGTTGACAAAGTAATGTCTCTGCTTTTGAATATGCTATCTAAGTTGCTCATAACTTTTCTTCCAAGCAGTAAGCATCTTTTCATTTCATGGCTGCAGTCACCATCTGCAGTGATTTTGGAGCCCAAAGAAATAAAGTCTGACACTGTTTCCACTGTTTCTCCATCTATTTCCCATGAAGTGATGGGACCGGATGCCATGATCTTCGTTTCTTGAATGTGGCTGTATATCGTCACCCTGCTTATTTAACTTATATGCAGAGTACATCATGAGAAATGCTGGACTGGAAGAAACACAAGCTGGAATCAAGTTTGCTGGGAGAAGTATCAATAAGCTCAGATATGCAGATGACACCACCCTTATTGCAGAAAGTGAAGAGGAACTAAAACGCCTCTTGATGAAAGTGAAAAAGGAGAGTGAAAAAGTTGGCTTAAAGCTCAACATTCAGAAAATGAATATCATACGTATAATTAAATATCATTAATTGCATCTGTTAATCGGGAGCTTCTTTTCCATATGTTTAGATCTCTTATTTGGTAATATCAAATACTTCTGTATTATCCATATGCCCCCAATTTTACTAACATTGCTATTTATTAAAAATCTCATCACTTTCTCTGCAATCAGAAAAATTTTATGACACCTCCCTCACTGTTGGTGGTATAGTTCTCATGCACATTCTTTTATTTTTTCACATTTATTTGTAGGTGTTTTCTTTGGTAGACCAAATCCATTTTCAGCTAATTCTCCTTTTTTCCTAAGTCATTCATCTTTGGGCCCTAATGCTGTTCCAGTTTAAAGTCTTCAATAGTGTGAATCAGTCATAGGAAATGTTATTTTGATCCTTTTGTTTGTTCTTCTGGATTGTGGCCTTTATCTTTTTTCTTATTTTTGCATGCTATATCCTTTATGTTTTTTTTTTCTAAAATATGTCTTCATTCTTTTCTTTGTACTTTTAATTTTAATTGTTTTAACTTAAGAGAGTCTTTAGTCAAGTTTTTGTGCTCTAATATTAAACTGGTCAAAATATCTGTTTGAGTTTTTCCATGGAAAACTCAAACAAATGTTTTACCATCCCAATATAATAGGGACAAATTCTCCTGTATCAATTTTCATCTTAAGAACAAGTTTTTCTCACTTCAGAAGTGCAACATGCTTTCTTTATAGCCTGTGATGTTGGGAGGAGGGGTGTGTGTGTGTCTGTGTGTGTAGCAGATTAAATAGAGGAGTAAGGGGGAGAAGGCAGTGTTCGGCTGGAGTATGTACATGCTGTGTTGTTAGAGGTAGATTCTACTCCCTTTTCTAAAATTTTGGCATATTAATAATCAGTAACATGAGAGCAGTGGTCTAGAATTTAAACAATTTTCTCTCTTTTCTCTCCTCTTCCCTCCTCTCCCCCACCATCTCCCTCTCTCCCCTTCCTGCCTTCCCTTTCTGTTTAAACCTAAGACCTATTCTTCTATCATGGAGCCCGATTCACTTGTTAATTTCTTCTAATTCCTTGCTGCTTGAAATATTCTTGGACCAGCAGCACAAGCATCACAAGGGAGCCTGTTAGAAATGCAGAATCTCAGTCCTTGCCCCAGATTTTTTGAGTCAAAATCAGCAGTGACTAGGAAACATATTAGGATGCCCATAGCTCCAGTGCTCACAGTCAGAGGTGAGGACATCACATGGCACCTGGGGCTTTTTACGTGCCTTCCTACCTTTTCTGTTTCCAAAGATACTGTTGTCTTTATTTTTTCTCTGTCTTTAATTCTAATTAAGTTCTGAATTATTGCCTAAGATAGTCAGCTTCATTTGATTTTGATAGTGGGCAGCTACCTCTCCAGCCACTCCCCTCAACTAAGAGTATAAATAATAGGGGAAGCCCAGTGGTCCTTTCTAAATTGTCCCCTGAGATCCTGCCACTGTAGATAGGTAGAACTTCTCCCAGTAGATTTTTTGTAGTTGACCCTCATCATCCCAGGTAGCTCAGAGGTTAAAGCCTCTGCCTGCAATGCGGGAGAACTGGGTTCAATCCCTGGGTCAGGAAGATCCCCTGGAGAAGAAAATGGCAACCCACTCCAGTATTCTTGTCTGGAGAATCCCATGGACGGAGGAGTCTGGTGGGCTACAGTCCATGGGGTCTCAAAGAGTTCATCCCAGGTAGTTGATCTGTTTCTCTATGAACTGAGTAGTTTGCTTTAAAGTTTGCTCCTTCACATTGTCTCTCCAGTACTATATTTGGACAGGGAGAGGGAACGCATAGCAGACTAGCAAAAATACAAGCCACATTAGAGTCTTCCTTTTTCTCTCTTCGGCTGCCGTATTGAACTTATCCCTTTAACGTTACACTTGAGGCAGTCATGGCAATAATGGGCTTTCCTTTTTTTTCCTGAAGCAGAGAGGAGGTATTGTGGGAAAGAGATACTGAGTTTTTTACTCTGCCTCCTTTATTCTTAGGTACCATCTATAGTTACTTTAGGATTAATGATGTTTTTACAGAAGTACAATCTAATTAAGACAAATATATTTGTATATTTTGTCCTCTTCCCAAGGAACATAGGAATAAAAGCAACAACAACAAAAAATGCATTCTGAATTTTAAATCTGTTTTATCTTACAATGCATTCGCAATTGGATAATGCTGGTATTTTTAAGGGTTATGTATTGATGGTACTCTATCACTATGGGCTTTGCTGGCAGGTACTTTTTGCTGATATCTCCTCACTACACTCCTTTCAACCTACTCAAAAATGTTCATGGAGTTGCCCTTACAGAGCTGTGTTTTATTCAGAGCCTGGTAAGCTGTGAGCAATATTAGTGTGAGCATCCATACATTTCTTACAACCTTTACCAGGAAAGGTCAACCTCCCAGGGTGAGAGAGAATTGTTTTTATGATCGCTTCTCCTGGATCGTGCTGTATTATGTGTGATCTGACTGGAATGGTGTCAGTCAGTAGCGTGTCACTCTGTCTCTAACACAGAGTAACAGAAATGAAAGAACAAACAAATTATTGTTATTTATAGGGAAAAAAAATGGGCTGTATGCTGTAGATCTAGCATATATCATACATGGATTTGCAGCAATTCAGGATAACATAAAGTAGCTAATGGGTTCATGTTGTTAGTCAGCTGGTTAGAAAGGCAGTGTATTTCAAGATATAAAAGAAGTTGTGGTAGTAAAAGAGATAAGGGGGAAAGTATTGGGGAAGGGGACAAATAAAGAAGATTGCATTTTCAAAGCTTGATTTTGATTAGATCATTAGATCATAGATCAATTTTTGACTAGATCATTATAGTCTATATGAGAGTGCAAACAAACTTATGCAAAATATATCCTGGAATCAATTTTTTCTTACCTGTTACTTCTCTGAATGAAGCATAATTCATCATTAAAGTTTTAATTTTATAATTAGAATGGACGTTGGTACTATTTGATCCCTCTCAAGAAAATTCAAATTCAAATTTTTTCTCTGTTTTGTCTGAATGGTTCTTTACACATACTCATGGCAGATTCATGTTGATGTATGGCAAAACCAACACAATATTGTAAAGTAATTAGCCTCCAATCAAAATAAATGTATATTAAAAAAATAAATGGTTTGAATTTCTTTTTATGTGGTAAATTTCCTAATAAAAGTGTGTGTTTCTAGTAGAAGAATCATAAATTTCCATATGCATCTAATAGCAGGCAAAGCGTGGGAGTAAGCAGAAGAGGTTTTTAGTAGATTTTATGTAAAATCAGACTTTAACCTTGACATTCCTTCTCTGCTCATGTTCCAAATTCTGTTCTTCCCTAAATGGAAGAGTAGCTATCTCTTTATGACCATCTACTTAATTTAACCAAGCTACTGTTATGAAACAGATAGTTTCCTTCAGGACTGTTAAATGAGAATAACCATTGATTTCACTGACAAAAGTCCCCTTATTACTAATATGTGAGAGCGGAACTTATTAGGCAAATAATTTTGCTAGCTTAAGAATATGTTCAAAATGAAGGGAGGGAACTTCCCACATCGCCCAATTAAAAAAAAAAAAAAGCAATTTGCATCATTTTGAAAGAATCACAAAAATTGATTCCATAATAACAATGGGAAATATTTTATCCTTTCATATCACATTTACTGAACACCTTTTGGCTTCTAGGTATCATATCAGATACCAATAAGCTCACTCCTTGCATCATAATTAAATGAGAATATAGAATAAAATAAAGAACTGTCTTATAAACTTCTATATCATTAAATCTAATTGAAAAATGTATTGGGATAAAAGTCCCACACTAACTTTTATCAATTGTTTATCAAGTTATTCATGTACATTATTTATTTTCTATTTACCTTTCATTACTTCTTTTCTCCTATTACTTTGAATTCTTTTTGTCAAAAAAATTGATAAATATATGAATCTCTCAATGTCAGAGGTAGAAGCCACTCAAATGATTATTTGTCCAAGCTTACTTTACAAATTGGTTGACACTAACTAGGGACACATGGCACTCCAAGAATGGATCCATCAGAGAAAGAATTTCTAGGACATGGAACTGACAAGAAGTAGCCAGTGATTAATGGAGATTGTGTTTGTGTGTTAGTTGCTCAGTCATGTCCAACTCTTTGCGACCCCATGGACTGTAGCCCACCAGGCTCCTTTGTACCTGGGATTCTCCAGGCAAGAGTACTGGAGTGGGTTGTCATTTCCTTCTCCAAGTGTAGATGAGGCTTTCTTATCTTTCCTTGCTATTGTTTGGAACTCTGCATTCAAATGGTTATAACTTTTCTTTTCTCCTTTGCCTTTAGCTTCTCTTCTCAGCTATTTGTAAGGCCTTCTCAAACAACCATTTTGCCTTTTTGCATTTCTTTTTCTTGGGGATGGTTGTGCTCACTGCCTCCTGTACAATGTCAAGAATCTTCGACCATAGTTCTTCAGGCACTCTGTCTATCAGATCTGATCCCTTACCAGAATACCAGACCACCTGACCTGCCTCTTGAGAAACCTGTATGCAAGTCAAGAAGCAACAGTTAGAACTGGACATGAAACAACAGACTGGTTCCAAATTGAGAAAGGAGTATGTCAAGGCTGCATATTGTCTCCCTGCTTATTTAACTTATATGCAGAGTACACTCTGAGAAACGCTGGACTGGATGAAGCACAAGATGGAATCAAGATTGCTGGGAGAAATATCAATAACCTCAGATATGCAGATGATACCACCGTTATGGCAGAAAGCGAAGAACTAAAGAGCCTCTTGATGAAAGTGAGAGGAGAGTGAATAAGTTGGCTTAAAGCTCAACATTCATAAAACTAAGATCATGGCATCCTGTTCCATCACTTCATGGCAAATAGATGGGGAAACAATAGAAACAGTGATAGACTTTATTTTGGGGGGCTCCAAAATCACTGCAGATGGTGACAGCAGCCATGAAATTAAAAGACACTTGCTCTTTGGAAGGAAAGCTATGATCAACCTAAACAGCATATTAAAAAGTAGAGACATTACTTTGCCAACAAAGGTCCATCTAGTTAAAGCTATGGTTTTTCCAGTAGTTATACATGGATGTGAGTTGGACTATAAAGAAAGCTGAATGCCAAAGAATTGATGCGTTTGAACTGTGGTGTTAGAGAAGACTTGAGAATCCCTTGGGCTGCAAGGAGATCAAACCAGTCAATTCTAAAGGAAATCAGTCCTGAATATTCATTGGAAGGACTGATGCAGAAGCTGAAACTCCAACACTTTGGCCTCTTGATGCAAAGAACTGGCTCATTAGAAAAGACCCAGATGCTGGGTAAGATAAAGCAAAGGAGAAGGGGATGTCAGATGATGAAATGGTTGGATGGCATCACTGACTCGATGGAAATGAGTTTGAGTAAGCTCTGGGAGTTGGTGATGGACAGGGAAGCCTGGTGTCCTGCAGTTCATGGGGTGGCAAAGAGTCAGACATGACTGAGCAACTGAACTGAACTGAGCCAGTGATAATATGGGACACTTTGTATGGTGTCTTTTTTTCAGCTTTCCTATTTCACTTAACTAGTTACTTAATTAGGCTTCTAAATCATGAAATTATTGAGATTTGGGGCAGATTATTTTTTGTGTGTGGGGGGGCTGTCCTGTGCACTGCAGGAAGTTTAACAGCACCCCTGGTTTCTGCCCATTAGATGCCAGCAGCAACCCCTACTTGTGCGAACCAAAACTGTTATGTCATTAAATATCCCGAGGAGAAAATCACCCCGATTGATAATGACTATTCCAAGCAAATTCTTACTTGCTAAAGGGATAGACAAACCTGAAAATTTGTGCTAGTCTCTTAGCACAATGTATTGAATTATTTGGAAGTATTTTATGGCAAGTTAATAATATCAATAAATGTGTGTGTATATATATATATATATACACACATATATATATATATACACTTTGTGTTTGCATTAATGAACAGTTTTTTAAGCTCATGAAGGATTTTTGGAAGAAAAATAAAAATATAACTGTATTTTTGGCTGCCACTATCCCATTAAATTTTATTTAGAGAAAGTCTTTCTTAGTCACTAGAGAAGTACAGTAGCAGGTCCATTTTTTCCTCTGCACATTCACTGGTAGTAAAGGTCCTCTGGTTACTTTAAGTCACAAACCCATTCTTAATTCAGAAACTAGAACACCCATCCTCTGGAATAATCCCGATTTTTACTTGATGTGGCACTAAATCTTCTCTCCCCCAAGCCAGGGTCTGCTTGGGGCAAAGGAGAGAGCAGGATGGTCTGGGCTTCCCTTTGGTTCTCCTCTGCCATCCATTTCTCCTCCTCCTCCAACATTTTGTTACTTCTGACCTCTTAAATATCAGGCTGAGAGGGTTGAGAGGTCATGGGGAAAAAGTATAGCTAACCCCATGTGGAGGGTGCCATTGTCGCCTGGCATGGAGACCCGCTGGTGGGCAGATGTTTAATACCGACCTTCACTTCATCGGCACTTTTATGAGTTCTTCCTGCCCTTTATTGGTCCCTCTGACAATACTTTATGTCATAGATGTTGCATTCTTTATACTTATTGCCCCTGCTCCTCACCTCCTGACCTTCCAATGTCCATTCTTCCCAACTCTCAAATGCCCTGCTAGGTCTTCTATGCAGGTACCCAAGAAGCCATGAGGGAGCCCTCTTCCCCCCGTGACCTGTGTCTGGTGAATGGGAATACCCACGTCCTCTGCCATTGGGAACTTTGGGAATGCAGGTCTAAGCCCTACCCCTCTTTACTGCTGGAGATGAGTGCAATTAATTATTAAACAGACGTAGACACCAGTGTTCTGGTCTTTAGAGTAAGCTCCCTACTTAAGTAATTTCCTATTAGCTCTGGGCTAGCTGATCGAACCAAGATCCCTGAATAAATATAACAGCATTTCAGTAACTCTTTTAAAAAGTAACCATAAAATAATCTCTTAATTTTGAACTCTTGATTCTGTTTTGAATCCCAAATAGGAGGTGAATCTCTGAGTATCTAGTAACCTGGTCCTAGATTGCCACTTTAGTTTTTTTTAGACTGGTCTGCCTCTCCTTAAATTTGGTGCTTGATATTGGTAAATCTAGGTGTTTATGTCAGACTGTTGTTTAAATCCTCTGTCTATATAAGTAAAGATTCTAATTTTAAACTAAAACATAGATTGTTAGCTCCAAAAGAATGGTGTGCTAATATACTAATTCCCTATTGTTTTCAAAATTCTGAGAAAATATGTCTGGACCTCTATATAATCATCTATAAAATGATTGCATTTCATCAGATGATACTCAGGTTCATATAATACTTAAAATTCTTAGTCTCTACATACTACAATTCCCAGGACAAGCCTGTATGTATAAAAAAACCTGAGTCTATATTTCTTAACTTTTATTCATTTATTTTCTTATTAAGAAGAATAATAATTTATTAATATTTAGGACTATTTAGGTATTTTAAACCATGGGAAACAGTTTAATAAATATTTATTGAGTGCTTACCATGGACTAAGAACTGTGCTGTTAGACCATATGAATGTTGTTATACAGCTTAATTTACTTTGCCATTTAAAGAAAATCAATTTACTCTAAAATACTATACTCTAGTATTTTCCCATGGGTATTTGGGTAAATTAACCTGCCATTAAACCACCTTATGATTGTAAGAGACATCATCTCATGTGAAAGTACAGTGATCATCTTGCCAAAAGGTTTGGTAAATCTTCAGGACCTACATACAGTAGTGGTATTAGCTAGAGATATCACTAGAAGTGGCTAGTTCTTTATGTTTTAGATTTATAGCTGCTTCCTATGAACTTATAACAGTTATTCCCCAATGGAAACAGTATCTCTAGTAATTATCTTTCCAATTTCCCCAATTTTATTTTCATGCACCATAGTATGTATTGCCAAGACACATGGAGAATCAAATAGTGAAAGTAATCCTTCGAATGAAAGTACTCAGTGTTCACTGAAAATGAATTCCATCTCCAACTCCATCCCAGGAATATGACTGATTCAGACACCTGAACTTTCAAAACAACTAAATTTACCTGTATTTGCTCTAGATGAAAAAGCAAGCTAAATAACTGTTTTCCCATTTTACTAAATTTGAAAGCTCTTGACTTGTCATTCATATATACTTTTGGAAGACTATAGACAAAGATGGGCTGTGTTTGGCAGAGAAACTGAAAAGTTTTTTATGCCTAAAATTTCAACTTTAACATGTTGGACCACATGAAATATTTTTATCATGTATCTGTTTACACATTTCATAAATAATAAAAACTGTTGTGGTTGTTCACTTGCTAAGTAGATTCCAGCTCTTTGCAACCCTGTGGACTGCAGCACACCAGTCTTCCCTGTCCTTCATTATCTCCCAGAATTTGCTCACACTCATGCCCATTGAGTTGATGATGCCATCCAACCTTCTCATCTTCTGTCGTGCCCTTCTCCTCCTGTCCTCAATCTTTCCCAGCATCACGGTCTTTTCCAATGAGTTGGCTCCTTGCATTAGTTGGCCAAAGTATTGGAGCTTCAGCATTAGTTCTTCCAATGAATATTTGGTGCTGATTTCCTTTAGGATTGACTGATTTGATCTTCTTGTGATCCAAGGGACTCTCAAGAGTCTTCTCCAGGACCACCGTTCAAAACCATCAATCCTTTGGTGCTCACCCTCCTTTATGAACCACATCTCACATCTGTACCTGACTGCTGGAAAAACCATAGCTTTGACTATATGTACCTTTGTTGGCACAGTAATGTCTCTTTTAATATAACAAGTTTGTCATAGCTATCCTTCCAAGGAGCAAGCATCTTTTAATGACTGCAGTCACCATCTGGAGTGATTTTGGAACCCAAGAAAATAAAATCAGCCACTGTTTCCACTTTTTCCCCATCTATTTTCCATGAAGTGATGGGACTAGATGTCATGATCTTAGTTTTTTGAATGTTGAATTTTAAGCCAGCTTTTTC
>SJYV01055685.1:0-11469 GCA_006410875.1 Neotragus pygmaeus
GGGGTTGAAGACGTTTCAACATTTCGTTTAAGTTTTAATATATAAGACAAATAGATTGGAGAACAGTAGTTCCTTCCACATTCTGTTCTTAACTCATTGTGCCTGCCGTGTCCTAGATACTGGGTACTGTTCTGGAGGGGGTGGGCGGCACAGGCTGAGTGTTCCCCAACCTGGGGTCCACAGCCCACTTCACTTCTATCTGCTGTTTGATTTCCAGCAAGTTTCTTTCCTAGACCTCTGTTTCCTCATCCGGAGAGTCAAATGAAGGTAATGTTAATTAATGCCTGGGTCAAGTGAGATAAGCCTCATATGCATGCATCACAGTGTGATACAAATATAGCCTCCTTTGACAAAAGTTCGCCCGCTCCTCGCGATGCACCAAGCATGCTCAAATCCACCCAGCTCACCCACTGCCTGACTCTTAATCTGCCTTAAATCTTCAGTCCTCCTTTGCCCCATCTCCCTACAGCTGCTGCACACATCCAGCCATGAGGCCATCTTTGCAGATTTCTGGTTTCACCTGCCTTGTCTTATTCCATTTGCCTCTAACTTTCTTACTCTGAGGTTTAGCCAAGAGTCTTGCTGCTCCGTGAATTTGTCACCCTGGCTCTTCTTGTCACTTCTCTCCTGCCTACAATGATGACGTCCCCATCACTCTTCTGCTTGAACTTTCTACTCAGAGTCTCCCTTTACCATCTCCTCCATGAAGCCTCCTGTCATCATTCCAGTCCTCTCATCTCAGTAACTCTGCATCTGTTCATTTGTCGATTGTTTGGGGCAGTTTTGCAATTTTCTGGATATCCTCTCCTACTGTTTAATTATACACATTTCCTAATTGTAGTCATTTTCATCAGAGACTGAGAGTGGCCGTTCATTCTTTCACCATCACCAAGACCTGGTCTTGCTGTCTTTAAAAATACTTTTTTTTAAAGTATTGCCTTTATGTTCTATTATTGAGAACATTTCTTCTAGAAAGTCATAGATACCCAATAAGAATAGAATAACATTTAATTACCTAAATTAATACCTAACAGCTTTCTGATTTCTCATTATGACTTGAAAACGACTTTATGCTGCACTTCCCTCTCATTCAGATTGTGGCTCCATCAAGTCATAGACTTTCTTTCGAACTTCTGGTCCAGCCGTACCAAGCCAGTCAGTCCATCTGAATACCTACAGCTTCACGTCCCATCGCTTCTCCATGGGGAGAAACATCCACTCATACCCAGCTTCTCATTGTTTTCTGAACTTGATGAGTGATTTTTTGCATGTGGGAAGTCTTCTGCTCAGAATACCTATAGCTTCCTACTCCTCCTTAATTTGTGTAAGGCCAAATCACCAGCTCAGGAAGCCTGGCTTAGCATGATGTGGGTACTTCTTCTGTATCTTCAATCAGGGTAATTGTAATTCTTTATCCTCATGCTTATTCTACCTGAGCACCCCCCCGGAACCCCCCACCCCAGGACCGGCCCTGTCAAATCCATCCTGCTAGTGCAACGGCACCCCACTCCAGTACTCTTGCCTGGAAAATCCCATGGATGGAGGAGACTGGTTGGCTGCAGTCCATGGGGTTGCTGAGAGTTGGACACGACTCAGTGACTTTACCTTCACTTTTCACTTTCATGCATTGGAGAAGGAAATGGCAACCCACTCCAGTGTTCTTGCCTGGAGCATCATAGGGACAGCGGATCCTGGTGGGCTGCCGTCTATGGGGTCACACAGAGTCGGACACGACTGAAGCGACTTAGTAGTAGCAGTAGCAGTATCCAAAGCCAGCCTAGTGGCAGGGACACCGTGAGGTCTACTGACTTCTTCCTTGACTATCAATAAAAGGCCTATGGAGTAAATACCATTTTCAGTTATAAAATGGATACTTTGCAACTCCTGTTTTATTCCTTATTTCTTAACGGTTCTCAGCTTACAAAACAAACAAACAAACAAACAAACAACTAAAAAACATACTACAGTTTGACTTGACTGTGATTAATCACATCTGACTTATTCAGTAACTCTTGTGTTTAATGTGCTCAACAAATGAATTTTATTATAGTTCTGTATACTTTCTTCCTGACCGTCTGTTTCTCCTATGTCTAAGAATGAGATCATTAAGCATACCATTTCTCTTTAATCATTTTTAGCTAATTTTAAGATCTGATCCTCTCTCCTGAAATACTCTGGAAAATATTACCCTTTTCCTAAAAATTGTATGTTTTAAGACTCTAAAGTCAATGAGGCCTTTTCTTGACATTCAATATGAAACGGCAAACACCAATAAGAAACCCAGCATTTTCTAGCGCATGTATTCTGGTAATTTTTCCTTACAGTGCTTTCCGCAACCTCGTATCCCATTTATGCTTTCGCTTTTGTTTGTTCACTCTGTCTCCTCCCATTGTAACCCATGACCTAGAAGAGCAGGGAGTTCATTTTGCTTACTGTTAGAAAAATGCTGATTTAATGAATTAGACACTCTAACATCTTGATTGGAATAAGTTCAGAAATGCTTCATTTATCGAGTGATATAAATATCCTATATAAATGCAACATATCCCTTTTAGCGCTGTATCTTTTTAAAACAACAACAAAAATTTAATTTAAAAAATCTCTTTTGACTGTGCCATGCTGCTTGCGGGAGCTTAGTTCCCCAACCAGGAATTGAAACTGGGGCCCTGGCAATGAAAGTACCAAGTCCTAACCACAGGACCACCAGGGAATTTCCTAAATAAAATTATTTTTAATAGCACTCTTTCTAAAGTGTCTTGCATACGTCTATGAACACTATGTAAATATTTTAAATGATTACCTATGAATGTGAATTACTGGAATTACTGGAATTTGGATTTGGCTAGATCAAACCTCCAGCGGTTATTGATGACAAAAGCCCTATTTAACCCTTCTGTTGTATTATAAAGTAGGGGAGATGGTTTTAGGGATGGCCAATTTCTCCTCTACTTACAGATTTATAAAGCTTATTTTCTGGTTGGTGTCTATGTCCTGGAAGGATCAGACTGCCAGGTTACTGGTTAATCAGGGGTTTCAAGCGACAGACAGCTGAATAAGTTCACCAAGGACTTCATATGTCCACCACTTTCAGCTTTTATTTGAAATAAAATTCAAAAGAAACACTGAGAAACTTCTCTTCACAAGACCAAGATTCAATCCAGGTAATTGTTTTAAATGCTCAGCGTTCACTCTACATTGAGGATTTTTAAGTAGATATCTTACTAGAGGCTAGAATGTTAATGTATAAAGCTTCACTCTAAATAGAATTAAATACTACATAACTCTTCTGATTTCTACATACGGGAATCATATTGCATCTCAGAATCTGCAAAATTTTAGGCACTACTTATTGTGCAGGAGTGCTATAAGGATCTGCAGGGCTAAGCTGAACTTTATTGTAACTCTGATTATAAAATTGACCTTGTATATAAGTTCATTTTGATGCAACTCCTATTTTTAGTTCAATGGAATGAAATTCTGCAACAGTAAAAGATTTAAGGTAAAAAAAAAAATCGGTCTTGTACATAGAACTCTGTACTTCATCTAAAGAATGTCAAGGGACTTCCCTGGAGGTCCAGTGGTTAAGACCTCGCCTTCCAATGCAGGGGGTGCAGGTTCGATCCCTGGTTGGGGAATGAAGATCCCACACGCCTTGTGGCCAAAAAAAAAAAAAAAAAACCCAAAACACAGAACAGGAGCAATACTATAGCAAATTCAATAAAGTCTCAAAAACAGAAAAAGAATGTAAAGACATGTTATTTATTACATGTTACAGGTTACCTACCATGTAGATTCCCCTAAAACCTCAAAGTTTAGGGATAATCAGTGTTGTCCCTTTTAATAATAGCCACAGCTTTTTTTCTTTCTTTTTTTTTTTTAAAGTTGCTCAGTCGTGTTTGACTCTTTGCGACCCTATGGACTGTAGCCCTCCAGGCTCCTCCGTCCATGGGATTCTCCAGGCAAGAATACTGGAGTAGGTTGCCATTTCCTTCTCCAGTAAGCCACAGCTCACTGAATGTGAAATTTTAGATGAATTTAAACAACCTAAAAAACGGACAAAATTTCACTTCCACGTCAGTCTTTACTTTTCTAAGAGATTCTGCCATCTGTGATGCTCAAGAAGCTTATTCCCATTGGAAACAAATTAAAGTTGTAACCGGTGTCATAAATCCATACAACAGGTGTCTGACAGCTGATAACTACACTCCCAAATGCTTTGTCCCCAAACCCTGACACCACAGCCATTAAGGCTGTGATGAAAAGACCTCTTTTGAACTTTTCCAGCTGGTCTTTAGTCATCTTCAGCTTCTTTCTCAATGGGAACATAACAGATTTTTTTAGAATAACAGAGTCACAACCTTCAATTAGCCCTCCCTAGGAACTTAGGGCTGCCTAATTTCTGTAAAGACAAAGCACACTGCTTTCAGTACAAAACCGGTGTCTCGACTTTGACGTGTGCGTAAATAAATGGTCATTTCTGGGTACCTGTTTAAACTCTGACAACTTTTTTTTTTTCCATGAAGAAAAGTTAGCTTCTAATAGAACATAATTCCACTGGTAATATTTTTCCAGCCTGCTAAGATTTTCTTATCGAACCTGGGTCTTCTGCATTGCAGGTAGATTCTTTACCATCTTAACCACCAGGGAAGCTCTAAGATTTTTCTAGCTTGCTCAGTTCTCAGTTCAGTCGCTCAGTCATGTCTGACTCTAGCTTGCTACAGTTCCATTTGTTTAGAATAAAGTTCAGCCTGGGAGTGAACTGGAAATCAAATATATGGCTATTTTAAAAAGCTGGTTCAACCTTTAAATCAGCAGTAGAGATAGATATTAATATAGAAAAGATTAAGATAACAATATTACCTAATTTATAGGGAAAATTTGATAATTTGATTCTTAAGCAGTCTTGTTCTCTTAGAAGGTAAGGGCAGTAGCCATGCAACCACCATCAGCATCAATGCTATTAAATATTGTGAAAATCAAAAATGAAAATTAAAATAAGGGATTTATTTCATTGCCCTTTTGGTGTTAGGATGAACTTTTAAACTTTGCTTGAGATTGTCATGCTGAATGAAGTAAGTCAGACAGAAAAAGATAAATATCGTGTGATATCACCTATCTGTGGAATCTTATTAAATGGTATAAATGAGCCTATTTATAAAACAAAAATTGAGTCACAGATGTGGAGAACAAATTTATGGTTACCAGGAAGGAAGTAGGGTGAGGAATAGACTGGGACTGACATATACACATTATTATACATAAAGGAGATAACTAATAAGAACCTATCATATAGCACAGGGAACTCTACTCAATACTTATAATGACCATGATGCTGGTAAAGATTGAAGGCAGGAGGAGAAGGGTGCAACAGAGGATGAGATGGTTGGATAGCATCATTAACTCAATGGACATGAGTTTGAGCAAACTGGGAGACAATGAAAGACATTGAAAAAGAGAGTTCCAGAAAAACATCAACTTTTGCTTTATTGTCTATGCCAAAGCCTTGACTATGTGGATCACAATTAACTGTGGAAAATTCTTCAAGAGATGGGAATACCAGACCACCTGACCTGCCTTTTGAGAAATCTGTATGCAGGTCAAGAAGCACATTAGAACTGGACATGGAACAATAGACTGGTTCCAAATCGGGAAAGGAGTACGTCAAGGCTGTATATTGTCACCCTGCTTATTTAACTTATATGCAGAGTACATCATGAGAAATGCCGGGCTGGATGAGGCACAAGCTGGAATCAAGATTGCCGGGAGAAATAACAATAACCTCAGATACACAGATGACACCACTTTTACGGCAGAAAGTGAAGAACTAAAGAGCCTCTTGATGAAAATGAAAAAGGAGAGTGAAAAAGTTGACTTAAAACTCAACATTCATAAAACTAAGATCATGGCATCCAGTCCCATTACTTCATGGCAAATAAACAGGGAAACAATGGAAACGGTGAGAGACTTTATTTTTCGGGGGCTCCCAAATCACTGTAGATGGTGACTGCAGCCATGAAATTAAAAGACACTTACTCCTTGGAAGAAAAGTTATGACCAACCTAGACAGCATATTAGAAAGCAGAGACATTTCTTTACCAAAAAAGGTCCATCTAGTCAAAGCTATGGTTTTTCCAGCAGTCATGTATGGATGTGAGAGTTGGACTATAAAGAAAGCTGAGTGTCAAAGAATTGATGCTTTTGAACTGTTGTGTTGGAGAAGACTCTTGAGAGTCCCTTGGACTGCAAGGAGATCAAACCAGTCCATCCTAAAGGGTCCATCCTGTCCTGGGTATTCACTGGAAGGACTGATGCTGAAGCTGAAACTCCAATACTTTGGCCACCCGATACGAAGAACTGACTCCTTGGAAAAGACCCTGATGCTGGGAAAGATTGAAGGCAGGAGGACAAAGGGACGACAGAGGATGAGATGGTTGGATGGCATCACCGATGAGATGGACATGAGTTTGTGTAGGTTCCGGAAGTTGGTGATGGACAGAGAAGCCTGGTGTGCTGCAGTCCATGGGGTTGCAAAGTGTCAAACAAGACTGAGCAACTGATCTGAACTGAAGGACAGGGAAGCCTGGTGTGCTGCAATCCATGGGGTTGCAAACAGTTGGGCATGACTTAGTGACTGAACAACAACTTGGGAATAGAATCTAAAAGCGAGTGGATGTAAGTATAAGTGACTCATTTTGCTGTACAAACAGAAACTAAAACAACACTGTAAATCAACTATAATCCAATAAGAAAAATTAATTAGTAAAAAAAAAAAAACAGAAAAAAAGTTAGCTTGACCTTAGAATCTTCCATAACAGAACCTCTGAGAGCTCCTGGAATTCTGTTTTCTGGCCCTTATAGTCAGGTGGATTTTTACTGTTTATGGAAAACCACCAGGTGCAAAGCTGGAGCCAACTGTCTCTTAACATCCACCCTCCGCCCCCAGGAGTTGACACTCAACTATGGAAGATGGNCTGGAATTCTGTTTTCTGGCCCTTATAGTCAGGTGGATTTTTACTGTTTATGGAAAACCACCAGGTGCAAAGCTGGAGCCAACTGTCTCTTAACATCCACCCTCCGCCCCCAGGAGTTGACACTCAACTATGGAAGATGGCTCGGGCACACAGATAATGTGCATAAGCTGGAGGTTGACAAGTGCTAGGAGAGAGGCACTGATAAAGAGCTGGGGGAGCTCACAAGAGTGAGAGATTATGCTAACCTGAGGGGATCAAAGACAACTTCACAGCAGAGATAGCGTTTAAATGCAGTCTTAAGCACAGGTATTTGGATACTCAGGGAGATGGTGGGGAGGGGAGGTGAAGTGTTCCTGGAAGATTAAGTATAAGAACAGAGATAAGAAATTCAGTAAAAGGAGAACTTCAAAGAATTTGATAGGAGCTCAGGACGTTTACTCAGTATTTATTTCCTTCTCCTTTTTCTATTGAAGTAACTGGATATTAAAGACAAAGAGGGAGTAAGTAAGAAAGTGTTAGTCACTTAGTTGTATCTGACTCTTTGCGACCCCATAGACTGTAGCCCACCAGGCTCTTCGGTTCATGGAATTCTCTAGGCAAGAATACTGGAGTGGTTGCCATGCTCTCCTCCAGGGGATCTTCCAGACCCGGGGATTGAACCTGCATCTTCTGCATTCAGAGGCAGACTCCATATTGCTGAGCCATGGGGAAGGCCCTCCCACTATCAAATATGTTCTAAAAAATAGGCTGCAGAGCACAAGGGGTCAGATCCACAGAGACATGTAGAGCATATTGGTAGAAATGTATAGAAAAATAAGCACCATGACCAAGACCTGGAGGGGGAGAGAAATAAGCATAGCACATGTTGACTTCTATGGATACATATGCTTGTGCCGAGGTCTTCTAGGGTATTCTTAGGAAAGGCACTTCCAAGCACACCCTTCCTAAGAAAAAAGCACACATGCACTGTGGTATCTGGGTAACTATCACATAAGCTGCGTGGAATTGGGCTTTAGCATGCGTTAGTTCAGTCGTGTCCAACTCTTTTGTGACCCCATGGACTGTAGCCTGCCAGGCTCCTCTGTCCATGGGATTTTCCAGGCAAGAACACTGAAGTGGGTTGCTCTTTCCTCCTCCAGGGGATCTTCCTGACTTGGGAACCAAACCCGCATCTCTTGCATTGTCAGNTTTTGTGACCCCATGGACTGTAGCCTGCCAGGCTCCTCTGTCCATGGGATTTTCCAGGCAAGAACACTGAAGTGGGTTGCTCTTTCCTCCTCCAGGGGATCTTCCTGACTTGGGAACCAAACCCGCATCTCTTGCATTGTCAGGCGGATTCTTTACCACTGAGACATGGGCTTCCCAGATGGCACAGTGGTAAAGAATCCACCCACCTGCAATGCAGGAGATATAGGAGATGTGGGTTCGATTCCTGCGTTGGGAAGATCCCCTGGAAAAGGAAATGGCAATCCACTCCAGTATTCTTGGCTGGGAAAACCCATGGACAGAGGAGCCTGGAGGGCTACAGTCCATGGTATCGCAAAGAGTCAAACACAGCTGAGCGCCTAAGCAATAACAGCAACAACAAGTAGTATATGATAAAGACCTAGGATTGCTTTTACACTTCTTTTGAGTAATCAGATTACTTCCTTTAGGTCACCATTCTATGTATAGGTGACTCCAGCTGAATTTTAATTTGCTTTAACCTAATTTCTAAATGAATGCCTGTGGACTGAAGCAAAACTGATCGTCTGAGTGTGTTTCCCTGGACCATCAGGAAGCCCTCCTCCTGTGTTATGCAGAGTGAGGCTGACAAATAATAAGAATTCAGTGGGGAAACAAGGGTATGAAGGTCAGTTTTCAAATATCTGAGATTGAATCACAGAAAAGTTAAGAAGGATATGACCCTTTGGTTTTATGAATGAACTGGGGGCCATAGCCAAAAGTAAGGGATGCTGGGAGCAGAACCCGTCTTCCAGGTTGACCGATGTGCTCCATGAGGTCCACAGCTGGTTCAGAGTCAGCAAGCCCCAACCTGCAGGAGTCCTCCAGAATTCTCCAAGCATGGTCCCTTCCCCCAACTCCATCTCTAGAGAAAAAAGGAATGTGCTTATTTTCAGCCCCTGTAACAAAATGAAAAAAGGAAGGGGAGAACTATGAGTTTCTATCCCTAACCTAGGGCTTAAAAATACTTCCTTAATCAAACCTAATCGTGCAATACTTTGCTTTCTTAGTTAAGAGTTTAAACCTGGTGGAATGAATATCTTTCCCCTTGGTATGTATGCCTACGATATGGAATTCAGAGGTAGCTCTAGAGAGGACAAAGGACAGGGCAAATGTATAATTTCAAGGTGAATTCTCATTTATAGCTGATCACGTGCATTCAAAATTAAAAACTGGTGCCATCATTTTCCAGTGGTAATATGAGTAACTAAGGAGACTATTTTCTGAAAATGAAAGTGGGATTCTGTATTTGAATCAAGAACATCAACTAATTCAAGAAATAATTATGTTGTTGAACAAGGCACGTATAAACTCCAAGCACTTAAGAGCAAGAATGAACTCTTGATTGCATCTTTTCACATGGCCCTGTTTTTGCAAGATCCGGAAAGGCTGTGATTTGAATAAGATTACAAAGCAGCTATTTGCAGAAGAGGAATAAATCCCGGAGGTTTTCACTCCTAGTCTACTGGTCTTTCCATTTAAGAGACTGCGATCTCAAATACTGTGGTTAAGCACCAAATCATAAAAATCATGTGTTTAAAATGATCAAATATATGCATTTTTAAATGTGGGGAGACTTACTCTATTTCCTTTAAAAGCAACCCAGGAATAATTAATTTTCTATCATTTCCTCCCTCCTCCCCATTTACAAATAGGAGTAAAATTGAAAAACCACCATATTTTCATAGAAACAATAACTACTTCATCAAAAGTGTGTTAGTTAAGTCTGTCAAGAAGATTCACGCACTCTCCTGCTTTGGGGGAAAGGAAAAAAAATACAAAACAAAACACCTGGTGCAGCAAGATTTCATGCATGCACTGCCTGCGGCAACGTAGAAATTTATTAGATCTCTGGCAACACATTCTTAAAATAAACTTAATAGCCTTCAGGTTTCTGTTCAAACTGGAGCCTAATTCCTTTTGTGGCGCCAGACACCTCCCCCCAACCCCAAGGAGACGCTGCAGGGAAATGAAAGCCACCGTTCTTTCTCCTGTACCTCTTGGAGTAACCGGTTTAGCACCATTTAGTTAATTCCCTGTGAAATGAGGTGGCTCCCTAATTCCTATTTGTATAATAGGACCATGCACATTACTATAAGACACAGCCACAACAATTATCAAGGATTATACACTGAGTTCTATTTTGGACTGTCTTTTGAAAATGTGTTATATCTACCTTGAGATAAAAATATAAAAGGGGGGGGAAACCTGCCAGAAGTGCTTTAATCTGGTCGTTAAAAAAGAAACCTTCTATAACCTAACTTGTTTATATTATCACCACAATTTAAATTTGATGGCTGGGATGGAGGGATTAGTGTGGTATGGCAACACAAAAACCGTTCTATCCATAAAACATGATTTTTAACTTAGTCTCCTAGGATGTTAGTGCTACATGAGAATTCCCTGAAAATTCAAGCTTTAGGTTAACCTATTGTCATTGTTTTTAAATCTGAGTCATTAACATGTTTTTAGTTGTTGTCAGAAGTAAAATTGAGATTTGGAAATTTTAGATTTTTAGATTGAAAATTAAAAAGAAGTGTATGGAATTGTATCACAACTGGTTACCTAGTTATGGCTCCTGTGACAAACTAAAAAAGCCTTGCCATTGATGTCTATCCAGGATGAAAGGAGAGAGCGAAGAAGGGAAGGAGGGATAGGGTCGGGGGAGGCTGGGAGAGAGTGGAGTAGAATACCATCAATGTCATATGCCTGTTTTCACATTTTCTTTTTATTTATTTCAGATTAGTTTTTCAAAGCTGGCTCTTGTGCTCAACTTGTGCATTATTTAATCAAACTTTTTGGTGGTTGCTCTGATCCCTTTAAAAGTATGTCGGAACTACCCTTGGTGATTTTACTGTCATATATAGCTGCCAAAAGACAACAGACACAGTAAGTATAAAGACAGGTTTGTATAGTTTAAAGCACCAGACTTCGGAAGGAAATAAGACAACATCCAGCGAATGTGTTTATTTAATCAGAGCCCTGTACAAACACACGTGTTGTACAGTCTAAGGATGGTTCATGTATAGTCCCTTCTGTTAAGACTTAGATTCTAGCAAGGAGGGCAAAGCAAAACCATATGTAAATTGTAATGGAAAAACTTAAGGTGAAACGCTGAACATACAGTACCTGGGCTCAGAGGAGGGGCGGGAGGACCACAAAGATCTCAGCACAAGAGACACCTTGGAGGGGCAGAAAGATGGTGCCACTCCAAGAGGAAGAAATCCCAGGAAAACAGGTGCAGGAGGAGGAAAGCCTGTTATGTGCATCAGTG